>CAWUFW010014269.1:0-423412 GCA_963921515.1 Calotriton arnoldi
AAAGGAAGGAAGCATGGGCATGCTGGGAAGGGGGTGGAGGCAATAGCATGATGGGAGTCGTAGTCACAGACATTGCTCAGCCTCACAACTGGCCCATCAACACCACCCTGAACCATGCTCACATCACAGGGAGTGGAGAAGGACTCACAAGATGGCTGACACTGGCTACTGCTGTGGGGAGCACAAGGCCCTGCTGCCAACTGTGCACCAACAAACAGCAGGACACCACTGACTGACATCCTGAGAGACAACTTACACTCCCTGCAATGCAAGCACGTTCCATGGTGGGATATCCGGCTGGCTGGGTGGGAAGGGGGACTTGCAGCACTGACCATAGTCACCAGCACCTCCCCTCACACCCCCCCAACACAAACTCCACAGTACCCACCTGGTAGAATGCAATGCCCTCCATCCTAACACAAGATCCCACAAAGCACCACCACCCTGGGTTATGTTGTGTGAAGCACAGGGACACTCTTGGGACTCTTAGCCAAACAACTGCCAGGACAACACTCCCAGCCATCCTGTCAGCACAGCCAGCCCACCCCACAGGGAAGCAGAGTCAAAAGGAAGGAAGCATGGGCATGCTGGGAAGGGGGTGGAGGCAATAGCATGATGGGAGTCGTAGTCACAGACATTGCTCAGCCTCACAACTGGCCCATCAACACCACCCTGAACCATGCTCACATCACAGGGAGTGGAGAAGGACTCACAAGATGGCTGACACTGGCTACTGCTGCGGGGAGCACAAGGCCCTGCTGCCAACTGTGCACCAACAAACAGCAGGACACCTCTGACTGACATCCTGAGAGACAACTTACACTCCCTGCAATGCAAGCACGTTCCATGGTGGGATAACTGACTGGGTGGGTGGGTGGGTGGGAAGGAGGTCTGGCTGTCAACCAAACACAATCAATGCAGACCATGTTCACACCCCAGAGAATACATAGAAATGCCCAAATAATGCAGGACAATGTGCCACACCAATATCAACCCCTGACTGTGACGACTTAGGACAATACAATGTACAGGCCCGCACCCCGAGGCACAGTCACAACTGTCAGGTGTGTCAACCACTGATGCCTGCAGAAACATGACATACATTGTTTGTGTCTCCCAAAAACAGGTGATGATAGGGACACAGCAGCAGACGCTGAGGAGTCCCAGTCCCAGGCTCAAGAGGATGCCGAGCTCACTGGCGTCGTACAGCCTCTGTCCTCCTCGGACGATGAAGAACAACCTGGCACATCCGGTGCAAGTCAACATGCTGCACCAGCAGGACCACCAGCTGCAGCACCAGCAGGTCCACCAGCTGCACCCCCTGCACCCACCCCTCCAACGACTGTCACCACGAATACCATCCCTGCCGACATGGACAGAATAAGGAACAACACCAGCGCAGTGACCCTGGACCAACCTGGGGCCATGGACACCACCACCACCACCAACCCCCAAGGTGGACCAGGGTTATCTGTGCGTGCAACTGCACACACTGCACATGTCAGCAGGGGTGGTGGGAGGGTGGGAGACAGAGGTCGCTGCTTGCAGACGTTGCTGGTGTGCATGAAGACCCACAACTGGTACGCATAGCTGATGCGTACCAGTCCAGCACACGGAGAGCTCAGCCAGGTAGTGGGGCTCCTCAGAGACATCAAACAGCAGCAGGCTGCCCATCATGCCCGCTTGGACTCCCACATGTCCCATGTGGAGTCACACATGTCACGTGTGGACTCCCACATGTCACGTGTGGACTCCCACATGACCCGCGTGGAGTCCAAGTGGGATGTACTACATGAGATGACGGCGGTGCACAGGGACATTTTACAATGCCTCCGCCAGATGAACAGCAACCAGTCCACACCTCCCTGTGTGCCAACAACATCTGGTACCGAACAAACTGCAACTGCCACAGGGAGGGAGGAGGACTCTGGCGGAGAGTCCCCTGCACCGCAGCAGCCTGCACTTGAGGGCCCCCCCCAAGAAGAGGGGTCGTCCGAGGAGGGGAAAGTGAGAGGCTGATGGCCAAGCGCAACTCCCAGGAAGCCTGAACCTGTTCTGGATTTTCGCCTTTGTGCACAGACTGTTCACCCTGTTGATGGCAACACTACTCCCACACATTGCATGGGGAGTACAAGTTGGAACAATGTGTCAGACAACTGTGGCCCCGATACTGGGGATCCTGTCTACCTGGACTTTCTATTCATCTAGGAACTTGGGATTGCAAGATTCATGTACAGCACAATCCATCCTATGCACTATTATCACAGATGTATCACAATAAACACAATAATACACCATACTTGCCTCTGTCGTGATTCCAACGTGGGTACTGTTATGGGGATGATGAACAACAAAATTACACTGTGTATGCGAACTGCAACAGCAAGGACAACACAGGCATGTGAGTACAGGCAACGTGACACATATGAGGGAGACACACCACCAGGGCTACACAACACATACACACCTAGGCCATCTGACTCATTGCCTACACTGATGTTGCCAGGGAAGACGGTGCAATGCACAGACACCACACCCATTCCCAGTTGTAGTCAAGTAGCCCACAGGTGCAGTAAGCAAATGGCAGTCAAATGTGTGACCACAGACAACGCACATCACTAAGTGAAGCACAGGTTTATTACACAGTAGCAACATGCCGTAACCACTACAGATGCAAGGTAACCCCACCTGGTAGCGGGCACACAGTCAACAACTGTAGACAGAAGGAAGTCCATGGGTGTGGCGCACATCACCTGTAGGGACACAACAGCTACCAGCCTGGATGTGCAATCACGTTGTCGGTGGACACAGTTGACCAAACGAATCTGAAAGTACCCTGTGAAGGACAGAAATGACACACAGTCAAAAGCAATGGAGTACAGGACAGAACAGCAAAACTCATGCACAATACATGTTACAAGATACCCACCCAGAACCAAGTTAGCATGTCAACACTGTTGGGGAGTACAGCCCACCTGTCACCACACATCGCAACACACATCCAGTCAAGTAGCCCATGGACACACTCCAACAGCACCAGAGCACCACCCACACATCATGCCAACTCACATCATTCACATGACACCTCAGGATACTCACATTCAGCTAAAGAAGTTGGTGATGAGCTGTGTGCGGACATCACCATCACCATCATCATCATCATCGTCACTGGCATCGTGGTCCAGGCCAGGATCCTCCACAGGTGGCGGATGTTGGTCATCGTCATCCTGGATGAGAGGCAACTCCTTCCGCACTGCCAGGTTGTGGAGCATGCAGCAGACGATGATAATCTTGCACACTTTCGCAGGGGCATATGGGAGGGACCCTCCGGTCTTGTCCAGGCAGCGGAAGCGGCTCTTCAGGAGACCAAAGGTCCGCTCAATCACTCTCCTGGTCCGACCATGTGCCTCATTGTAGCGCATCTGGGCAGGTGTCACAGGGTTCCTGAGGGGTGTCAGCAACCACGGCATGTTGGGGTATCCCGAGTCACCTACGGACAGACAAGTGCACATCAGCTGACTTGGAAAAGTGGGCGGAATACTACAGATCAGATCACACACAATGGCACAAAGTCAGTACACACCGACAAGCCAGGCACGCTGGTTCTGCATCTGTGCCATCAACCTGGGGATGCGACTACTCCTCATCACAAAGGCATCGTGTGCTGAACCAGGGAAACGGGCACACACGTGTGTGATGGTCATGTCTGCAAGACACACCACCAGTGCATTGACCGAGTGGTAGTGCTTGCGGTTCCTGTAGGCCTGCTCCTGGGCCTGTGGTGGTACCAAAGCCACATGTGTCCCATCAATGGAGCCAATGACATGCGGCATCCTCCCCAGGGCATAAAAGTCACTCTTCACGTCAGTGAGTCGTCGCAGTCTAGGGAAATAGATGTACCGGTTCAGGAAGAGCAACATTGCCGCCAAGAAATCGCGGAGCACACGGCTGAACATGGTCTGTGACATCCCACCAGCAGACGCCACAGTATGTTGGAAGGTACCGGTGGCAAAGAAGTGTAGGGCTGCCATCACCTTCACCTTGGGGGTCAGCGCTGTAGGATACGGCCGGCCAGGCTGCAAATGTGGGGACAACTGCACTGCCAAATCCTCAATCAGCTGCCTGGTGAAGCGGTACCGTCGGATGCTGTCCCGTTCCACCATCGTTGCCAGGTCTGGGAATGGCCGATGGACAGCAGGAGCCCTGCAGTGCAGAGGAGAAGTAAGCAAGATCGTCAGTCACCCCACATATGCGGCATTGAACACACTCAAGATCCCAACATACATCATCATGAGGCACAACTACATGAAGTGTGCAGTACCGGAACGACATGTATGGTACATACATGGCCAACATCTGTCAACACGGTCCTACAGGTGGCATCAATTTGTCCCAGGTTGGCCCATTGGATATCATGATGCTGTGTCACAGTCACCCCCCAGTGACATGTGAGGACAGATGTGCCCCAGGCACCACAGCTCAACGACAGGCACATTCCCAGGGACCCTGTAATGCCACATGGACACTGGCATCACCTGGAGTATCATGTGTACACCACAACAAAACAAACATGACCCCCACAGGTAGTGGCCACACTTGCCATGGCAGGAGAGCCATGGACGTCTGTGACACACACGCACAACATCAGAGTCCATGCACACACAACGTGGATGTGGAGACTGTCTCCCATTGTGCACATGAAATCAGAGACATTGTAAACACTACATGCACAAAGACTGTGGAGGGCCATCACTATTGTGCCACTGGGACACCCTGGCTCAAACATACCGTCCCACATGGGACTCACGGGGTATGTGACATGACATACACAAACACCACTGTGAAATGTGACCATGGCACATGCACAGATATGAACAGTTGCACATCACAGTGGTCACGTACACGTAACACCCAGGATCCTGTCCCCATTAACACGTGCACAGCCTGGGGGTGGCTGCCCACAGGTGACACCCACAGGACAACATGTACACCAACATACACACAATAGGAAATGCAGCCTTACATGCCTTATGATAAGGTTTGGACAGGCTGTCGTGATGTAGGTGTGCCCCTCACTCCCTGGGAGCTATCTGTGGCTGGCATATGTCCATCTGAGACAGGCATGCTGACATATGCCAGTCACATGTACAGTGATGCGTTGAACAGCAATGGACCGATCGGTGCCTCCGGCCGGCCCATTGCTTTCAATGTGTGCGGGTACGCGTTGTACCCCTGTGCGCGTTGTACTGCAATGGACCGATCGGTGCCTCCGGCCGGCCCATTGCATTCAATGTGTGCGGGTACGCGTTGTACCCTGTGCGCGTTGTACTGCAATGGACCGATCGGTGCCTCCGGCCGGCCCATTGCATTCAATGTGTGCGGGTACGCGTTGTACCCCTGTGCGCGTTGTACTGCAATGGACCGATCGGTGCCTCCGGCCGGCCCATTGCATTCAATGTGTGCGGGTACGCGTTGTACCCCTGTGCGCGTTGTACTGCAATGGACCGATCGGTGCCTCCGGCCGGCCCATTGCATTCAATGTGTGCGGGTACGCGTTGTACCCCTGTGCGCGTTGTACCTCAATGGACCGATCGGTGCGCACCCATTGACAATGGGCTTGCCTGGCAACGGACGCGTTTCGAATATTCGAACGAGTCGGTTGCTGGAAAATCAGTTGGTCACCCACAACAATGTTGCAAAATCATGTATGTCATGAAGTTGAAATTTTGAAGGATGCTGTGGGCGTGTTTTGGTGCTGCTATTCCATGGATTGGCCAGATTCAGAAGATGCAAACGACTTGGACCTATCACTTTGGACACAAGGGACAGTATCTGCCTCTCCAGCACATATATATTGCTGCATGTTCCCCTGAGAGCCCACTTGCCTGCACTACATGCTCCAGGACGACATCTGCCACTGCACTGCTGCTGTCTCTGCCCCTCTGGACCCTGCAATGGCACGTACTGTGGAGAGAGCCCCAGCCTTCAGCCTTGAAGAGAACCAGGCCCTGCTGGACAGCCTACTTCCACAGTACAGCAAGCTGTATGGGACACCAGGGGAGCAGGTGAGTGTTCTGTGCACTGCCTTTCTGAATGTGCATTTTGTCTGACTAGCAAGGCTGAGAGTCAGCACACCACTGGCTAGCAGGCTCACTGAGTAGTTGTCACCCCCCATAGTGTGTAGTGACTTGCACTGGACAGGTATGGTGCAGTGACAGTGCTTCTGAACAGGGTTTTACTCCCCATGCTATGATACCATGTAGTGACTTCTGGAAAACTGTCCATGGGCAGCCGTGCACTGCCTGGGTACACCATGTGCCCCTGTGATTGCGACATGTATATGCAACTGTGTCATGCACGGATATGTTGCATGTGTAGTAATGGCCTTATCACTTTGTCATCCTGACAGGCTTCTGCCCATCGGAAGCATGAGATATGGAAGGACATCGTCCGGGCTGTCCGGTCCGTGGGGGTCTACAAGCGCCGGATCCGCAACTGCCAAAAGAGGTGGCAGGACCTTCGGGGCTGGACCCGGAGGATTGCACGGGTCCAGCTGAAGCTGTCGCCTCCTCGCAGGAGGGGCGGAACACGGACCCTGACCCCCCACATGCTCAGGATCCTGGCGGTGGTCTTTCCAGACCTGGATGGGCAGCTGAAGGCCAGAGAGCAGCAAGGAGGGGGTGAGTCAAAGACTGCACTGTGTACTCTGTCTAACATGTTATGTGCCCTCCTCGGGCCAGGTTGAACTGCCACAGTACAGCAGTCATGTTGTCCAGGAGCCATGTCCCTCTATTGTGCACTGCCCACTCCTCATCTGATACCCAGGTGTGGCCCTTACATGCAGGGAATTCTGTCACTTAGGACTGTGTCCTTGCAGTTTGCTTGACTCAAGGTGGGAGACAGCATCTGTTTCCCTGACTCTGTGGTGGGCATCATGGGTGGGTCCATTGCTTACACAATGCCTGTATTCTGACATGTATTCAGCGTGTTACTTTGATCTGTGGTCCAATTGCTGAGCTGATCCACCACATGTGGCTGGGGTACCTGGCACACACCCATGCTGCGGGTGGGAACAATGTTTGGGCCCCAGGAGTATGTATATGACGTGTGTCACACATACTTAGCCAGCTGCCTACAGTCCAGGGCTCATCCCTCATTCATGTGGGGCTGGACAGTCATGCCTACTCCAGGCCATACAATACACTCTGTACTCCCACTCCCGTGTATCAGAGGACACATTGTGCACAGTGTTTTGACCCCTCAGGTGTCTGCCTCTGTGTCAGTGTGCTGTGGATTAGTCGCCAGGACTGCTGTGGAGTTTCTTGGTAGGGGCTCAGCATGCCACTGGAGATGTGACCATAGGAGACGATACTTGTGTGACACATAGGTGTCTGATCAGCTGCCCATGCAGACTGGGGCATGTAAATGTGAAGTTCAGGCAGCTGTTCCCCATGCACAGCAGAGTGTGAGGGGCTCAGGTTCAGAGGGTAGTGTCACAGGTCTCCCATATGTCCAATAGGTATGACCTGGACAGATGAGGGTTAAGAGGATGTGTTGTGGGGGGGATGTACATGTGCACTTGTGCAGCTCCAGGACTTGCATTCCCCATGACCTACTATTGTGACACAGTGCAGAGTGTTGTTGTCTGGCTGCAAAGTCATACATCACTGAGACAGTGATGTATGACTTTGCAGTCATGCCTCCGCCATGGCATGTGTCTACTGATTGGTGATCCTGCAGGGGAGTGACATGTGCTACATGCACACCATAGTGGCGCTGGCTATCAGGACATGGGTGCATCATGGTGTCTGTCGCTGGAATGCATCACATGCATTTCCTATTTGACTCTGGGCATCCCTTACATCCGTAAACCTGTACTGACTCAGTGGCAAGAGCTGTGATGTGTCCACACCGTGTCCTCTGCACTGTCCAACTACTGTGTACTTGGTGCATGTGTCAACACTGGGGTGTTGCAATCCAACAGACACCAGACAGATGGGTGCAAGGCCATGTGGGATGTGAGTGCCATGCTTGGCATCAGACTGACAATTGACTTCTCCTGTTCAATTAGGGCACTTTTAGCAATGTACAACTAATGATGCCAGGGCTTGCTCTGTAATGTGCTGTGCTCACAGTGGTGTGTGCGTTTGGTGCAGGTGACTGATGTCTGTCTGTTTCCCCATTGTTTGCAGATACATCCACGGCCACGGAAGGGGACAGCTCCACGGACCAGGAGGAGCCGGAGAGCCAGACTGGGTCAGCAGCCGAGGAGTGGTCGGAGGGACCCAGTGGCACGGAGGGCGAGGGGAGCCACACCGAGGAGTCCTCAGCAGCATCCACCTCAGCTGAGGACCAGAGCAACTCGGAGGATGACTCCCTTGTGGAGGCGGGTGTCAGCAGCCACCACACCCCAGCTAGTGTTGCTGTCCCCGCCACCACCAGCACCACCACCGCCCTCCCATCGGCTCCCATTCCCCAGGTCCGTGGAGGCTCCCATGTCCGGGAGCGTGTCTCCTTTGGGCCAGGCACCGCACCCCCTGCCCCTGTGTCCCCTGCTGCCCTGAGTGAGGAGTCTGTGTACCTCCTTCGCCAGCTCCATGTAGGGCAGACAGCCATGCTGAGTGTCCTCCATGCGCACACCGCGCTGTTGACTCAGCTGGTGTCGTTCATGGAGGGCATCTCATCGGGCATGTCTGACCTACAGAGGGGCAATAGGTCCATGGACTCCTCCCTGACGGCAGCAGTGTCCCTCCTCAAACGGTCCCTCACCCCTCCTGCCTCTGCTCCATCCACACTCCCCAGCACCTTACCCATCCCAGGCACACACACACTGGCACAGGCACACACCAGCACACACACATCCAGCACACTGACACACACGCCAATGACAAAACGCACACGCACGCACATTCAGGGGACTGAAGCCAGACTCACAGGGGATGGGGCCCTGGAACACACACACGCATCCACATGCACTGCGCAGTCCTCAGTTCCCTCTCCCTCCAAAGCACCCTCCCTTGCCTCACCTGCAACCCCAAAGTCACAGCAGCTCTTCCTCTGTGACCTCGGCCTCTTCCCCACCGATGAAGCTGCTCCAGCATCCCGGGGGAAGAGGAAGCCCACCCACACGGAGCAGAGTGCCCCTCGCCCCCGGACACCCTCCCCCAGGCGCAGACGGACTGAGGCCCCCACCCGCAAGTCCCCCCGGAGTGCTAAGAGCAAGACCCCGCCACCACCCTGCAGCTCAGGCACAAGGTCTCCGTCCTCCATCCCTCAGGCCCCCACTGCACAGGTGCCCCCACCACACCCTGCCCCAGGTTCCCCCACCCACAGATATACCATCCCCAAGATGCTCCGGCCTTCTCCCCCTGCCACTTGCTCTCCCAGCACCACACCCCCCGCTGCGCTTGTCTGTGCCACTGATGTGGTGAGGGTGTCCCCCCCTCTGTCCAACCCACCTTGCCTGTTCCCCATTCTCCTCCCCTGGAGGTAGGCACTGCAGTGGAGTCCACTACCGCCCTGTCTGACTTGGGCACTGCAGTGGCGGACCTGTCCACCCCATCTGCAGGGTCCACTGCAGTTGTGCCGGCACCCACGACATCTGTGTCATGCCCCCAGTTGTGCCGGCACACACCATGTCAGACACCTCCACTGCAGTTGTCAGTGGCTCTCCTGCACCCACCACCCCTTCCCTGACTCCCCCTGGTGAGCCCTGATCCTGTCCCTGCGGTGCCTGGCCTGCCCCCGGTTGCCCCTCCTAGTGGATTGTCCCTGGTATTGTGCAGGCATGCGTAGGGTGACATCTGCCAGTGTCACCCTGTTTGAACTTTGACAATGGACTGGCCATTGGCCTTTGCTCTTTTTTCAGGACTTCGTTTGGCCTCAACACATATGCTGAATAAAGCAACTTTCTTTTCTCTAGTGCTCATGCTTCAGATGTACATGTTGTTGGTGCAGCTAACCATGCCCTTGCTGCAGTGATGGTGATATCTGGTCTCATGATTATGAAGTGTTACTGTGCAGGAACCCATGTGGTCCAGGGGGAATGTGTCCTATCATGTGGTGTATCCATGTCATCAATAGCAGCATCTGAGGGTGTCATGTGTTCAGTATTTGGCAATGGGTTTCCTACTTACATTGGCAATTTCATATCTGTGGCTTCCACCCCTGCACATCTGTTGTGCCTGCCATCGTTGCATTTGTCTACTTCCCTGACCGTGTTGCCATCTCCAGTGGACATGCAGGTTTGGGCATCAATGGGGAGGGACTCATCCGTGTAGTCAGTGCAACATTGCTATACAAGTGTGTTGGATCTGTGCTGATGATTCCGTTGGCACATCCATGACCAGGCTGATGTGATGGGAGCCCTCATTTGGTGCTAATTGTTGATTGTGTGACCAAGTGCTCAGCTGACATGATGGGGCCCTACTGAGGCAACATATGGCACAGCTTTCCTCACACAGGAGTGGAGTCCCCTCATGGCAGTGTGTACACGTGTGACATTGCCTGCACCCAAGGTGTGTGTTGTATGTGCATGTCTGTGTGTTCACTTCCATTCATCTGCGCATGCTGTGATCCCTAGTGTTGTACCTGTTTGTGATGCTTGCTGACTTGAGCTATGTTCCCCCAAAGTCTTCTCCCTGTGTTCTCTGTGATGTGGGTGCATGGCACATTACTGGTCATCAGGGTGTCACCCATAGGTGTGTTTGCTGTCAGGGCTGAGTTTGTGTGCAGACGCAGATGGGTCACAGTCAGGTTTCCCCTTGGCACTTGTTGTTTGCCCCTGTCATGTGATTTCCAGTTTGTGTTATCTTTCAGTGATTGTGACATGTTGTGTGTGTGACTGCTGCCACTCCTCAGGGTCAGAGCTGCAATGTTGGAAGTTGTCTATGTGTGTTCGTTGTGGGTGACCTTGGCTTCTTCATTGGTGTGTGACTGTGGCTGGGATCCCATTGGTCGGTGTGGTATTGCCGTCATGTCCATGTACAGCGTAGTGTGCAGTGTGTCAGACATTCAGGAGTCTTGTTGAGTGGCCATGTGTGATGTGTTTCTACACCTTGGTTCCCACCCACCACCCTGGAATAGTCATGGGTGCATGTGCAATGTCACCAGTGCATGTGTACTTCACTGCTGCACATTGTTGGAGGTCGAGGGGTGTGGTGTTGAGTGTGTGCAGATGAGAGTTGTTGCCCGGCTAGGCCCCTGCCTCCATGTTGGCCTTGGCTTACTGGCCATGCTGATTGATTTGTGCTTGTGTAGGTGTGATGGTAGTTTGTTGCTCAGGACACCTGACTGTGGTTCATAGTGTGAACGACATTTAGCTTTGTCATCACAGTGGTATTTTTATTCAGCCCAGGGTCACCACATTGTGGGGGCCCTGGGGGTGGTGCTGTGGTGTGTCTGTGACTTGCTGTGTCAGTTGTTGTTCCTACGTGCCTGTGTGACATGTGTGTTTTGTGCTCCCTCTCACCTGACAATGCCTGCTTGCCCACATAGGGGATTTGGATCCATGAGTTACCTTAGTGTGGCAGTGTATGCACATCTGTATGATTGGTATTCAGCTCTCCTCATGTGTTGTGTGGTTGCCTGGGGACACTGGCACCCCCACCCCTCACCTGCTGTGTATGATGACAGTGTTGGTCTGCCTGTTTGTGTTTGTGCATCTGCACCACTGCATTGGCATATCTTGGGTGTGCCATTGGCTGTATGTTGTTTGGTGTGTTTCCCCTGCTGTCCCTGGGACTCCTAGGTCATCGGTCAGCACAGTGATCATGGTTTGTGTGTCCCATTGCTGCCATGGTATGGTATCTGTTCACCTCACATCTGCTGTCTCCACAGGGTATCTGCATTTGTGTGCCCATTGGTGCAAATATGTGGTTCTGCATTCTGATGGTCACTTCTGTCATTGTGTCATTGATGACTGTTGACGGTCTCAGCCCCCATGGGTGTTGTTTGTCTGCACATGGCCAAAGGAATGTTTCATTTGCACTGCAGTATTTGGCTCCCCCAATTTATGTTGCAATGGGACACATACACTACTTTGCCACAGATGAGTTTTTGGTTCTGTGAGCAGGAATGATCCATGCAGTTTGGCAGTTGCAGCTCTTTCTTTGTCAACAATTACCTTTTGGTCACTGTGATGATGAGGGTGTAGACCCCATTGCCACAATGGTCAAAATGTGCTTCAGCTATGGACCCCACACTTGCCTTTTGGTCACTGTGATGATGGGGGTTTGGACCCCATTGCCACAATGGTCAAAATGTGCTTCAGCTATGGACCCCACACTTGCCTTTTGGTCACTGTGATGATGGGGGTTTGGACCCCATTGCCACAATGGTCAAAATGTGCTTCAGCTATGGACCCCACACTTACCTTTTGGTCACTGTGATGATGGGGGTTTAGGCCCCATTGCCACAATGGTCATGGGCTGCTTGCATTGTGGGTGCCACACACATATATGTGTGGCACATGTGCTAGGGGGTCACATTGTATGTTGAAAGTCATGTTCGGTGTTGTAGGCATTTGACACAGCCTACACACGCTTGTCATGGTGGTGGGGGATGTCTTAATCTTGCATTCCCTAGGTTGTGGTGTGCTTGTTGTGTCATGCATTGTCCATCCTATGAGTGGGGGTGGTAGTAGTGGTAGGCATCCAGCCCCCCTGGCTAAGGGTGGTAGTAGTGGTAGGCATCCAGCCCCCCTGGCTAAGGGTGGTAGTAGTGGTGGGCATCCTGCCCCCTGGCTAAGGGTGGTAGTAGTGGTAGGCATCCTGCCCCCCTGGCTAAGGGTGGTAGTAGTGGTAGGCATCCTGCCACCCTGGCTAAGGGTGGTAGTAGTGGTAGGCATCCTGCCACCCCTGGGTGAGGGTGGTAGTAGTGGTAGGCATCCAGCCCCCCTGGGTGAGGGTGGTAGTAGTGGTGGGCATCCTGCCCCCTGGCTAAGGGTGGTAGTAGTGGTAGGCATCCAGCCCCCCTGGCTAAGGGTGGTAGTAGTGGTAGGCATCCAGCCGCCCCTGGCTAAGGGTGGTAGTAGTGGTAGGCATCCAGCCCCCTGGCTAAGGGTGGTAGTAGTGGTGGGCATCCTGCCCCCCTGGCTAAGGGTGGTAGTAGTGGTAGGCATCCTGCCCCCTGGCTAAGGGTGGTAGTAGTGGTAGGCATCCTGCCACCCTGGCTAAGGGTGGTAGTAGTGGTAGGCATCCTGCCACCCCTGGGTGAGGGTGGTAGTAGTGGTAGGCATCCAGCCCCCCTGGGTGAGGGTGGTAGTAGTGGTGGGCATCCTGCCCCCTGGCTAAGGGTGGTAGTAGTGGTAGGCATCCAGCCCCCCTGGCTAAGGGTGGTAGTAGTGGTGGGCATCCTGCCCCCTGGCTAAGGGTGGTAGTAGTGGTAGGCATCCTGCCCCCTGGCTAAGGGTGGTAGTAGTGGTAGGCATCCTGCCACCCTGGCTAAGGGTGGTAGTAGTGGTAGGCATCCTGCCACCCCTGGGTGAGGGTGGTAGTAGTGGTAGGCATCCTGCCCCCTGGCTAAGGGTGGTAGTAGTGGTAGGCATCCAGCCCCCTGGGTGAGGGTGGTAGTAGTGGTAGGCATCCTGCCCCCTGGCTAAGGGTGGTAGTAGTGGTAGGCATCCTGCCACCCTGGCTAAGGGTGGTAGTAGTGGTAGGCATCCAGCCCCCTGGCTAAGGGTGGTAGTAGTGGTGGGCATCCTGCCCCCTGGCTAAGGGTGGTAGTAGTGGTAGGCATCCTGCCCCCTGGCTAAGGGTGGTAGTAGTGGTAGGCATCCTGCCACCCTGGCTAAGGGTGGTAGTAGTGGTAGGCATCCTGCCACCCTGGCTAAGGGTGGTAGTAGTGGTAGGCATCCTGCCCCCGTGGGTGAGGGTGGTAGTAGTGGTGGGCATCCTGCCCCCTGGCTAAGGGTGGTAGTAGTGGTAGGCATCCAGCCCCCCTGGGTTGGGGTGGTAGTAGTGGTAGGCATCCTGCCCCCTGGCTAAGGGTGGTAGTAGTGGTAGGCATCCTGCCCCCTGGCTAAGGGTGGTAGTAGTGGTAGGCATCCTGCCACCCTGGCTAAGGGTGGTAGTAGTGGTAGGCATCCTGCCCCCTGGCTAAGGGTGGTAGTAGTGGTAGGCATCCTGCCCCCCTGGGTGAGGGTGGTAGTAGTTGTGGGCATCCTGCCCCCTGGCTAAGGGTGGTAGTAGTGGTAGGCATCCAGCCCCCCTGGGTTGGGGTGGTAGTAGTGGTAGGCATCCAGCCCCCTGGCTAAGGGTGGTAGTAGTGGTAGGCATCCTGCCCCCTGGGTGAGGGTGGTAGTAGTGGTAGGCATCCAGCCCCCTGGCTAAGGGTGGTAGTAGTGGTAGGCATCCTGCCCCCTGGGTGAGGGTGGTAGTAGTGGTAGGCATCCTGCCCCCTGGGTGAGGGTGGTAGTAGTGGTAGGCATCCAGCCCCCCTGGGTGAGGGTGGTAGTAGTGGTGGGCATCCTGCCCCCTGGCTAAGGGTGGTAGTAGTGGTAGGCATCCAGCCCCCCTGGCTAAGGGTGGTAGTAGTGGTAGGCATCCAGCCGCCCTGGGTTGGGGTGGTAGTAGTGGTAGGCATCCTGCCCCCTGGCTAAGGGTGGTAGTAGTGGTAGGCATCCTGCCACCCTGGCTAAGGGTGGTAGTAGTGGTAGGCATCCTGCCCCCCTGGGTGAGGGTGGTAGTAGTTGTGGGCATCCTGCCCCCTGGCTAAGGGTGGTAGTAGTGGTAGGCATCCTGCCACCCTGGCTAAGGGTGGTAGTAGTGGTAGGCATCCTGCCCCCCTGGGTGAGGGTGGTAGTAGTTGTGGGCATCCTGCCCCCTGGCTAAGGGTGGTAGTAGTGGTAGGCATCCAGCCCCCTGGGTGAGGGTGGTAGTAGTGGTAGGCATCCTGCCACCCCTGGGTGAGGGTGGTAGTAGTGGTAGGCATCCAGCCCCCCTGGGTGAGGGTGGTAGTAGTGGTGGGCATCCTGCCCCCTGGCTAAGGGTGGTAGTAGTGGTAGGCATCCAGCCCCCTGGCTAAGGGTGGTAGTAGTGGTGGGCATCCTGCCCCCTGGCTAAGGGTGGTAGTAGTGGTAGGCATCCTGCCCCCCTGGGTGAGGGTGGTAGTAGTGGTAGGCATCCAGCCCCCTGGCTAAGGGTGGTAGTAGTGGTAGGCATCCTGCCCCCCTGGGTGAGGGTGGTAGTAGTGGTAGGCATCCTGCCCCCGTGGGTGAGGGTGGTAGTAGTGGTAGGCATCCTGCCCCCTGGCTAAGGGTGGTAGTAGTGGTGGGCATCCTGCCCCCCTGGGTGAGGGTGGTAGTAGTGGTGGGCATCCTGCCCCCTGGCTAAGGGTGGTAGTAGTGGTAGGCATCTTGCCCCCTGGCTAAGGGTGGTAGTAGTGGTAGGCATCCAGCCCCCTGGCTAAGGGTGGTAGTAGTGGTAGGCTTCCTGCCCCCTGGCTAAGGGTGGTAGTAGTGGTGGGCATCCTGCCTCCCTGGGTGTGGGTGGTAGTAGTGGTGGGCATCCTGCCCCCTGGCTAAGGGTGGTAGTAGTGGTAGGCATCCTGCCCCCTGGTTGAGGGTGGTAGTAGTGGTAGGCATCCAGCCCCCCTGGCTAAGGGTGGTAGTAGTGGTAGGCATCCTGCCCCCCTGGGTGAGGGTGGTAGTAGTGGTAGGCATCCTGCCCCCCTGGGTGAGGGTGGTAGTAGTGGTGGGCATCCTGCCCCCTGGCTAAGGGTGGTAGTAGTGGTGGGCATCCTGCCCCCTGGCTAAGGGTGGTAGTAGTGGTAGGCATCCTGCCCCCCTGGGTGAGGGTGGTAGTAGTGGTGGGCATCCTGCCCCCTGGCTAAGGGTGGTAGTAGTGGTGGGCATCCTGCCCCCCTGGGTGAGGGTGGTAGTAGTGGTGGGCATCCTGCCCCCTGGGTGAGGGTGGTAGTAGTGGTGGGCATCCAGCCCCCCTGGGTTGGGGTGGTGGCGCGCATTCAGGCCCCTGTGTGCATATGTGGCATTGGTGATGGGCATCCCGCCCCTATGGTGCTGCTGGTGTAAGTATATTCAGATTCCCAGTGTATGTGTGTGATGTGTCGTGTACGTGTTGTATGTGTTTTGTGGTTGGTGTCTGACTTACCTTCTGCGCCGTACGCGTCCGTGCCTGTTCCGGTAGTAGATGTAGAATATTGGTATGATCGGGACGAAGGGATTCATGGTTGGTTCGTGTCGTTCGTCCTTCTCGTTGCTTCGCGTCGTCCTCGTCGCTTGGCTTCGTCCTCGTCGCTTCGCTTCGTCCTCGTCGCTTCGCGTCGTCCTCGTCTGTGCTGTGTTCGTCTCGTAGCCGTGGATCGTGTTGTGGCGCGATTCGGAGCTTATGTGCGCCTCTCCCGGATGCTTTGACGTGCCGTGCGTAGCGACGGGTTCGGCGCGTACGGAAAGCGCATCGTACTTGTCCGGCCGGACGGGGCTGCATTTTCCCTTCCGTGCGACTCGATTCGGGCGTTTCCGGATTCGCCTCGGTCGGAGAACAGGACCTGGTTTGGGTGAGTACGGCTCGGCCGGGAATTTTTGCTGTTGTGCGCATCGTACTTGCTCGTTCGGTGTGCTGTACGGATCGGTCGGGAAACTGGCTTTCGCATGGCTTTTTCCCGACCGAATGGTATTGGGTGCGCCTCCGACCGAGATCGGAATCGGCCCCTATGTACTGTTACCATCATTATGGTCATCACTTTTTACATAAATCCAGTATCCCACAAAATGTTTTTACATACCACCTATGGGAACTTTGCCCAACACCACTGAAAAGTAGTTTGAAAACGTTTGCACAGAAATTTCCTTATTTTTCAGGGTTTAACATTTCTGACCCGACCTCATATTATTATAGGGTTGCACCTACAACTGCACAAAAAATATGCTAACAAACACCAAACAGATTTATTTGGCATCCTTTATTTCCCAACTGTCTGAACAGGGTTTCGACTTATGAAAGGACACTATAGACATAAAATAGGTCTGGGGTTCAAAGGCATGGCAAGTTCAGGGAACAGAAGCACTATTTAGAGTGTGCCTCATTCCACAGCAGATAATATTTCTGAATGACACTGTGCAACAGACATCCTGTCTTGGAATAGCCAAGAACAAGGATTTGAACATACCTTGGATTCCAACACCATCACACTTTGAGGGGTGGCAAAACTTTACATCATGTGGAGGGGATACAATAGATGACATCATACAGTACAATTCATCAGACCCCAATTGGAAGGGATGGTTGGTTTGGCCTACAGACACAAATAGATGTCAGTCAAGATTCAGGGGTACTACCGAAGGGTTTAGTATCCATAGGCCAGACCAACGCTATGTACAAAGAGAACATCCAGGGGTGGTGACATCATACAGTGTTGGGAAGTTATGCCTCGAATGGCTAAAAACCTCAACACTGTCCCAGGTGAAACAGCACTTATCCTTACTCTCAGATGAGGTGGATTTAAGGGATTTTTTATTAGGTCCCCGAAAGCCATGTCAGAAACGTTTCTTATACGCTGTCTATAATGAAATCAGGAAAATCTCTCAACAAGAATATGCAGAGAGAGTTCGTGAAATAGAGAGAATTAACCTATAAAAGGTGTTAGCTGTAGTTGAAAATGGTATGACCACATTAACATCTAGGATTTATTCACTGGGCAACAATGTATCTTCTGCTATAGATGTACTAGAACAGGACTTGTCCATACTACAAGACGGACAATCTCAACTGGTAAACAGACATAATATTGAGTTGTAAATATCGTTTTTAAAAATATCGGTCATTAATATCGTTTGCAAAAATATTGTTGTTAAAAATATTGTTGTTTTAGTTAGTGTTATGTATTTTAGTGTGTATTTTAAATGTATGTGTTCTATTTTTGTGTAAGTATTGCATTTGTTTTTTAATATGTGTTACATTTTTAGAAGTTATTATTTTTTAAAGTAAATTTTGTATTTTAGTTCCGTAGCGGGTTGTGGGTTTATAGGGGAATAGGGTGGGAAGTAATTTAATTATAATACATTTATTAATAATTTTTTAGAAGTAATTACATTTTTTTATTACATTTTGCATTTTAGTTCCGTAGCGGGTTGTGGGTTTATAGGGGAATAGGGTGGGAAGTAATTTAATTATAATTAATTAATTATTATTTTAATTAATTAATATTTATGTATTTAATATTTTATATTGTTAATTGTGGAAATTAATGTATTATTAATTAGTTATTAATTGGTTGTTAATAATTAATAATTTATTGTTAATTATGTTAATTGTGTCATTTTTTTAGGAGCGGGTAGTGGGTGTATAGGGAGTAGGGTAGGAGGTAATTTAATTATAATTAATTAATATTTTTTATTAACTAATATTTATGTATTTAATATTTTAGATTGTTAATTGTGGAAATTAATTTATTATTAATTAGTTATTAATTGGTTGGTATTTATTAATAATTCATTGTTAATTATGTTAATTGTGTCATCTTTTTAGGAGCGGGTTGTGGGTTTATAGGGGAGTAGGGTGGGAGGTAATTTAATTATAATTAATTAATTAATATTTTTTATTAACTAATATTTATGTATTTAATATTTTATATTGTTAATTGTGGAAATTAATTTATTATTAATTAGTTATTAATTGGTTGGTATTTATTAATAATTAATTGTTAATTATGTTAATTGTGTCATTTTTTAGGAGCGGGTTGTGGGTTTATAGGGGAGTAGGGTGGGAAGTAATTTAATTATAATTAATTAATATTTTTTATATAATATTTATTTAATGTTGTTTTATAGTGTTAATTGTGTGAATTAATTTAATAATAATTGTTTTTAATTTGCTTGTTAATAATTGAGTAATTAATTGTGTTAATTGTGTCATGCTTTACGACATTGGTGGTGTCATTTATAGGGGAATATGGTGGGAGGTAAATTATTTTTAATTAATTAATTGTTTGTTAATTAATGCTAATTAATTTGCTGGAGTGGGAATAGTAAATTATTCCCCTCCACGATCCAACACTTTCCCTACTGTTGCACTTGCTGGAGTGGGAATAGTAAATTATTCCCCTCCGCTATCCAACACTTTCTCTACTGTTGCACTTGCTGGAGTGGGAATAGAAAGTTTTACCCCTCCGCTATCCAACACTTTCCCTACTGTTGCACTCGCTGGAGTGGGAATAGTAATTTTATCCCCTCAGCTATCCAACACTTTCCCCACTGTCTGGAGTGGGAATAGTAAATTTTATTCCCTATGCTATCCAACATTTTGCCTACTGTTACAATTGCTGGAGTGGGAATAGTAAATTATTTCCCTCCCCTATCCAACACTTTCCCTACTGTTGCACTCCCTGGAGTGGGAATAGTAATTTTTACCCTTACACTATCCAACACTTTCCCTACTGTTGCTATCCCTGGAGTGGGAATAGTAATTTTTACCCCTACGCTATCCAACACTTTCCCTACTGTTGCACTCCCTGCAGTGGGAATAGTAAATTACTCCCCTCCGCTATCCAAAAGTTTCCCTACTGTTGCACTTGCTGGAGTGGGGATGGTAAATTATTCCCCTTCGCTATCCAACACTTTACCTACTGTTGCACTTGCTGGACTGGGAATAGTAATTATTACCCCTATGCTATCCGACACTTTCCCTACTGTTGCACTCGCTGGAGTGGGAATAGTAATTTTATCCCCTCCGCTATCCAACACTTTCCCTACTGTTGCACTCCCTGGAGCGGGAATAGTAAATTATTCCCCTCCGCTATCCAACACTTTCCCTACTCTTGCACTCCCTGGAGTGGGAATAGTAATTTCTACTCCTTCGCTATCCAACACTTTCCCTACTGT
This sequence comes from Calotriton arnoldi, assembly GCA_963921515.1. Lineage (NCBI taxonomy): Eukaryota > Metazoa > Chordata > Amphibia > Caudata > Salamandridae > Calotriton > Calotriton arnoldi. Next base: position 19,838 of record CAWUFW010014269.1, read on the forward strand.
TGCACTCGCTGGAGTGGGAATATTAATTTTATCCCCTCCGCTATCCAACACTTTCCCTGCTGTTGCACTCTCTGGAGTGGGAATAGTTATTTTTACCCCTACGCTATCCAACACTTCCCCTACTGTTGCTATCCCTGGAGTGGGAATAGTAATTTTTACCCCTACGCTATCCAACACTTTCCCTACTGTTGCACTCCTTGGAGTGGGAATAGTAAATTATTCCCCTCCGCTAACCAACACTTTCCCTACTGGTGTACTTGCTGGAGTGGGAATAGTAAATTATTCCCCTCCGCTATCCAACACATTCCCTACTGTTCTACTTGCTGGAGTGGGAATAGTAAATTATTCCCCTCAGCTATCCAACACTTTCACTACTGTTCCACTCGTTGGAGTGGGAATAGTAAATTATTCCCTCCGCTATACTACATTTTCCCTACTGTTGCACTCCTTGGAGTGGGAATAGTAATTTTATCCCTTCGCTATCCAACATTTTCTCTACTGTTGCAGTTAATGTAGTGTAAAATGTGTTTTTAAAAAATAAAAATATTTTAATATTTTAATTAATTTATATATATTTTATTATTATTTTTATTTTACAGGTGTATGTATATATATGTATTAATAATGTTTAATATGTTTCTAACATTTTATAATTTATTAAAATAATTATTTATTAATATTATTAAGTAAATATATATATTATATGTTATATATATGTATGTTTAATTTATTTTTACATTATATTTATTACTTATAAGTTAAAAAAATTATAATTCTAACTACTTTTTTTAAATCATATGTATTATTTAATTTATTTTACATTATTTTTTAAACATTTAAAAAAAACGATATTTTTAACAACAATATTTTTTTTCTCAATATTTTTGTACTTACCATTATGTAGATAGGAGGTCGATATTTTTGACAACGATATTTTTGTTACGATATCTTTGTAGGTCGACATTTCTGTTGTCGATATTGTGTCAGTGATCCATCTCAACTACGTTCTATTATGTTATTAAGTTGGACTCTGCAATCATTGCGCGCTGGTTATGTGCCTTGGCGATTTAGCAACAGTACATCCCTATTTTCTGCATACAATCGAACTAAAAAACAGATAATGGCACAGAGGGGAGCAAAATATACAATGCTGCATATTGAAAAACTGGACCAGTTACCTTTCACTGTGGCAGAGTCACCATCCACAGAATGGTTAATCCATGGCCATATAACATTACCGGTCACAACTTTCCACTTTTAGTATTGCCTAGAACAACAGCAGGCAGGCAGATATGAAGCGATGGGTAGGGAATTCATCAAGGAATCTTGGGAATTTCCTTACAGATTTCGATGCAGGAGTGGGGACATGAAAGTGTTTCTAAGCGGTACAAACTGCGAGAACGCTTTAAGTGGATCTCTCATATGCCAGGATATCATGCTTCACGGGGCCTGTAATGGTTCAGTTGCTAACTTATCCTGTCACTTGAAAGGGTCCCCAGCTGCCGTGATTAATCCGGTGTTCAAGTTACTTTCAAATGGGAGTTACATGATGCTGAATGATAAAGGTTGTTGTGGGATGCTCCCGGGCATCGCATATCTTGTCACTATAAGCTCCAGGGTTACTTGCTGTATGCAAGTATTGTTTCCACTGACCCATACAGTCAGGGAGGCGCCGTTATGGACTTCATTTAATTTTTCCTTTATACAGTGGATACTCTGAGCCGAATGGAAGCCCTGCTTTTACAGAAAACTGTGCCCTTAACACTTATGATCTCCAGGTTGCAAGGTCCTCAGCTGAGATACAGACACTAGTACGAACAAACTGCCCTTTCCATTTCACAGAAATGGTACAACGTATCTTTAACATGTCTGATTTGACGGGTATAGTACACTTATTTAGGTTCTGGACTGTTAAACACCTTTCAGACAATCTTCTGAGTTATTCCCAACTTCATACACTCTGTATTCAGAAGCATTTTTGGAGGGCTTCCGCTGATCCTGTTCCTAATAGCAGGTATCCTGGTTGTAATTTTTCTGCTACTCAATGGATGTCCCAGTCACCAAGGAGATGGAAAAAACCCTCTTGGAGCGCCACTACCGTGATTGCATGGTACTCCATCTGGGCACACCTCGCCTTCGCGAACTGAGCGAGTCTTGGTTCCTGTAATTTAGACCAGTCTGGATTGACTGTGTTCTGCCTGTCCTCCGATGCCTGTTCTGCAGACAAGAATGCGTGTTAGATCACTGTCTAACACTTCCATCGTTGGCGCCATCGGACGTTGATGCTTTGCTGAACCCGATATCGTTCCATGTTCTGCTTTGTCTTCAGCGTATTCCCATGTTGATGTCTGCATTCTTAAAGCCACCACAGGGTGCTTCAGCTCCTGTTGGAATGGATACCGGCTCCTCAACAAATACTCAGGCCCTGGATGTCACACAGGCTTCCCCAGCATCGGCTTTGGATAGTGCAGAAGATCATCTGTGCTCGATTGACCTAATCTGTGAGGTGTTGCAGGGATCCTCGTCTGCGATGGCAAGCAACGTTGCGTCTCCCAGCCAGGACACATAAACATTTGGCTCATCGTGTGCTGGGAACAACTCTGCCTAATTTCACAAACATCCAAATTTAGAATTTTCAACAAACAGAAGTTTTTGCTAAAACTGCATGGCTTTCAGTCACTCATAGATGTTCGAACTATATATACGAACAACATTGTAGTAAAGACTTCTATCACTTAAACTATTATCTTAGCATTTTTTTAAAAGAATTTTTCACATATTTAAACACCGTTTTTATGTTTTTTTAAAATGTGTTTGCATACAACGCCTACAATTGAGTTAGAATTTAAGTATGTCATCCAGTCAGATGAGGAGTGGGTGTTATGTTCCATATAAGTATCCCAATATAGGCTCAGGTAGCATCCTACCCTTTCACCTATATTCTCCCCTACTGCTACACTACATAACGGTACTTGAGACTGACCTTTTACCTAGTTACGGCACTGCTAACAGGACGTGGGGTTTTCCCTGAATACTAGCCTCATCCATTATGCATGAAGATTCTTGGAAACTCAGCAGAACTACCATCTCCTGCATAATAACTATGTATAGGGGTCATTCCTTCCGTCATCCTAAGTCCGACATGACACAGCAAGGTAGAACCAATGAGGGTACCACTTTGGGTATATAAATACCATATCTTAGATGAAGAAGGGAGAGGAGAAAAGGACTTCCATGCTGACACACTGATGCGAGACGCTGAGGTTCCTGCGCGCAGACACTCAAGCTTGCAGTGGTCTGACATCCCTTATGGGGTGTCCATCCCAAGACCAAGACGGGGTCCCACAGTCTCTCACTTCAGGTAATGGGGTTGACTTTATCCTAGAGGGATTCTTTGCTACACGCCCACATACATGCTAGGTACACTTAGGTACATCTAGTTAGGGTCGCATCGTAGGAGTACGCATTTTTATTGTCATGTATTTTAATACCTGCCTGTATTCATTATCTTAGAACTATGGTAGAAATATACCATCCTTTTACTCTGTTGGTGCTTATAATCATTTATATCTGTTTCTGTCTGATGGTTGTTTCAGCACACCCATTTTACACTAGAATGATGCTGGTTCAATAAATGCTTATTGAAAAACGTCCCCACAGATTTATTCTGTGAATTTCTTTGAGACAAAGTGAGCACGAGTGACTGAGCGAAAAGTAATGCACTGTTTCCACTATCCCTGATGGGACAGAGTTGTCATGTTCGAGAGTTGCCAAGAACCATTTTCTACTTGGTAAGAGGGATTTCTAGTGGCACTGTGAGCTAGCTGGTATACAGGCAAACATACCCGGTGGGGTTGTCTGGAATCAGTCTGGACACCAATCCCATAGTCTATGTTGTCTAAACACGCAGATCCTATATAGGTTTATAGGAACTACACAACAATGAAAGTGATTAGCAGTATGTGGACACGGAACAGAATGAACAGATTCACCATCGTGCTAAAACAATGTATATATCCAGGCATTTAAAAACAATATATAGATATAGATATATATAGCATACTCCTACTATGCGTTCCTGAACCTAGATGCCTAGGGTGTATGTATGTGTTCTGCCAAGAATCCCTTATTGGATGATCCAACCCCCAATATCTGCAGGAAAAGAATGTACGTCCCCATCTTGGTCACAGGTTGCACACCCCTCCTCACAGAGAGATCAGCAAGCAGTTGGGCTGAGGTTTCAGTGTGGAGTGACCTTGCAATGACAGCAAGTGCTCCTCTGCCCCGGAAATACTTGTTTATTTATAACAAAAAGCATCCTTGCTCACTAGCTGAGACCTTAGTCAGGCCAACAATGTTATGATCAATTGATGGCTACATCACCTTATTGATGAAAACAAATAATAACATTTGCACAATGTGTGTTGAGGCCTTGTACATGATGGTCAAGGTGTCATGATAATGTTCCTAATAAGTGTAATTTGTAGGCAATGTAGTTTTATAGAAACTAATCCTGCTTTGTCACTCACTCAAACGTGTGTCAAAAGTCAGTGTGAAAGAGAAGGCAACTTAGGAAAAGTGTACATGGAAAAAATGGCAGCATTTCTCCCTGGACCCAGTTGAGACACATGACACTTTTCCAATTTTTATTTCATGTCATTCATAATAGGTCCAACACCCAAAGCATTTGGTCGACTATCGACTGCTGAGGAGACCTATACTACAGACCAGGATCAAGGATTCAGGGAGGACTTCACTCCTGACACTGGATGACAATAGGCTTCCTGGTCCATCTGGTCTACCTGAGCAGATGGCTCTAGTGAGTTTCACTTGTCCCACACCTACAGCTTCCACCCCAGCTGTTACCACACCTCATTCTATGGATACCTCCACTTTCTGTGTCCAAATCAACATCACCTCAATATTGGGCCCAATATTGTACCACCTCCAGTTCCGCTAGTAACCAATGGGATGGGGCACACTGGGTCAAGGGCACAGAGTAGTGAGGGTAAGGTTTGTGGGAGGAAATCTGTGGGCCAGAAAAAGTGAGGCTATTGGGTTCCGTATGGGTGCTAACAAACGTGGTCAGTTAGGATAAACTGAGTCTCCTTTATATGGAAAAAAAACATGCCAAAAAATGTAACACTATTTAAGATCATTGAACTTCAAATTAACCAAACAATATTATGACAGATTGTACTTACAAACAAGACAGGCCCTCTCAGGTCCAAGTTGTAACATTTGCTCTTCTGTGGTACAAAGGAATCATGGGTTGATCCTGGGAAATGTGCACACATGCTTGTGGTGTACAAATCTGGTAAGCAGATAACTTGCACATTGACAAAATGGAAGTTCTTTTGATTGAGGTACACTTGTTCTGTGGCGTGTGGTGGCACTAAGGCAATATATGTGCCATCAATTATCCAACAACATGTGGTGGTGACCCAAGCCATAAAATTCTCCCTTTACCTTGGCAAAATCCTTATTTTGTGGAAACTGGATGAAGCTGTTGATGTGTCTCATCATTGAAGAAAGAACGTCTTGAAGCACAGCACTGAAAGTTGGTTGTGACATTCCACCCGATATTGCCACAGTGTATTGGAATGATCCTGTGGGCACAAAATGAAGTACTGCCATGATTTTCACTATTGGTGTTATTGCTGTGGGATTCTGATTGTGAGGCAGAAGATCTAGATGCAGCTGATGACATAAGTCAACAATTGTTTGCCTATTCAAACCTAACTTTTTGATAATATCCCGTTCTTCAATGGTGGCAAGGTCCAGAAATGGGTGAAACACATGAGGCTGTCATCTCCTCACTCTCCCTGGGTTCATATGTCTGCATTTAAAAAGTGAAAATATTTCATGACATTTGCAAACATTAATTTCATGTTATATAACACAAATGTCATGTATTAGTAAAATATATATATGGTTTCTTAACATAATTTTAAACAACATTCAATATTGTAATTGTTTGCTAAAAATATCTTTTTCTGCATGACATTTTTTTCAAGAAATGTTTAAATAATACATTTTATTTGTATTTTTTACACATTCTTTTTTCAAAAACAAATTCTATCAAAGCTTCCATCAACTGAAGTATAAACAAAATTGCACGACTATCGCATTTAAACACAGTAACACACTACATAATTCTTTTTTTTTTTTTTAAATAATGAGTAACATTAGCATTTTGCATCTGTAAACAAACTAACCACCATTTTGAGTAGTGGTGACACACTTTATATAAACAAACATGCATTTTAACAATTTCTAAATAACGATTCAGCACTCCTCTTTATAAGAAAAACAGTATATTCTGATAAGTACAAGCAAGTGAAAACAGAAAGAAGGAGAACATTCATTCAGCAGGTTCTTGTTTCTTATTTTGTTCTTTATTGAAAAATTCTTCTTAAAAGCAACTGTAGCTAACGCGCTCGACCTGAAGGTCTTCTTCAGGGCCTAATCAATAGATGTGACAACACTGTATCTTAGGTTCTGATGTGTGTCTCCTGTGAATGAAAGATGGCTTTGTTTCTGCTCTAGATGTGGGCTCTTTTATGGTATCTCTTAGTTCCTAGGGTTTGCCCACCAAGACGGGACTCCACACGGTGGGAGCGGTCCGACGATAGAACAAATGAGCATTGGGAACTCACCAATGCTCATGGGAAATTGAACATCGTGATTGTGATCATCTAAGGAAGCAACTCACACTCTTGGTGGGCAAACCCTAGGAACTAAGAGATACCATAAAAGAGCCCCACATCTAGAGCAAGAAACAAAGCCATCTTTCATTCACAAGAGACACACATCAGAACCTAAGATACAGTGTTGTCACATCTATTGATTAGGCCCTGAAGAAGACCTTCGGGTTGAAACACGTTGGCTACAGTTGCTTTTTAAAGAAGAAATTTTTTTCAATAAAGAACAAAATAAGAAACAAGAACCTGCTGAATGAATGTTCTCCTTCTTTCTGTTTTCACTTTGCTTGTACTTATCAGAATATACTGTTTTTCTTATAAAGAGGAGTGCTGAATCGTTATTTAGAAATGTATGTGTAAGATCTCTTTATCCTAAAAGGCTTAAGAGGTATTCAGCCTTTGATTCTGTGCACCCTAGAAGCTTATGATATATATAAACCTTACAGTTTAGGATAGGTGCATTAGTAATTACCCGATACCTCTTGAATTGTTGTTGTTGTATGCATTTTAACAATCTAAAATGGCGGGCACCTGACCTCTCCGTCAGGACATTTGCTATCAGACGGCTGCCGTTGGAAGTTGACCAGGTAAAATGTCCTGACAAACACAGCCATAGGCTAACGTGTGCGAAGGCAACATAGAAAAGCCAATAGATGTGTCTGTCTCCGCTGACAATCGCATACATCGTGTAAATATACGTGGCATCTCAAAAAAAGTTCACTTGCCTCCTGACACTGCAGCCAACAACCCTGCCTCAACTTTTGCTGCTGTTTCCTACCTCTGGGCACACAATGCCAGGAAGAGCAGATGACAGGGACCCAGCCTTCTCACCAGAGGACCTGGAATTGCTGTCTACGGAGGTACTGTCCCTTTACAGCCATCTCTATGGTTCACCGGAGGAACAAGTATATATTTGAAATAAAAATGTTATTATGACTAACTTGGTTTTATTTAAACCAAAGGCTAGAATGTCCCTTTTAGTTCTCAAGTGAAGTGTAGTGATTGAAGTGAAGTTTCTGTTCTTTTTAAATTACATAGAAAAATGATGGTGTGACCCAAGATTAGTACCTTGGATCAGGTCCTCCGCTTCAAGGTAATAACTTGGAAATATGTTACCCTGAAGCGTGACCATCTGTATGTCGCTTTCATTGACCTGAGAGCGGCTTTTGACCTGGTCCCCAGGGAAACTCTTTGGGAAGTCTTGGATGGGTATGGTATCCCTCCAGACCTTCTAAGACTACTTAGAGTCCTACATGCAAGCACGTATGCAAGTGTCAGATGGAACACCGCAGGGGATTTGACAGACAGGATCCAGATTAAGTAAGGGGTCAGACAAGCACCTTTTTAGCCTATATATTAATGGTGTAGTGAGGAAACTGATGGAGTGTAAACATGACGCCCCCAAAATAGCAGGCTTGCCTACACCTATTTTGATGTTCGCAGATGATACCTTGTTAATCTTGCGAACACCAATGGGGTTGCAAGCAGAATTAAATGCCTTTGTTACCTTCTGTGAGGAAAGAGGCCTAGAACTTAACCCTACTAAGTCCAAAGTCATGATCATAAATCCCCATAAAACATACAGAGGAAATGTGACCATAGAAGAGGTGTCCCTCTTGAAAAAGTCCCTCATTTCGACTACCTGGGTGTTAGGCTGAGTGATAATCAGTCATGGGGCCCTCAGCTGGAAAATTTAAAACCACTCTCCAACTGAAAACCTCGGCTATTGGAAGAAAATATAGAGCTGCCTCGGGAGGAGCTATGTCCCTGGTCATCACTGTATATAGAGCTTCAGCTGTAACATCTGCAATTTATGGAACGGAGATTTGGGGTTATGCCGCAGCAGAGGCCTTGACACAGATTGAAAATAAGTTCATTAGGGCCCTCCTCAAACTTCCGCTAAGCTCACCTATAACTCCAGTGAGATTCAATCTGGCCCTCAATCCCATACATTTAATAATCTTAATTAAACTCTTGCTATACTGGATCAGGCTCTGGTCCACCAAAGAACTGTTAACTTATAGAAACTGCATAAAAGATCTCTTGACTTTTGACAAGGGCTAGAGTACCCCCTGGTTGAAGGCCATAAAAGATACATCACACAAAATAGGGTTGGGTAAATGATGGACCTCCCCGGAGCTGATTACTAAAAATGATGCCCAAGAAGCAAAACATCGCTTCTGAAAGGTAGCCGTGATGCAGACATGGAAGGTATACCAGGATAGTAACTTAACTGGCCAGTTCCTGAATCATAATTGTGCACCCAGCGTCGAGCCATATATGGACCGAATACACCCTTTTTATGCCAAATGTTTATGTGTGCAATTCAGATGTGGTGTACTCCCCTTGAGAACTCACACCTCGAAATGGGACAAGACACAATTAAAATCGAAATTTTGCCCAAATTGCCCAAATACAGTGGAATCCGAAGAGCATTTTATCCTCCTCTGTCCCCTATACAGGAATGCAAGCAAGAAATGGTTGGTAGCAGCACTAAAATCTATGGGAGTGAGATATTGTCAAGAAGCAGTAAGGCTCCTTAAGAGCGACACTAGGCAGATCCTAGCCTTTGGGGTATCGCGCTACTTACTCTGTGCCTGGAACCAAAGGAGGAAGGCCCTAGATAATTGCCAACCCTGATACTACTTCTAAATTTGCAGGGAAAAGTTCCAGTAGGCCCACTCGTGGAGAGGTGTGGTGCAGCGGCCAGGGCAGCTGACTTCGGAGCACAGGGTTCATGGTTCGATCCCCGGCTCCGGCGGCAGCTTAGCTTAGCACCATGTGACTCTGGGCAATAGCTCACTTAATTTCCACGACAGCCCCCAGCGCTTTGAGACCCATAAGGGTGAGTAGCTGCGCTATATAAAAACGGACTTACATTTTTTTACCCGTTGTTTTGCCTATTCTTTTTCTCTTAAAATTTTAATATTTTAATATAGTTTTTGGCTCTTATGTACTCAGCAATGGCTTCCCTATTGTTGAAACAAATGATTACGAAGCCCTTTTTCTTATTTGTCTCAGGGGAAATATGTATGTACATAGAAGCGATAATAACTGCAATTAATTTACCTATTCTAATTTTATTCATTATTGACATTTAACATATTGATGAATTAATTTGTATGATGTTTTATTGACAGTCATGCTGTGCTCTTTATTCTTGTAAGCTTTATGGCTTGTTAGCCAAAATAAAGATTTATATATATATATACATAGAAAAATGATGGTGTGCATTTTTAAACACATCGGGGCCGATTCCGATTTCGGTCGGAGGCGCACCCAATACCATTCGGTCGGGAAAAAAGCCATGCGAAAGCCTGTTTCCCGACCGATCCGTACAGCACACCGAACGAGCAAGTACGATGCGCACAACAGCAAAAAATCCGGCCGAGCCGTACTCACCCAAACCAGGTCCTGTTCTCCGACCGAGGCGAATCCGGAAACGCCGAATCGAGTCGCACGGAAGGAAAATGCAGCCCCGTCCGGCCGGACAAGTACGATGCGCTTCCGTACGCGCCGAACCCGTCACTACGCACGGCACGTCAAAGCATCCGGGAGAGGCGCACATAAGCTCCGATTCGCACCACAACACGATCCACGGCTACGAGACGAACACGGCAGCGACGAGGACGACGCGAAGCGACGAGGACGAGGCGAAGCGACGAGGACGACGCGAAGCGACGAGGACGACGCGAAGCAACGAGAAGGACGAACGACACGAACCAACCATGAATCCCTTCGTCCCGATCATACCAATATTCTACATTTACTACCGGAACAGGCACGGACGCGTACGGCGCAGAAGGTAAGCCAGACACCAACCACAAAACACATACAACACGTACACGACACATCACACACACACACGGGGATGCTGAATATACTTACACCAGCAACAGCAGCACCATAGGGGCGGGATGCCCATCACCAATGCCACATATGCACACAGGGGCCTGAATGCGCACCACCACCCCTACCCAGGGGTGGCATGATGCCTACCACCACTACCACCCTCACCCAGAGGTGGCATGATGCCTACCACCACAACCACCCTCACCCAGGGGGCAGGATGCCTACCACTACTACCACCCTTACACAGGGGGGCAGGATGCCTACCACTACTACCACCCTCACCCAGGGGGGCAGGATGCCTACCACTACTACCACCCTTACACAGGGGGGCAGGATGCCTACCACTACTACCACCCTTACCCAGGGGGAAGGATGCCTACCACCACCCTTAGCCAGGGGGCAGGATGCCTACCACTACTACCACCCTCACCCAGGGGGCTGGATGCCTACCACTACTACCACCCTCACCCAGGGGGGCAGGATGCCTACCACTACTATCACCCTCACCCAGGGGGGCTGGATGCCTACCACCACCCTTAGCCAGGGGGGCAGGATGCCTACCACTACTACCACCCTCACCCAGGGGGCAGGATGCCTACCACCACCCTTAGCCAGGGGGCAGGATGCCTACCACTACTACCACCCTTACACAGGGGGCAGGATGCCTACCACTACTACCACCCTCACCCAGAGGTGGCATGATGCCTACCACCACAACCACCCTCACCCAGGGGGGCAGGATGCCTACCACCACCCTTACACAGGGGGGCAGGATGCCTACCACTACTACCACCCTCACCCAGGGGGCAGGATGCCTACCACTACTACCACCCTCACCCAGGGGGGCTGGATGCCTACCACCACCCTTAGCCAGGGGGGCAGGATGCCTACCACTACTACCATCCTCACCCAGGGGGGGCAGGATGCCTACTACTACTATCACCCTCACCCAGGGGGGGCTGGATGCCTACCACCACCCTTAGCCAGGGGGGGCAGGATGCCTACCACTACTACCACCCTCACCCAGGGGGGGCTGGATGCCTACCACTACTACCACCCTTACACAGGGGGGGCAGGATGCCTACCACTACTACCACCCTCACCCAGAGGTGGCATGATGCCTACCACCACAACCACCCTCACCCAGGGGGGGCAGGATGCCTACCACCACCCTTACACAGGGGGGGCAGGATGCCTACCACCCTCACCCAGGGGGGCAGGATGCCTACCACCACCCTTAGCCAGGGGGGCAGGATGCCTACCACTACTACCACCCTCACCCAGGGGGGCTGGATGCCTACCACTACTATCACCCTCACCCAGGGGGCTGGATGCCTCACCACCACCCTTAGCCAGGGGGGCAGGATGCCTACCACTACTACCACCCTCACCCAGGGGGGCAGGATGCCTCACCACCACCCTTAGCCAGGGGGCAGGATGCCTACCACTACTACCACCCTCACCCAGGGGGGCTGGATGCCTACCACTACTACCACCCTCACCCAGGGGGGCAGGATGCCTACCACTACTATCACCCTCACCCAGGGGGGGCTGGATGCCTACCACCACCCTTAGCCAGGGGGGGCAGGATGCCTACCACTACTACCACCCTCACCCAGGGGGGGCAGGATGCCTACCACCACCCTTAGCCAGGGGGGCAGGATGCCTACCACTACTACCACCCTCACCCAGGGGGGCAGGATGCCTCACCACCACCCTTAGCCAGGGGGGCAGGATGCCTACCACTACTACCACCCTTACACAGGGGGGCAGGATGCCTACCACTACTACCACCCCCACACATAGGATGGACAATGCATGACACAACCAGCACACCACAACCTAGGGAATGCAAGAAGGAGACATCCCCCAACACCATGACAAGCGTGTGTAGACTGTGTCAAATGCCTACAACACCGAACATGACTTTGAACATACAATGTGACCCCCTAGCACATGTGCCACACATATATGTGTGTGGCACCCACAATGCAAGCAGGCCATGACCATTGTGGCAATGGGGTCCAAACCCCATCATCACAGTGACCAAAATGTAAGTGTGGGGTCCATAGCTGAAGCACATTTTGAACACTGTGGCAATGGGGACCAAACCCCCATCATCACAGTGACCAAAATGTAAGTGTGGGGTCCATAGCTGAAGCACATTTTGAACATTGTGGCAATGGGGTCCAAACCCCCATCATCACAGTGACCAAAAGGCAAGTGTTGACAAAGTAAGAGGTGCAACTGCCAAACTGCATGGATGATTCCTGGTCACAGAACAACAAACACATCAGTGGCAAAGTAGTGTATGTGTCCCATTGCAACATAAAATGGGGGAGCCAAATCCTGCAGTGCAAATAAGACATAACTTTGGCCATGTGCAGACAAACAACACCTATGGGGGCTGACACCGTCAACAATCATCAATGACACAATGACAGAAGTGACCATCCGAATGCAGACCCACATATTTGCACCAATGGGCACACACATGCAGATACCCTGTGGAGACTGCAGATGTGAGGTGAACAGATACCATACCATGGCAGCAATGGGACACACAATCCACAATTAGCAACAAATGAGGGCTCCCGTCCCATCAGCCTGGTCATGGAAGTGCCAACGGAATCATCAGCACAGATCCAACACACTTGTATAGCAATGTTGCACTGACAACACAGATGAGTCCTTCCCCATTGATGCCCAAACCTGCATGTTCACTGGAGATGGCCACACGGTCAGGGAAGTAGACGAATAGAACAATGGCAGGCACAACAGATGTGCAGGAGTGGAAGCCACAGATGTGAAGTTGCCAATCTAAGTAGGAAATCTCATTGCCAAATACTGAACACATGACACCCTCAGATGCTGCTATGGATGACATGGATACACCACAGGATAGGACACATAACCCCTGGACCACATGGGTTCCTGCACAGTAACACTTCATTATCATGAGACCAAATATCACCATCACTGCAGCAAGGGCATTCTTAGCATCATCAACATCATGTACATCAGAAGCAAAAGCACTAGAGAACAGAAAGTTGCTTTATTCAGCATATGTGGCATTAAAAGTAGAAGTCCGGTAGAACATAAACAAAGGCCAATGGCCAGTCCATCAACAAAGTCACAAGTGGGTGACAGTGGCAGATGCCACCCTACACATGCCTGCACAAAACCAGGGACAATCCACTAGGAGGGGCAACCGGGGGGTAGGCCAGGCACCGCAGGGACAGGATCAGGGCTCACCAGGAGGAAGCAGGGAAGGGGTGGTGGGTGCTGGAGAGCCACTGACAACTGCAGTGGAGGTGTCTGACATGGTGTGTGCCGGCACAACTGGGGGCATGGCTCAGATGTTGTGGGTGCCGGCACGACTGCAGTGGACCCTGCAGATGGAGTGGACAGGTCCGCCACTGCAGTGCCCAAGTCAGACAGGGTGGTAGTGGACTCCACTGCAGTGCCTACCACCAGGGGAGGAGAATGGGGAACAGGCAAGGTGGGCTGGACAGAGGGGGAGGACACCCTCACCACATCAGTGGCACAGACAAGCGCTGCGGGGGGTGTGGTGCCGGGAGAGCAAGTGGCAGGGGGAGAAGGCCGGAGCCTCTTGGGGATGGTATATCTGTGGGTGGGGGAACCTGGGGCAGGGTGTGGCAGGGGCACCTGTGGAGTGGGGGCCTGAGGGATGGAGGAAGGTGACCTGGTGCTTGAGCTGCAGGGCGGCGGCGGGGTCTTGCTCTTACCACTCCGGGGGACTTGCGGGTGGGGGCCTCAGTCTGTCTGCGCCTGGGGGAGGGTGTCCGGGGGCGAGGGGCACTCTGCTCCGTGTGGGGGCTTCCTCTTCCCCTGGATGCTGGGGCAGCTGGATCGGAGGGGAAGAGGCCGAGGTCACTGAGGAAGAGGCGCTGGGTCTTTGGGGTTGCAGGTGAGGCAAGGGAGGGTGCTTTGGAGGGAGAGGCAACTGAGGACTGCGCAGTGCCCGTGGATGCGTGTGTGTGTACCAGGGCCCCATCCCCTGTGAGTCTGGTTTCAGTCCCCTGACTGTGCGTGCGTGTGCGTTTAGTTTGTGGCGTGTGTGTCTGTGTGCTGGATGTGTGTGTGCTGGTGTGTGCCTGTGCCGGTGTGTGTGTGCTTGGGACGGGCAAGGTGCTGGGGAGTGTGGATGGAGCAGAGGCAGGAGGGGTGAGGGACTGTCTGAGGAGGGACACTGCTGCCGTCAGGGAGGAGTCCATGGACCTGTTGCCCCTCTGTAGGTCAGACATGCCCGATGAGATGCCCTCCATGAACGACACCAGCTGAGTCAACAGTGCGGTGTGCGCATGGAGGACACTCAGCATGGCTGTCTGCCCTACATGGAGCTGGCGAAGGAGGCACACAGACTCCTCACTCAGGGCAGCAGGGGACACAGGGGCAGGGGGTGCGGTGCCTGGGCCAAAGGAGACACGCTCCCGAACATGGGAGCCTCCACGGACCTGGGGAATGGGAGCCGATGGGAGGGCGGTGGTGGTGCTGGTGGTGGCGGGGACAGCAACACTAGCTGGGGTGTGGTGGCTGCTGACACCCGCCTCCACAAGGGAGTCATCCTCCGAGTTGCTCTGGTCCTCAGCTGAGGTGGATGGTGCTGAGGACTCCTCGGTGTGGCTCCCTCGCCCTCCGTGCCACTGGGTCCCTCCGACCACTCCTCGGCTGCTGACCCAGTCTGGCTCTCTGGCTCCTCCTGGTCCGTGGAGCTGTCCCCTTCCGTGGCCGTGGATGTATCTGCAAACAATGGGGAAACAGACAGACATCAGTCACCTGCACCAAACGCACACACCACTGTGAGCACAGCACATCACAGAGCAAGCCCTGGCATCATTAGTTGTACATTGCTAAAAGTGCCCTAACTGAACAGGAGAAGCCAATTGTCAGTCTGATGCCAAGCATGGCACTCACATCCCACATGGCCTTGCACCCATCTGTCTGGTGTCTGTTGGATTGCAACACCCCAGTGTGGACACATGCACCAAGTACACAGTAGTTGGACAGTGCAGAGGACACGGTGTGGACACATCACAGCTCTTGCCACTGAGTCAGTACAGGTTTCCGGATGAAAGGGATGCCCAGAGTCAAATAGGAAATGCATGTGATGCATACCAGCGACAGACACCATGATGCACCCATGTCCTGATAGCCAGCGCCACTATGGTGTGCATGTAGCACATGTCACTCCCCTGCAGGACCACAAATAAGTTGACACATGCCATGGCAGAGGCATGACTGTTAAGTCATACATCACTGTCTCAGTGATGTATGACTTGGCAGCCAGACAACAACACTATGCACTGTGTCACAATAGTAGGTCATGGGGAATGCAAGTCCTGGAGCTGCACAAGTGCACATGTACATCCCCCACACAACACATCATCTCAACCCTCATCTGTCCAGGTCACACCTATTGGACATATGGGAGACCTGTGACACTACCCTCTGAACCTGAGCCCCTCACAATTTGCTGTGAATGGGGAACAGCTGCCTGAACATCACATTCGCATACCCCAGTCTGCACGGGCAGCTGATCAAACACCTATGTGACACACAAGTATCGTCTCCTATGGTCACATCTCCAGGGGCATGCTGAGCCCCTACCAAGAAACACCACAGCAGTCCTGGCAACTAATCCACAGCACACTGACACAGAGGCAGACACCGGAGGGGTCAAATGACTGTGCACAATGTGTCAGCTGATACACGGGAGTGGGAGTACAGAGTGCATTGCATGGCCTGGAGTAGGCATGACTGTCCTGCTCCACATGAATGAGGGATGTGCCCTGGACAGTGGATAGCTGGCTATGTATGTGTGACACACGTAATCTGCACACTCCTGGGGCCCAAACATTGTTCCCACCCGCTGCATGGGCGTGTGCCACATACCCCAGGCACATGTGGTGGCTCAGCTCAGCAAGTGGACCGCATATCAAAGCAACACGCAGATCACATGTCCAAAACCAGGCGTTGTGTGAACAATGGACCCACCCATGATGCCCACAACAGAGTCAGGGAAACAGATGCTGTCCCCCACCTTTAGTGAAGCAAACTGCAAGGACACAGTCCCAAGTGACACAATTCCCTGACTGTAAGGGCCACACCTGGGTATCAGATGAGCAGTGGGCAGTGCACAATAGAGGGACATGGCTCCTGGACAACATGACTGCTGCACTGTGGCAGTTGAACCAGGCCAGAGGAGGGCACAAAGCATGTAATACAGAGTTCACAGTGCAGTCTTTGACTCACCCCTCCTTGCTGCTGTCTGGCCTTCAGCTGCCCATCCAGGTCTGGAAAGACCACCGCCAGGATCTGGAGCATGTGGGGGTCAGGGTCCGTGTTCCGCCCTCCTGCGAGGAGGCGACAGCTTCAGCTGGACCCGTGCAATCCTCCGGGTCCAGCCCCGAAGGTCCTGCCACCTCTTCTGGCAGTTGCGGATCCGGCGCTTGTAGACCCCCACGGACCGGACAGCCCGGACGATGTCCTTCCAGAGTTCCTGCTTCCGATGGGCATTAACCTGTCAGGATGACAAAGTGAAAAGGCCATTACCACACATGCAACATATCCGTGCATGACACAGTCGTATATACATGTCTCAATCACAGGGGCACATGATGTACACAGGCAGTGCAAAGCTGACCATGGACAGTTTGCCAGACGTCACTACATGGTATCATTGCATGGGAAGTAAAACCATGTTCAAATGCACTGTCACTGCACCATACCTGTCCAGTGCAAGTCACTACACACTATGGGGGGTGACAACTACTCAGTGAGCCTGCTAGCCAGTGGCGTGCAGACTCTCAGCCTTGCTAGTCAGAGAAAATGCACATTCAGAAAGGCAGTGCACAGAACACTCACCTGCTCCCCTGGTGTCCCATACAGCTTGCTGTACTGTGGAAGTAGGCTGTCCAGCAGGGCCTGGTTCTCTTCAAGGCTGAAGGCTGGGGCTCTCTCCACAGTACGTGCCATTGCAGGGTCCAGAGGGGCAGAGACAGCAGCAGTGCAGTGGCAGATGTCGTCTTGGAGCATGTAGTGCAGGCAAGTGGGCTCTCAGGGGAACAGCCAGCAATATATATGTGCTGGAGAGGCAGATACTGTCCCTTGTGTCCAAAGTGATAGGTCCAAGTCGTTTGCATCTTCTGAATCTGGCCAATCCATGGAATAGCAGCACCAAAACACGCCCACAGCATCCTTCAAATCTTCAACTTCATGACATACATGATTTTGCAACATTGTTGTGGGTGACCAACTGATTTTCCAGCAACCGACTCGCTCGAAATTCGAAAACGCGTCCGTTGCCAGGCAAGCCCATTGTCAATGGGTGCGCACCGATCGGTCCATTGCGGTACAACGCGCACAGGGGTACAACGCGTACCCGCACACATTGAAAGCAATGGGCCGGCCGGAGGCACCGATCGGTCCATTGCAGTTCAACGCGCACAGGGGTACAACGCTGCACTCGCACACATTGAAAGCAATGGGCCGGCCGGAGGCACCGATCGGTCCATTGCAGTTCAACGCGCACAGGGGTACAACGCGTACCCGCACACATTGAAAGCAATGGGCCGGCCGGAGGCACCGATCGGTCCATTGCAGTTCAACGCGCACAGGGGTACAACGCGTACCCGCACACATTGAAAGCAATGGGCCGGCCGGAGGCACCGATCGGTCCATTGCAGTTCAACGCGCACAGGGGTACAACGCGTACCCGCACACATTGAAAGCAATGGGCCGGCCGGAGGCACCGATCGGTCCATTGCTGTTCAACGCATCACTGTACATGTGACTGGCATATGTCAGCATGCCTGTCTCAGATGGACATATGCCAGCCACAGATAGCTCCCAGGGAGTGAGGGGCACACCTACATCACGACAGCCTGTCCAAACCTTATCATAAGGCATGTAAGGCTGCATTTCCTATTGTGTGTATGTTGGTGTACATGTTGTCCTGTGGGTGTCACCTGTGGGCAGCCACCCCCAGGCTGTGCACGTGTTCATGGGGACAGGATCCTGGGTGTTACGTGTACGTGACCACTGTGATGTGCAACTGTTCATATCTGTGCATGTGCCATGGTCACATTTCACAGTGGTGTATGTGTATGTAATGTCACATACCCCGTGAGTCCCATGTGGGACGGTATGTTTGAGCCAGGGTGTCCCAGTGGCACAATAGTGATGGTCCTCCACAGTCTTTGTGCATGTAGTGTTTACAATGTCTCTGATTTCATGTGCACAATGGGAGACAGTCTCCACATCCACGTTGTGTGTGCATGGACTCTGATGTTGTGCGTGTGTGTCACAGACGTCCATGTCTGTCCTGCCGTGGCAAGTGGGGCCACTACCTGTGGGGGTCAAGGTTGTTTGGCTGTGGTGTATACATGATACTCCATGTAATGCCAGTGTCCATGTGGCATTACAGGGTCCCTGGGAATGTACCTGTCGTTGAGCTGTGGTGCCTGGGGCACATCTGTCCTCACATGTCACTGTGGGGGTTATTGTGACACGGCAGCAGGAGATGGGAACTGTGACACGGCCTCATGATATCCAATGGGCCAACCTGGGACAAATTGATGCCACCTGTAGGACCGTGTTGACAGATGTTGGCCATGTATGTACCATACATGTCCTTCCGGTACTGCACACTTCATGTAGTTGTGCCTCATAATGATGTATGTTGGGATCTTGAGTGTGTTCAATGCCGCATATGTGGGGTGACTGACAATCTTGCTTACTTCTCCTCTGCACTGCAGGGCTCCTGCTGTCCATCGGCCATTCCCAGACCTGGCAACGATGGTGGAACGGGACAGCATCCGACGGTACCGCTTCACCAGGCAGCTGATTGAGGATTTGGCAGTGCAGTTGTCCCCACATTTGCAGCCTGGCCGGCCGTATCCTACAGCGCTGACCCCCAAGGTGAAGGTGATGGCAGCCCTACACTTCTTTGCCACTGGTACCTTCCAACATACTGTGGCGACTGCTGGTGGGATGTCACAGACCATGTTCAGCCGTGTGCTCCGCGATGTTTTGGCGGCAATGTTGCTCTTCCTGAACCGGTACATCTATTTCCCTAGACTGCGACGACTCACTGACGTGAAGAGTGACTTTTATGCCCTGGGGAGGATGCCGCATGTCATTGGCTCCATTGATGGGACACATGTGGCTTTGGTACCACCACAGGCCCAGGAGCAGGCCTACAGGAACCGCAAGCACTACCACTCGGTCAATGCACTGGTGGTGTGTCTTGCAGACATGACCATCACACACGTGTGTGCCCGTTTCCCTGGTTCAGCACACGATGCCTTTGTGATGAGGAGTAGTCGCATCCCCAGGATGATGGCACAGATGCAGAACCAGCGTGCCTGGCTTGTCGGTGTGTACTGACTTTGTGCCATTGTGTGTGATCTGATCTGTAGTATTCCGCCCACTTTTCCAAGTCAGCTAATGTGCACTTGTCTGTCCATAGGTGACTCGGGATACCCCAACATGCCGTGGTTGCTGACACCCCTCAGGAACCCTGTGACACCTGCCCAGATGCGCTACAATGAGGCACATGGTCGGACCAGGAGAGTGATTGAGCGGACCTTTGGTCTCCTGAAGAGCCGCTTCCGCTGCCTGGACAAGACCGGAGGGTCCCTCCCATATGCCCCTGCGAAAGTGTGCAAGATTATCATCGTCTGCTGCATGCTCCACAACCTGGCAGTGCGGAAGGAGTTGCCTCTCATCCAGGATGACAATGACCAACATCCGCCACCTGTGGAGGATCCTGGCCTGGACCACGATGCCAGTGACGATGATGATGATGATGATGGTGATGGTGATGTCCGCACACAGCTCATCACCAACTTCTTTAGCTGAATGTGAGTATCCTGAGGTGTCATGTCAATGATGTGAGTTGGCATGATGTGTGGGTGGTGCTCTGGTGCTGTTGGAGTGTGTCCATGGGCTACTTGACTGGATGTGTGTTGCGATGTGTGGTGACAGGTGGGCTGTACTCCCCAACAGTGTTGACATGCTAACTTGGTTCTGGGTGGGTATCTTGTAACATGTATTGTGCATGAGTTTTGCTGTTCTGTCCTGTACTCCATTGCTTTTGACTGTGTGTCATTTCTGTCCTTCACAGGGTACTTTCAGATTCGTTTGGTCAACTGTGTCCACCGACGACGTGATTGCACATCCAGGCTGGTAGCTGTTGTGTCCCTACAGGTGATGTGCGCCACACCCATGGACTTCCTTCCGTCTACAGTTGTTGACTGTGTGCCCGCTACCAGGTGGGGTTACCTTGCATCTGTAGTGGTTACGGCATGTTGCAACTGTGTAATAAACCTGTGCTTCACTTTGTGATGTGCGTTGTCTGTGGTCACACATTTGACTGCCATTTGCTTACTGCACCTGTGGGCTACTTGACTACAACTGGGAATGGGTGTGGTGTCTGTGCATTGCACCGTCTTTCCTGGCAACATCAGTGTAGGCAATGAGTCAGATGGCCTAGGTGTGTATGTGTCGTGTAGCCCTGGTGGTGTGTCTCCCTCATGTGTGTCACGTTGCCTGTACTCACATGCCTGTGTTGTCCTTGCTGTTGCAGTTCGCATACACAGTGTAATTTTGCAGTTCATCATCCCCATAACAGCACCCACGTTGGAATCACGACAGAGGCAAGTATGGTGTATTAGTGTGTTTATTGTGATACATTTGTGTTAATAGTGCATAGGATGGGTTGTGCTGTACATGAATCTTGCAATCCCAAGTTCCTAGGTGAATTGAAAGTCCGGGTAGACAGGATCCCCAGTATCGGGGCCACAGTTGTCTGACACATTGGTCCAACTTGTACTCCCCATGCAATGTGTGGGAGTAGTGTTGCCGTCAACAGGGTGAACAGTCTGTGCACAAAGGCGAACATCCAGAACAGGTTCAGGCTTCCTGGGAGTTGCGCTTGGCCATCGGCCTCTCACTTTTCCCTCCTCGGACGACCCCTCTTCTTGGGGGGGCCCTCAAGTGCAGGCTGCTGCGGTGCAGGGGACTCTCCGCCAGAGTCCTCCTCCCTCCCTGTGGCAGTTGCAGTTTGTTCGGCACCAGATGTTGTTGGCACACAGGGAGGTGTGGACTGGTTGCTGTTCATCTGGCGGAGGCATTGTAAAATGTCCCTGTGCACCGCCGTCATCTCATGCAGTGCATCCCACTTGGACTCCACGCGGACATGTGTGAGTCCACACGGGACATGTGTGACTCCACGTGGGACATGTGGGAGTCCAAGCGGGCATGATGGGCAGCCTGCTGCTGTTTAATGTCTCTGAGGAGCCCCACTACCTGGCTGAGCTCTCCGGTGCTGGACTGGTACGCATCAGCTATGCGTACCAGTTGTGGGTCGTCATGCACACCAGCAACGTCTGCAAGCAGCGACCTCTGTCTCCCACTCCTCCCACCACCCCTGCTGACATGTGCAGTGTGTGCAGTGGCACGCACAGATAACCCTGGTCCACCTTGGGGGTTGGTGGTGGTGGTGGTGTCCATGGCCCCAGGTTGGTCCAGGGTCACTGTGCTGGTGTTGCTCCTTATTCTGTCCATGTCGGCAGGGATGGTATTCGTGGTGACAGTCGTTGTAGGGGTGGGTGCAGGGGTGCAGCTGGTGGTCCTGCTGGTGCTGCAGCTGGTGGTCCTGCTGGTGCTGCATGTTGACTTGCACCGGATGTGCCAGGTTGTTCTTCATCGTCCGAGGAGGACAGAGGCTGTACGACGCCAGTGAGCTCGGCATCCTCTTGAGCCTGGGACTGGGACTCCTCAGCGTCTGCTGCTGTGTCCCCATCATCACCTGTTTTTGGGAGACACAAACAATGTATGTCATGTTTCTGCAGGCATCAATGGTTGACACACATGACAGTTGTGACTGTGCCTCTGGGTGCGGGCCTGTACATTGCATTGTCCTAAGTCGTCACAGTCAGGGGTTGATATTGGTGTGGCACATTGTCCTGCATTATTTGGGCATTTCTATGTATTTTCTGGGGTGTGAACATGGTCTGCATTGCTTGTGTTTGGTTGACAGCCGAACCTCCTTCCCACCCACCCAGCCAGTCAGTTATCCCACCATGGAACGTGCTTGCGTTGCAGGGAGTGTAAGTTGTCTCTCAGGATGTCAGTCAGTGGTGTCCTGCTGTTTGTTGGTGCACAGTTGGCAGCAGGGCCTTGTGCTCCCCACAGCAGTAGCCAGTGTCAGCCATCTTGTGAGTCCTTCTCCACTCCCTGTGATGTGAGCATGGTTCAGGGTGGTGTTGATGGGCCAGTTGTGAGGCTGAGCAATGTCTGTGACTACGACTCCCATCATGCCATTGCCTCCACCCCACTTGCCAGCATTCCCATACTTACTTGCTTTTGTGTGGAGTTCAGTGTGTGTGGGTGTGAGGGCAATGGCAAGATGGCTGACAGTGGTGTCCTGCTGTTGGTTGGTGTGCAGTACCCAGCATGCCCTTGTGCTCCCCACGACACAGCAACAGTGTCAGACATCTTTGATGGGCCTTTCCACTCTCTGTGGGATGTGCATGCGTGAGTGTGAGCTTGCTGGGCCATGTGGTGGGGGATGTAGGGCTGTGACTACGACTCCCATCATGCTATTGCCTCCTCCCCCTTCCCAGCATGCCCATGCTTCCTTCCTTTTGACTCTGCTTCCCTGTGGGTTGGGCTGGCTGTGCTGACAGGATGGCTGGGAGTGTTGTCCTGGCAGTTGTTTGGCTAAGAGTCCCAAGAGTGTCCCTGTGCTTCACACAACATAACCCAGGGTGGTGGTGCTTTGTGGGATCTTGTGTTAGGATGGAGGGCATTGCATTCTACCAGGTGGGTACTGTGGAGTTTGTGTTGGGGGAGGTGTGAGGGGAGGTGCTGGTGACTATAGTCAGTGCTGCAAGTCCCCCTTCCCACCCAGCCAGCCAGATATCCCACCATGGAACGTGCTTGCATTGCAGGGAGTGGAAGTTGTCTCTCAGGATGTCAGTCAGTGGTGTCCTGCTGTTTGTTGGTGCACAGTTGGCAGCAGGGCCTTGTGCTCCCCACAGCAGTAGCCAGTGTCAGCCATCTTGTGAGTCCTTCTCCACTCCCTGTGATGTGAGCATGGTTCAGGGTGGTGTTGATGGGCCAGTTGTGAGGCTGAGCAATGTCTGTGACTACGACTCCCATCATGCTATTGCCTCCACCCCCTTCCCAGCATGCCCATGCTTCCTTCCTTTTGACTCTGCTTCCCTGTGGGCTGGGCTGGCTGTGCTGACAGGATGGCTGGGAGTGTTGTCCTGGCAGTTGTTTGGCTAAGAGTCCCAAGAGTGTCCCTGTGCTTCACACAACATAACCCAGGGTGGTGGTTCTTTGTGGGATCTTGTGTTAGGATGGAGGGCATTGCATTCTACCAGGTGGATACTGTGGAGTTTGTGTTGGGGGTGTGTGAGGGGAGGTGCTTGTGACTATGGTCAGTGCTGCAAGTCCCCCTTCCCACCCAGCCAGCCAGATATCCCACCATGGAACGTGCTTGCATTGCAGGGAGTGGAAGTTGTCTCTCAGGATGTCAGTCAGTGATGTCCTGCTGTTTGTTGGTGCACAGTTGCCAGCAGGGCCTTGTGCTCCCACAGCAGTAGCCAGTGTCAGCCATCTTGTGAGTCCTTCTCCACTCCCTGTGATGTGCGCATGGTTCATGGTGGTGTTGATGGGACAGTTGTGAGGGGGCAATATGTGTGACTGCGACTCCCATGATGCTATTGGCTACACTGACTTGGCCAGCATACACAGAATTCCTTCCTTTGAGTGGTCTTCACTGTGTGTTGGTGTTGTTGTGGTGGCTACATGTGTGGATGTGTTTGTTAGTTCTATTTGTGCCACTGCCTAGCTGTAGTTGTGGTTGTGTTTGTACATGTGTTGGCACAGTTGGATGTGACTTTTTTGATGGCATGTGTTGTGTGTCTCTGACTGACATACACATTTTGGGATGATTCTGTTCTGGTTGCTGTGTAATTGCTATGAGTGCATGGTTTGACTCTCCCCTTGACAGTGATGTGTGTGTGTTTTGTGGCAGTATATTGTGTACACTTGTTGTGTACTCACCAGGCTCTGGGATGTCCTCTAGTCCATATATGCTCACTGGCGGAAGGATGGCCCGCACCTTCTCCTCCCAGGGCCTGAGGTATATTGGCTTGGCAGGAGGGCCACTGCCGGTGTGTTGGCTGTTGATGTAGTCTTGCTTCAGCAGCCTCCGTACCCTCCTGCGCACGTCATACCACCTGTTCTGGATGTCGGTCTTTGTGCGCCGACATGGTGATTGGGCGTTCACCCTGTTGATGATCCTCTCCCACATCTTGGTTTTCTGCGACATGGGGGTCTGTTGGACCAATGTGCCAAACAGCTGTGGCTCTACCCTGAGGATCTCGTCTACCAGGACTTCCAATTCACAATCTAGGAACTTGTGATTCTTCTTGGGGGGCATGGTGATGGGTGGTGATGTTGAGTGATGTGTGTGTTGGTGTGCAGGTGAGGATGTGTGAGTGTGTGTTTTGCTGGGTGTATGTGAGGTAGGTATTTGTTGGTGTGCTGATGGTGTGTGGCTTGTGTGAGGGATGAGCTGTGGGTGTGTGGTTGCTTTCTCTTGGGTGCTGGCAGTGGAATGGCATTTGCAAAGGCTCATGGTAGTGATTTGTGTCCTTTATATAGGTGGAGTTGTGGGTGTGTCTTTGTTCTCTGTCCCCACCCCCCCAGTATTTATTGGCTTGGTAATTGCTTGTTTGGCCTTTTTTTGGGTGATTTTTCCTTTGTGCTGTTTGTGTATGTTGGAAACGTTCCTGTGACCGAGTCGGACCCTGCATTGGTCTCGTACGGTGTTCTCCGTTTCGTTCACGCTGTGTTTGTGTAGTTTTCTATGCTGCGTACGCGTCGGTCGCGGTGTATTGTGTTGCTTCGGCTCGGTTTTGTATGTGTGTCGGTCGTACGGCTTGTCCTCCGTCCGACTCGCTCGTGGTTTTCGCGCATTGCATCGTACTTTGCGGTTTGGAGTTAGCGTGTACGTTTCGGTCGGATTTGTTCCGGGTGCGTGTCGGTCGGTTGGATTCGCGTGTTTTTCCGGCCGGATTGCTGTTTTCCGTGCGGCTCGGTCGGTCGACTTGGTTTCGGTACGTGTCGGTCGGATTTTTCGTGCCTTGCATCGTACTTGGCGTGTCGGGCGCCACGGGTACGTGTCGTTCGGTATTTTTTCCGGATCCGAGTCGGTCGGTGCTTTTTCCGGCCCGAATCGGAATCGACCCCATCATATTTACACAACACCACAACATTAGTATGTGTTGTGTGTGTGACGCCCTATACTTTATTTGGTGTGTATTTCTGTGTATATGTATGAGTATTTGCTAACTTCATGTGAAATCTACCAAATTAACATTATGTTAATTTAGAGGATACATGAAATTTTCATTCCAAATAAACATATATATTTTTTTTTGCATACCAAATAAAAGTGTTTTTTGCTATTCCTATTATTCCACAATTCACTCAGCCTGGATAAGGTGTCCCAAACTAGTCGATCAATACCTACTAGCAGCGCCCAGACACCTTCAGAGTAGCTCACAGCTTTGATTACATTTTTAAATTAGCACAATGTCATGTTTTACTGAAAGTTAAGAGAAGGCTGTGCTCATTTTACATTATTCTCATCAGGTTGCAGATAGCAGGGCCTGATAATGAGCCAGACTGGGGGGGCGAGGGGGTCACAGAGGTGAACAGGTGAAGTACTGAGGTATTTTACTCTTAAATAAAAGTCATTGTTATCTCAATCTTGGAGCTATGAACAAAATGTTGTTTCTGAAGGCTTTTAAATTGAAGAAAATTAACATGGAAAGTGCTCTTCATGATAAAGCGAACTCTTCATTTTAGTTAATTTAGGACATGACAAGGGATAAGGGTACTCAACAGGTTACTACAAATGTGCTTTTTTATTTTAGCATAACGAGAAAAAAATATTGTGTTCTAACTTTTGAACAAGGCTTGTGATTGATTTCTGAAAAATGTGTTACATCACTACAGCCAAACAAAGAGTCTCAAAACAAATTTTGTATCTTTCATTTCTTGTATCAAGAAAGGTCGATACCCATCAGAACAAGGCCATATGGAAGGCCAAGAAGGTGTGGACCTTGGGGGGTTTACAAGCAGCAAAGCATACATTGTCGCAAGAGGTAGTAGGACCTACAACGCTGGACCAAAAAGTAATCTGAAGTCCAGCTAAGGCAGTCCTCCCAACATGGGAAGCGCATGCACCGCACCCTGACCCCGTAAGGGCCATAATACTTGCGGTGGCCTATCCAGAGCTTAATAGGTAGTTGAGAGCCCAACAGCACCATCAAGGGGGTAAGATCTTGTTTGAATTGAACATGTTAAATAACTTTTTTTTGTTACAGCAACAAATGATGACATCAACATTAGGGTGGACACATGTCAAACGCACAAGAAATGTTATTGAAGGTGTAAGTTTTGCCCAAGGTGTATGATAATGTGTTTTGTATATTAAGTTGTTGAGAAAGATAACACCTGATTTCTGATCACTACCAAAGGACTGTTTTGATCACACATGCCTGCCTAAGGAACAAATATGCATACGTTTCTTTGATGGGATAAGGGACAGTTGTGCCAAACAGTCCACAAGTTATTACTGTTTCAGGTGTAAAGCTCCTTCACTATTGTGAATGATGTTATGTTAGCCCTATTACAGGTGACATAGCATAAAATACACTTATGATACAGTGGATGCTCCAAATGTCACAGTGTTGAGTTCGCATTATTAAAAAACAAGAGTGAGAATGTGAGCCAAAATGACTAGAAACATCTGTATCAATGTCCACAATTTTGATTTCAAACATATCCCAAATGTGTTTCGAATCAGAAATACAATTTAATTCATGTTATATGTGACAGATTTGCATGATGTCCTACTCCTTCACAAAGATGCATGTAAGCCAGTTTGTGCGTTGATAAAATATTTTGATAGGCATTACATTTTTAGAAAAAACAGGCAGGTATGTGTACACATTGGTGACAGAGTAACACATACCCACAAACATTTGTAAAATGTCCTTTGTTATGTCCAGATGATTAATCAATGATGAAGAAACATAAGATACTTGAAGGGACTTTTGCAGATGGAATGTTACGTTACAGATATGTTGGAGTCCCATCTGGATGAGTCCCCACAGACACAACTCACCACTCATTAGGAAATTGGTCATCAAGGTGTAATCTGTTGCATATTGTGCTTTGCATTTTTATTTTTGAAGTAAAAATTATAGATTAATCAGTGTATGAAATATTTACTGTGATGTTGTACCAAAGTTGGCCGAAAGTGAAAGCCATCATATTATTTGTATATTTTCCAAATGTTAAAACAACCTGGAAATAACTTGAGATATTTGAGTCAGGTGCACCAATGTTTTTGCTCTGTACTAAAGTATATTAGAAATGTATCAAACCCCATGTGTTTATTTATGCTGTAGAAGTCATTTATCAATCTCCCCAAAAACATTTTCTTCATGTTTTCAACATCATAGGTATGTACATAGTCTGAGACACATTGATAAACAACGTCAGTACTGAATCCAGATACGTTCTTGAGCATTTGAAATATGCTGAGTTGACTTGAAGTAAGTGTTACCATTGTGAAACACCCAAACAAAGGAAATAGGCTTTCAGTCTATACAAATACTGGTACAACATTGCAGTATTGTTGACACCCATTGATTCATAGTTGAATTTTTAGGCACAAATATAATTCAGCTATTGTCTGCCTTGTACACACATGGTACAAAGGTATTTTTTCTTTGCGTCATTTTTGGTGACATAAGTTCACTATTCTAAACAACAAATCAGAACCATTCAGAGGTGTTAAACAGTTCCTGGAGAGAATTTACAATTGTTAAGCGGAAAGATCATAAAATATATAGGAGCGATAACGGTAAATACAAAACTGGGACCAAATATTTTTTGAAGAAGTTCCCCACATACATGAGATAATGATAAACATGAACCAAAGTTTGAAAGCCTTAAAGCAGGTGAAATCTGAAAAATTGGAAAATGTTTAGAGAAACTACTTCATGATTATTTCTATTTACACAGATGCAATTAAACTGTTGTATATGTCTTCACAGCATCTTCAGGCGCAGGCGAAGGGGACATTGGCCACGTAGGTGGGGTAGCAGCTGGCCACTGTGGTTTGGGTGCTGAGACCACAGACACCGAGGGACCAGTGGCACGAAGGGTGAGGGTACTGCAACAGAGGCCACCAGCTCATCAACATCCTCTTTGGAGGCCTCCATAAGCGAGCAATCTCTAGTGGTGGCGAACCTTACAGGAAATGTACCACCTGCATCCTTGTCTGCCACCCAGAGACCCATCTCCTCCCTCTCTCTTGCTCCCCCCCTGTTGGCCAAACCCGCCCACCTAAAAGGGCTGGGGTCTCCTTTGCCACAGGCACCTCACTCCTGCCCTCCCGGCTGCGCTGGATGAGGAGGCTATTGACCTCTTGCACAGCATCTCTGCAGGCCAGACTGCGATTGTGAATGGCATCCAGGACCTTAATTGCCAAATGCAACCAGTAGTTACATTTCTGGATGCCATACTCAGTTCAATGTCTGGGCTTCAGAGATCGCTTGCAAAGATAGCCTCCTCACTGACCACAGCCTCCCAACCAGCCCAACTGTGTGCCTCAAATCAGGCCCCTTCCTCGCTCCAAATCCCAAGCCCCAGCCATGTCCCAAGTGCACTCACTTCTTTGCACGCACACACTCCAACAGACACAAGCAGTACACCCACTCTTAAACACAGACACACCCACAAACACAAGCACACACCCAAACAACATACAGCCACTACACCCATACCCACCACAACCACTACCGTACCCACAAGCACCGCCAGCACTACCACCACCACACACACAAACACCACAACCACCACCACAACACCCACAGGCACCACAACCACCACACCCACAAGCACTACACCCATCACCACGCCCACAACCACCACCACCTTCACACCCACAAATACCACAGCTATCACTATACCCACAGGAACCACAACCACCAGAACACCAACAAGTACTACAACCAGACCCACAACCACCACCACACCCACAACCACCACCACACCCACATGTCAACTTTGTAAAATTCATACACTAGTTTAAATAATATGTGATGGACATATACATTTTAGTGCAAGGGTTCATAACTGTATTGGACAATTACACCAACACATAGATTTTTCAATTTTTTTCTTACATGTTAATACTTGAGTGTTTATTTGAACTTGATGAGTGATAATAATAAACACAAATGCATTTCACCTTAAAAAATTATGTGAGAATTGAAATATAGTAAAATACAGGAAATGCACTAGACAAGGGGACATGTTACATTAGTAAATATGTTATCTGATTTAATTTTAGGACTGACATTGATTTTACAGTTATTTCAAAATAAACGTTACACCTTGTCTAGTGCAATTTTTACATTTTATTACATTTCACTTATCACAAGATTATGTAATGCATATGTTTTTAATCTGATAGTTTACGAAAATTAATTAAACACACCTGTATGGTCACTTTTTGATTTTTCATGAAGGCAGCTTGCACCAAATGTGATAATACATTCAAATTTTACAAGTGTGTTTCTATAAATGTCATAAATGTCAACATTACACACATATGCATTCCACATTGGTATGTTATTGCTTGCATAAGAGATTTAAAAATACACAAGTCCCGGGCAAATGTAAACAGACAAGTCAAAATGTGACAAGTTAATAGTAGCAGTTTACCTTTGATTCTGGTGACGACAGGGTTCATTTGCATTGTGGTCAAGTATCAGCAACAGCGACAGGACTCAGGTGTAGAGCCTTCCCTGACACAGTTGAGTTGAAGGTAAAGCACATCATGATTGTCTCGGTAGACAAACTGGCTGTACTCCCTCTGACAGCAGCTTTTGCCTATGGCACCGTCAACGCGGGTAGTAAATCCTGACAGAGGCAGCTACACTCCGACGGTCTTTCATTCATGGACCCACCAGCATCTAAATAGAGCGGGAGGTCCGCCTTTTTGGTGGGCGGATAATCTGATGGTAAATCATTGGTGGGACCAAATCCTCCAAGATCTAAATCAGGCCCTGAGTCTGTTGGGAATTTTATATTAACATTATTGACACTGAATATGAGGAAGGTACAGTCATAGAAGTTGCTCCTGTGGAGTCAATGAGGAAGAGAAAAACACCTCATTTGGACATATTGTTGAATGGTAGAAAGTAATGGCTGATTTTGGCTCACCTTACACTTTAGTGACTATGGATGAATTCAAAGGATTTCCAGCTATTCAACTTGAAGCATCTCAGATAAAAATGTTTTGGATAAAATCAGGGCCAATCTTGAATTCAAGCACAACTCCACAAAATAAACAATATATGTTTCAAAGAATGGTTTGAACCTTTATAGTGGGATGAGCAAGAGGAGCTCAATATTGTGCTTGACCACAATCACCCCGAACAAGTAATTTCGAGGAACAGCTTGTTCAAGGAAATCAAGTCAATAAAATGGCAAAATATATATTTTGAGGGGTTTCAACATCGAATTGTTCTGAAAAATAATGCTTGTCTGGTGGTGCACAAGTACGTAAGGTGCCTCTGAATTTGAGGAAGGAATTGAAAGAGGAGTTAGAGAAATCATGTGCATTAGGTATTATTGAGCCAATTGAGGGATCTGAGTGGCTTTCCATCGTAGTTCTTGCGCACAAAGTTGACAAGTTCATGAGGTTATGCATCGACTTACCCACCTTGACTACAAATATTTTGGTGTATCGTCAACCTCTTCCAAATATTAATGAAATGTTAACCACTCTAGAAGGGGCCAACATTTTTACATGCCTAGATATGTCCACAGCCTACCACCAAATGGAATTGTGCAAGGAATCGAGGTATCTAACATCTTTCACAACACCCAAAGAAGATTACCGTTACTTGTGCATGCCGATCGGTTTAGCTTCAATTTCAGCTGTATTTCAGAGATTGATGGGAAGTTTGTTCAAGGATATGCCTGGTGTAGCGTACTTTCAGGACGACATCTTGGTGTAAGGCAAAAGTCAGTATGAATATGATATACGGCTTAATGAGGTGTTGCAAATAATCAGAAGAAGTGGGCTTACATTAAGGAGGGGGAAATGTAAATTCAGTCAGTCAGGTGTAGACTGTTTGGGGTCATCACATATCCGGTAAGGGAGTAGAGCCTAAAATTGAGATCTTGAGAGCGATTGAAAATGCATCCACACTTAAAGACAAAGAGCAGTTAAGATCATTCTTGGGGCTCACTGACTATTATTCTAAGTTTGTTGACAATTTTGCTATGAAAACTGTATGCCTAGGTATGCCATTAAAAAAATGCTACCTTTGTGTGGGATGAGGAGCGTGATAAGGTCTTTAAATCAATCAAGCAGGAAATCATTGTAGTTGGTCCACTAAAGCCTTTTAACACCGGTGATGTATGTATCATAACCACCGATGCAAGTAATCATGGTTTGGGAGTGGGGCGGAATAAATTATTGCATTCACCTCAAGAGGCTTACAGGATGCCAAGTACACTTTTTCCCCGCATAGAAAAGAAGCTTTTGCAATGGGGTGGGGCGTCCAGCACTGTAAGAATTTCATCTGGGGCAATGAGTTTCTCTAGAGAACTGCTCATAAACCACTGGTAGATTTGTTCAAAACCAAGTGTGCATTGCCAAGTTGTAGAAGTTCCATTATAAGTTGCAATATGTTCCTGGGGCTCTCAACTTTGCTGCTGACTATTTATCCAGATTGCCCTTTTATGACCAATCTCACAAAGTTGATCAAGACTCTGAGGATGTGGAATTTGTGTGCGCAGTAGATTTGATGTTAAATAGTGCACTTTCAGAGGAAGAGTGGAAGAAAGCATGTTTGGATGATGAGGTAACGCAGGAGGCCATGGAGTATTTGTCAGGTACATGGCCCAATACTAAGGAAATGTGAGAAACCCTAGTTCCCTTTTGGAGAGTTACAGAGGAATTGCCCATAATAAATAGAGTAATGCGCAGTTGTTATACCTTGTTGTCTTCGCAGTAAGATATGAAATATTACTCATGAAGGCAATTTAGGAATAAGTGCCATGAAACAGAGAGTGAGTGAAGGTTTTTGGTGGCCAGGAGTAGATAGGCATATTGAACATCTCATTAGAAAGTGTTAAGTATGTGTTTTGAGCGACAAAACTCAAGTAGCATCCTGATCCCCTCACACCAGAGAAATGCAGCATGTGCCATGGAACAAGCTAGCATTGTACATTGCTGGGCCATTGGTCATTTGACGTGCCACACCTCAAATGACCAATGTATGTTTTGATCTTAATAGATTACATGTCAAAATGGCCTGAGTTAAAGTTTGTGGAAACAGTGAACACCACGACAGTCATTGAAGTTTTGCAAATTTGTTAGAGAAGGTTACCATTGCAGTTAGTGACTGACAACGGAACCAAATAAGTGTCTCTTGAAATGGGTGAATTTTCGAAGTCAGTAGGAATCAAGCTCATCAGATCCTCCTTATATCATACCTTCAGCAATAGGTTAGTAGAATGTTTTAATCGCACCATTAATGGCCATTTACAGTTGGCACTAGTAGACGGGTTGGATTCTAGTAAAGCAATCAGGACTATACTTCACATAAGTACTGGAATGTCATCTTTTACATTTATAAGAGGGAGGATTGCGGGTTCTAGATTGAAGAAGAAATGGATGGATGGGAAGGTCATAGATTTTAAGAAAGCTGAATGGGTGGTAGACATAAGTGCGGTGCAAAGAAAGTACAGTACAGTCAAAGGTTTATGGAATGCATTACTGTTGGAATGTGGTTTATTAGTAGGGGTATGTAGGTACCTACCACTAGTACTATGGCCACAATCACAATACAAGGTACAGTCAAGGCCTCAATAAATGATTCCCTTGCTCAGCCCTTGGAAGCTGGCTGTGAGCAGGAACTCTTAACTTAGGAGACAGGTGTGTAAAGCATTGGGAATTAAACATCAATACATTAAACAAGTAAGACACAACATACAATAAAAATCCAACAACAATTAAAAAATATAGGAAATATTTATATGATTAAAATGAGAGCAAAATGACACAAATCCAATGTGGAGACCTGGAGATATAAATTTGCAAAGAATAAACACTTTCTAGTGCCTAAAAGCCTAAATTGCCATTTTGGGACATCTGGTCACGCTTGACCAGGACAAAGTCAAAGTTTTAGGCTGACTGCAATGGAGTGCTGGTTGGATACAGTTAGAAGTTGGGCCCAGTCAAGTTTTTACCTTCTGACGTAGTCACTTTTTTGAGCTTTTCTCTCGACCTCGAGTGAGGTTCCTCGTCAGGCCGGCTGTGGGTCCGACTATAGCGGCTTTGTCCAGAGCGAGGCCTCGGTGAACTCCTGGAAGTCTTGTCAATGATGAAAAGCTCCGATGCTTCAGCGGGACAAAACTGGATTTCTGGCTGGGTCACGGTTTGACGGCCCCAACTTGACTCTCAATGACTGGTCGTTCAACTTATGGAGCTTTTAATCAAAGTTCTCCAAAGGCCTCCAAACGTCTTGATCTTCTTCCAGAAGGTCCTTTTGGGGTTCCAAAGTGTCCTCAAGCCAAGGTTCCAGAAGTTCTGAGTTGCTCCTTGGGATGTTGGGGCTGCATCTCCCACAGTGCACCTAGCTAAATCCTTTAATGTCCAGCTGATGGTGGTCAGCTGGCTTCTTCTTGCTGGAAATGATGCAGGTGGAGCTCTTTCAACCTGTTGCTTTCAGGGAGTCCGCAAATTCACTTTTCAAAGCAAGGCAAAGTCCTTAGGGCTATAGTTCCAAGGCGTGCAGTAGGTGCAGTCATTTACAGTGCAATCCTCTTGGTGCAGGCCAGAATTCCAGCAGGGCAGTGGTACTTCTTCTTGTAGTTTCAGGCAGGAATCTGAGTTGCTGGGCAGCTCTCCCATATTAATCCAGTGTTCTTGGGTGACAAGCAAGGGGGCACTCCTGACCAATGGGTTACAGGGTGACACTCAGAAGTATGGCAGCTTCCTCCAAAATGTGGCATATTCTTGTCCCAGAAAGCACTGTTCTTTAAAATCCAAAATGGAGAACCTTTCTCCTGGAGGTTAAGATCTGGCGAAGCTATCCCATTGGTATGGCTAACTTTCCCTATCCCTGCTCTTCTAGCCCCTCTGCTAATTCAATTTCTGGGGCCCTTGTCTGGCTGGGGGTGCAGGAAGTGGGGCTGGGCCTGTGTCCTGTCCTACTATCATTCCCTCTTTTAAGGGAGCTGCAGATCTCCTCCCACCAGATTTACTTATGTCTCAATGGAGGCCACTTCACCCTCATCAGAGCAAAGGCTGGCCAATCAGGAGAGGCTGCTGGAAAGCTGTATTTTGGCAGGCTGTATTTTGGCACATCAGCAAACCAAGTTCTATAACTTCTTTTCTATAATAATTATAATAAATATATAACATTAGCAAGTTGTTGGATTTATCATAACTATTCTTTTAAACCGTTGAAGTAATATTTAACTCACTCCTGTCAATAGCTATATTTTATTAAAGTATTCCAATGTTAGCCAATGGAGTCAAGGTGCTACAATGGGAAAAACGAAATTGGCAGTTTTTCCCTCACCGTTGCATATAAAACATCTTTTAACATGTCCCTGCTTATATTTACACGGCACCCTACTCCTAGGGCAACTAGGGGAGATCTTATGGGTGACTTGTATGTAAAGATAAGGTGGTTTAAGACTGTGTAAGTACCTTTAAGTCCAAAGTCGAATTTGCATATAATTTAATTCTAAAAGCAGCCTGCACAGCATGGCTGCCTTTAAAATGACAGCAGACAACACAGCAGTACACATTTAAGAGCATTAAATCTGCCGGACCTCAAAACCTACATGCCCTACCATATACTAGGGGCTTACAGGTAGGTTGTAATACCAATTATAATTACACCTACTTACCATATTCCTTTTACATAGAGCATTGGCACTCTGCCTGGTTAGCAGAGCCCAGGGCATAATCAGAGTCAGTAACCACCAGGTATTAGTCAAAACATGGGGGTGATCAGGGCAAAAAGGATGACTTTCTCACAAATACCATTTAAAGAAGGGCAAGGGTTAGAGTAAATAAACCTCATCATGTAGCGAAAGGCTAGCCCAGGTTCTCCATGCCAGCCAGAGTCAAGGAAGTTAAAGACCATGTTGGAGTGTTAGAGAACGGTAAGCTATGGAACAAAAGCATAATTGCAATTATCCCTGATGCCATGTCTGACTATCTGCGCAATAGCTTAAATGCCAGTTCTGCAATGGAGAGGAGTTTGGACCATATTTAGTGAGGCATTCTATACCTATATGGGCTAAATCTTTACAGTCCAAATGTAGAGATTATGTGATAAATGCACAATGAACCGTTTTCCAACTATGCCAGCCAAATTCGTTGTGTTATTATGGCTTTGAATATTTTCCATTACATTTTAGGCATCTAAAGTTTAATGTATTTCTTTTGGATTATGCCTGTGCAAGTTATTGCTATTTTGCCGTTAGGTTTATATTTCATAGTATGATTTATTCTTGCATAGGCATTGCAAGTGTAACTGTTCTTTGTAATCCTTCTTCTGCATGTTAGCATTTTCCTCCTAACTGTACAACATGATTCTTTCCACTTGTGTTTCCCCAAATTGTATTGTGTCTTAAAAGTAGCATTTCTTTGAATTGTTTTGCATAGAGGAGGATTTGTTGCGTTTGTATTGTTGTTGTGGATTGGGGTATGGGATGGAATGTTCTGATGTGGAAGCTTGGGGGAATTAGAATGTGAAGGTCTGACGTTCTAAGATGGCAGTTGCTGCCTGTTGTTGCTGTAATTCACGTACCTACACAAGTTTAACATCCTTGTAGGGTGCTACAAACATGTACGGACATGGGAAACATACATAATACAGAATTCAAAATGAGCCTTGACTAATTTCATCTAACAGCAAAACCGGCAGGAAGTGTAATCTGCGGGTAGTGTGGCCCTCCCAGTTTCACCTCTCCTTTTTGTATAGACACTTTAGTCAGAGAAAGCACAATGGGCTTGCCCATATTTACAAGGCCACATAAATTCACCCTGTATGATTTTTCATGGCCTTGTAAATATGGGCTCCTTTAACGCATTACTCTACATGAAAGTGGGGTTTCATGGGTGTTGCTGTGGGTGTTCCCATGCAACATACATGGAACCAGGCATATTCAATGATTTACAACATTTTGCAAAGCTGGGAATGCTTCTGAATCCTACGCCTCCCCACAGGAGGCATAGGAGTGGTGAAACAAGGAGAAATACTTTTATTTCTCCTCGTTTTTCCTCTTTCTATGCCTGCTGCATTGCAGCAGGCATAGAAAGAGGAAAATGCCATCAATTATTCTTTTTGTGCATTCCTGCCCTTTTATTTTGATGCACGACAGTGCAGCAGGAAGGCTTTCTGCACTGCTGTGGGTCAAAATATAGTAAATGAGTCCCTTAATCATTTATTCATTTCGAACACAAGTTGCAGTCTCGATGCTCGGGGGTGAAGGAAAGAGACATTGGAGAAACACAGCAGTTATTATAATGCATGTGTGGAAGAAATTACCTTCTAGCAAAACTAAAAATTGCAATGAGAGAAAGAATGCCTGAGAGATGTAAAAGCCTTTGTGGTGAAGCCTTGGTGATCGAAAGCCAATATTAGGTATCTTACTATCTGAAAAAGAAGAAATGCTCTGTGATGGATCAGGCAGAAAGTTGGCTGGGACCTGAAAGCAGCAGAACAGGAGGGTCTGTAAACATCTTTTGAGCTTTAGGAAGTATTGTGTCAATTCCCATGGCTGAAGGTAGAGGCTCCAGAGGGGGGGATATGTTACATAGATAGATCTTCCTCCAAAACCTTTTAACGTAGGGGTTGGGTGCACATGAGTTTTACAGAGGAGGAGGATTGGAATAACCTGGGAGAATAGTAGAGCTAACTATGTTTCAATAGGTAGCAAGGCACACCATCTTGTGACTGATGCAGAGAGTTTAAAGTGGGATTTTATCTTGATAGGTAGCAAGTGAAAAGATGCCAGTTTGGGCTGAAGTGATCGTTGCACCTGAGGCCACAGATGAGCTCCGATGCTTGCTTTTACGTTCTTTGCATTTCGCCAACTGAGGGGCATATCATCAAGCCCCGGAGATAAAATTATCGCCGCTTTAGCGTCCGTTTTCTGACGGAAAGCGGCGATAATTTCATCTCCTAATCAGCAAGGTCACGCTATCGCGTGGATCCTTGCATTATCGCCCTTTCCCCCAACGCCCATTTTTGCATCTCTAATGAGATGCAAAGTGGGCGTTCCGTGCTAAAATAACTGGAGAAATGTCGCTAACCGACATTTCTCCAATTATCAAGCTGCACGCAAACAAGCAGAGCGACAAGCAAAGTAGCGATAACCTCTGTTATCGCTACTTTCCTTACGCCTGCTTCAAGACTGACTTAGCCATGATATCCTATGTAAGGTGGATATCATGGCTAAGTATATCTTGCCCTATCAGCAAGCTATCGCCAAACCTTGTGCGATTATCGCTGTATTTCCAGCGATAATCGCACAATTGGCAGCTTGCGCTCTGAATTTTATCGCTTTGGAGATAAGCGTTGCTGATAGCACGCTATCTCCGCGATAAAATTCAGAGTTGGCCGGCGATAATTATCCTCGCGCTAAGAGCGCTGAGCGATAATTATCGCATGGCCTTGATGATATGCCCCTGAGTTCTTTGGGAGGCTGATAAAGATGTTGTTGCACTAATCCAGTTGAGATGAAGGATGTGTGAAATTGATATTGTTATTTGGTCATATGGGTCAAAATGTGTTTTTTATGATAAGTACAGTTGGGGATGGGACTTTATGACAATCTAAAACAGTAAAAACCCCTATGGACCATCAATTAACTACTTACGATTCTATAGCTTAGACTGGCATAATCATGTGGTTTTTGCTTGATTTACATTTTTGATCATTTTTTGACACTGTTTATATAAACTTTCACATGCAGGGCCCATACCAGACCTCCTCGATAAGTTCTTTATGGATCTTTGGGCTGTCATTCGGCCTGGTTAGGGTGCTTCACTTTATACAAAAAAAATTAATTAGTGTGTCGTCTCGAATTCTTGAAATTATTTTTCAATTTCTTTCAAAATGGATTCAACATTAGCTGATAGTTATTCTTGATTTCCTCCTCCAGCTCTATTCTGCCACTTTTTTATTATCCTGTATGTGATCACAAGCTTTGACAAGGTCAATTGCATTTTCTGGTCATTTGGAATCAGAAATTACATTTCAAGATGGCCACTATACATGCAGGCCCTTAAAAATATTCCTACATTTTTATAAATGCACCATTTCTAATGATTAACACAATCTTCCATCAATTGTTGAATGAACAGCTTTAATAAAACAACAAGATGCGTTTTGTTATTTCTTTGGGATAATCTACTTTCATGAATAGAAATGTTGAGCACGCCACTAATGAATTAGTAAAAATGGCTTTGCAAGTGCTCATTAATTTTTAGAGCAAATTGCTAGTTTAACCTCTAAACGTGCGTTGTAGTACAATATGTCCTATTATAAGTGAGCGGATGGAGTATTTTTCAATATTAACAGATGGGAATGCCATACAACCCACGTCCCATCTGATATTAACTTCTATTTATTCATCTAGGAGTATGCAACACACTCCGTTCTTAAGTTATTGGGCAATGTGCCAAATCACCAAACATATACAAGGAAATAAAAGTCAAAATAAGCTTAACATCATTTTATTTTTCATAAATTCACATTTATTTTGGATATTTACATAGGGTGGCACTGCAGAAATAAGTGTCTTATAAGTGCTAACAAAGATTATTTTTTAATTGTGAAGTAATAAAACATGTACTCACTGATTTATATATTTGCCTGACTGACGTGCGCAGATCTGAATGAACTAAGCTGGTGTCCATCAGGTCAATATTTAAAGGTCTAAGGGAGCCTCCCTTTCACTCATATTTTTTAAACTCTTAACTGCCCTTTATTTGCCATGATGTGTGAGCGTTTAATGAAACGCAAGGTTTGATGCCCTTTATAATCTTCACTCATGTGGGCGTTGTTCACTGTGAAAAGGTCTGCATGAGCAGAGATTGTGAGTAACAGTTTCCTCCCTTTTTCAACATCAGCCACAGCTGGTAATAATTCTCAGTACTTGAAAAAACCCTCTGATGTTGCAGAACCTGCTTATCATGCATGGGATGTGTCTAAGCATTTATTGCAAAGTCATCCTTGTGCCCTGGGCACCCCCCATTTTTTGCTGACTAGTACTGGGGGTGACTGACTTTGACTGTCACTGGGCTCTGCCTAACCAGACCTTGGGACAGAGCTATGCTGAAAACACACTTAGAATACAGTGAAAACACATACATAGACTCTGGTACATTATGGGTCAGGGTACCCCTATGATTGGCCTCCCCTATAAGGCCCTAGTATATAATTGGACAGGGGGATTAAAACTGCCTTTAAGTCCATAGTATATAATAGGGCATGGCAGTTTAGAGGCCAACAGCCCTTTCTGCACTTGCATGTGTGCACTGCTGAGGCCTGAGGTCTATTTAAAAGCAGCCCTGTGTTGCAGGACTGCTTTTAAAATGTACATTGTCCCCAAATTTGACTTTGGTGCTAGGGGCATTTAAAAATCAATAAACTACAATATTTTGGCATATTCAGTACACCCAGGATCTCCCCTAGATGTTCCAGTGGTGGGGGGTCAGGTACTTAGAAGGAGGACCCTCACAAAATAGGTGTTGTATGCCTTGAGTTTAGTGAAACTGCACATTTCACTTCTATAATTGTAGTAAAGTGCTTCCCAAAACCTACTTTTGTGCTTGGAGCTCTGTGGAGTGAGGATCTGCAATATATTTACATATTTAGAACCCCAAAGTCTCCCCTAGGTGTTCCAGGGGTGGGGGGGTCCTGTAGACATAGGCAGGGTCCTTATAAAAGATGTTGTATAAGCCCTGGTATTAGAGAATTGGCCCAGTTCATTTTCCCCATTGCAGATC
Source organism: Calotriton arnoldi (assembly GCA_963921515.1). NCBI lineage: Eukaryota > Metazoa > Chordata > Amphibia > Caudata > Salamandridae > Calotriton > Calotriton arnoldi. The sequence continues at coordinate 60,575 of CAWUFW010014269.1, forward strand.
CCCAGCCACATAGGTTAACATGGCAAGAAGTTATTAATTCCCGCCAGGAAACACAGAAAATATAATTCAAGGATTTACTAGAATGGTATTGCTAAATCCAACAATATGCTATTGTTGGATTTATACTAAAATGTACAGACAAGAAGTTACAAAACTTTTTTGTCTATATGCCAAAATTCAGCCTTCCAGTGATCTGCCCTGATTGGTCAGAGTTAGGTGGATTAGCCAGGCTGCTTTGATAAGTAGCCCCTGGGGTGAAAGAGCCATTCTGGGAGGAGAGGGTTCTGCTGCATAGGAATGCCAGAGCAAGGGGGAGCAGTCATAAACCATGATCTTCAAAAGAAGGTGGGGACAGGCAGAATAAGCTAGCTTCATTTACACCCCTTCTCATAGAACCCAGCCCGATGGCAGGCTTAAGGGAGATATATGCAGATGCCACGGGGAGGGAGAATATGGAAATGAGCCATCCTGTTTAGCCAGCCCTTGCCTCTCTGCTGGGACTCTCAAAGAAACTTCAGGTAGAAGTACCAGAAGCTTGGAGAACTTTGGAGCAACTTTGAAAAAAAGCTCCATAAATAGACCGACCCGACCTGGCCAGCGAAACCAGCAACCCTCAACGTGAGCCTGCCTGCCCTCCAGGTTCATCCCGTTGAAAAGCTCTGGAGGTCTGACTTCCAGAGTTTGACCAGGAGCTGGTTGAAACCCAAGCAGGTGAACCCTCACCAAATCTGGCTTGGTGAAGAGCACTGAGGGACCCAAGAGAAAAAGCTCTGTAATACTTTCTAAGTCTCAAAGTAGAAAAGGTGACCGGGGACAACTGCAAGAGCCAAGCTGCCCACCTTCCACCGCGAGCCGGCCTGGATCTCTGGTTCGTTCTGCTGGAAAGCTCCAGAGGTCTGACTTCCATAGGTTTGACAGGGAGCTCGTCTGGCGAACCCTCACCTAATCTGGACTGGCTATGAGTTTCGAGGGACACTGGGAAGAAAAGCTCCAGAACAGTTTCTAAGTGAGAAGGTAAAAACTTTGACCGCAAGGGGTAGCCATGCAGGGCTCAATCGTAGTCAGCCTGAAACTTTCACTTTGTCCCAGTCTAGCGTGACCAGATGTCTCAATAGGCGCTATAAGTTTCTATGTACTATATAGTTCTAAATCTTTAAACCTTCATATCTCCGGTTCCCTACATTGGATTCTTTTCGTTTTTGTGTCATTTTAAAGATACACATATTTCCTATTTTATTATAAATTGGTTTTGTAATTTTATTGTATGTTCTGTCTTATTTATTTACTAAATTGGTGTTTTTAAATACTTTACATACTTGTCTCTGATGTTAAACCTGCCTGCTCGCAGCCAAGCTACCAAGAATTGAGCATGAGAATAATGTTCTGAGCCCTATACTGAGCCATATATTGTGTTAGTGGCCTTATTGCCAGTGACATATATATATTTACCACCACTAACAATCCACTTTTTAACAGCATGGGACAACACCTGGTTGCCCATCGCCCTCGGCAGCCCGCCCACCCCCACGGACCACGCCCGGAACATAGGCATCATACTCAACTCTGCCCTCTCCATGATCCCCAAGGGTCAACGCCGTCGCCTCCACCTGCTTCAACACCCTCAGCATCCTTTGCAAGTCGTTCAAATGGATCTCCCCGAATCAAGAAAGACCATCACCCACACACTCATAACCAGCAGACTGGACTACGGAAACGCCCTCTACGCCGGGATCAACAAGTCTCTGCTCCACAAACTCCACACCATACAGAACGCAACAGCCAGACTCATCCTCGGCATCCCTCGACAAGAACACATCTCTAAACGCCTGCGAGACCTCCACTGGCTCCCTGTCGAAAAGAGAGTAACCTTCAAGATACTCACCCACGCCTACAAATGCCTCCACAACACTGGACCCCAATACCTCAATGAAAGAATCCCCTTCCACGTAGCCAAGAGAAACCTCCGATCTACCTACCTCGCCCTCGCCGAAACCCCACACATCTGCAGGGCCAGAACGGGTGGAAGAGGCTTCTCCTACATCGCGGCCAAGACCTGGAACGAGCTCCCGATCGACATCAGATGGGCCCCTCTCTGCACATCATCAGGAAGACCCTCAAGAACTGGTTCTTCGACTGACCAGAGCTGCCTACCCCCCCAGCACCTTGAGACCCCCGCGGGTGGGTAGCGCACTTTACGATTCCCCGATTGATTGATTGATTTGCGTCGCTGGAGCATCATAAAAAGCGACCAAGGTTCCAGGACTGGTTTAACACTTCTAGGGGGTTCAGGACTCACTCAGGCTGGGTCCAGGTGTGGTTTCAATTTGGAGGAAGACTTTTGTTCCCCTGTGGCTCTGAACTGGAGGCCAGCAAACTAGCCCCTGTGAGTCACTCTGGAGCTCCTGGGACAGTTGAAGAGCTATTGTCCCCAAGCAGAAGGTAACAGAGCAGCAGGACAAATAGGGCAGCAATGTAGCAGGTCAGCAGTCGTGTAGCGCAGCAGTCAAGCAGGATTGCACTCCTTCCAGAAGCAGAAGCACAGCAGTCCTTCTCCCTGGCAGAGTATCCACAGGTCGAGAAGTGTACTGAAGAGTTGGTGTCTGAGGTCCTACTATTATTTCCTGGTGCCCTGGTCCTGGAAGGTGGGAGAAGCTTCTAGATAGTGCCTTTGAACTGCCTCCCCTGCCCTGGCTCAAAGCTATCTGAAGTGACAATCAAAGGTCGTTAGGCCCTTTGTGTGAAGGCAAAGCACAGGCTATTTAGTTGCAAGTAGGGCTGTGTTCAGCTCTGCCCTCCCCATCCTGCCATTCGGACACACCTAAACCCTCTATTGTGTGAGTGTCTGGGAGGAATTCACAAAGTCTGTCAGTTGAATCCAGTCATGTGACCCAAGACAGGCTACAGGTAAAAGGGCCAAGAACAGAAAAAATTCAATTTTGTAAAAGTACAATGGTATATATACAGCTGGAGTGCACTCGTTTAAACTCAATCAAACATAATAAACATTTCATCAAAAGTTCATGAAAATACAGTGTGCACCCAGTAAGGGGCTCTGCCAGCCACCTAATTCAAATTGAAAGCAACAAAGCCCGGATGTATATCCAAGACTACTAAGTGCACTACTACAAGTCACTGAAAAATGTACATAAATTCAGAACAACAGCTCAACTGATTATTGCAAAATGAAACAGTTCTTAATCCAAGTGAATCATCAATGACTCAATGTGTCCACACTTCCAAACAAGTAATCAAACTTGAAGAGTCGTTCAATCTGCTTTTATTTCCATGAGTTGCAGATGAAGTCAAATTCATGAAGGAAACTCAAAACGCTTAATGTTAGCAAGAAGGTTGAAAATGTGATTACTCCCAATGCATTTGGGGCTTTTTCACTAGCCCTTCGTCAGGGGAACCTAAAAACATTGACACAATTAAATAGCTACTGGCAAAAGTTTTGCAAATTCACAAAATGTATATAAGAAAGGCTCAAAGCGAGGGCAGGGCAAATGTGCATAATGATGACAAGCGGGATAACACTAGACGATGGCCACACTTATTGACAAAAGTAAGAAAAAATCACACACAGAATACTACTCAAATAATAATGACTGATGTGACTGCTACGTAAGGGTAAACCGTGCGTGCCGTTACATGCTCAAGCTCTCGAGTGACTTAAAACCGGTGTGACTGCGAAATGGCGAAAAGAAACCATGCATGCCGTTATGTGCTCACAAACATGCTTCCCATATAAAACCAAAGTGTCAAAAACACCTACACATGCTATCGTGTTGAGCAAAATAAGCTCAAAACCGTACCTTAACCAAAAACACCGTTTTATTTTCAGCATGACCACAAAACTTTTCCAATGCCTCTTATTATCCAATGCCTCGCAGTTTTCGTTTTTTTCACTTATCGTATTTTGATGGGTGAACTTTATTTAACCACACCTATCTCATACAACTTTCACAGTCCCATTTCTATGGCCATCATAGATGTCAGGTACGTCATGGCCGGATGCGTTTGAAATAGTAACGCACTCGTATTCACTCGCTTCGTTGTGTTCTTCACGCTTGGGCTAGTAGGAGATTTGGAGTCTTTTTCACGTTAATCCACAACTTGGTAAGACACTGATTTCGTCGAAGTTATTTATTCCTTCTTCCTGACGCATTGATTTACATTCCCCGCTCTGATTTTTTTTCGTTTTTCAGCTTGTGGCACTGATACCGCATGTTGGTCTGGCGTTTTTGTTAAAGGTACGGTTTTGAGCTTATTTTGCTCAACACGATAGCATGTGTAGGTGTTTTTGACACTTTGGTTTTATATGGGAAGCACGTTTGTGGGGTTCACTACCAGATCATGTAAAACTTAAAAGTACATGTTCAACTTTTAAATTACACAGCCCCCTGCCCTATGGCCTACCTAGATCCTACCTTAGGGGTGACGTATAAGTAATATAAATGGAATTTAAGGCTTGGCAAGGGGTTTAAATGCAGTGAGGCTGTAATGGCAGGCCTGGGACATTTTTTAAAGTGCTACTTAAGTAGGTGTCAGAATAAGTGCTGCAGGCTCACTAGTAGCATTTATTTTATATGCCATGGGTATATAGTATACCACTCTACAAGGGACTTATAAGGAAATTAAATATGCCAATTGGGTATAAACCGACTTACCAATGTTTAAAGGAGAGAGCGCACACACGTTAGCACTGGTAAACAGTGTGAAAATGCACAAAATCCTAAGGCCCAAAAAAATAAATCCAGCAAAAAGTGGAGGGGAAAAGGCAAAACGTTTGAGGGTCACCCTGCAGAGAGGGCCAGGTCCAACAGTAATTATTGCAAACAAGTCTACCTCTTATGTTGACAGCTACTCATTCCTAGAAAAAACACATTTTATGTATACATCTCTTGTTAATTTCTCTGTTATGTTATGACCTTAGCTTACATATTTAATGGAAAGTCCAGCATTTCAATCTCAAGACGTTCCTTACAAGTAACCCGGATATATAAGAAATGGGCACTATGGGCCTCATTACAATGTTGGTCTGAAAGTATTCCGACCGACTCAGTGTCGGAATGGTTTCCGACCAAATCGGATTCAGGGAGTCCGACCGAACGATTATGATGTTTCCGAACACCGTTCGGTCGGACTCCCATTGACTTCAATGGGAGCCTGTGTTCCGACTGACAACACAGGCTTCCATTGAAAAATGGGGTGGTCGCAGAAAATCTGCACCCTTTGGTGGGCTCCCCTTGGTGCCTGCCACACTGTGCATGGTTGGAAAGAGGGGACCCATGGGTACCCCCACGGGCCACAACTGGAGGTCTCCAGATGAAGGGGGGCCTGCTACGGGCCCCAAAAGTCAGATTCCGACAGCCAATTTGTGTCGGACAAACCGATCCTGAAAGGCTGTCTGAATCTGACATCATAATGCGTCAGTCGGAAACACGGTACATAGAACTGTACGATTCGGCTCGGACTGACTTGGTTTCTCTGAATGCCAATCGGAACCGTGTCGGAACGACCAAGCAGTTTCCGACTATCGTAATGGGTCGGTTGGATGTGTGTCTGAGTGGGTCGGAAACGCGGGTTCCAAATTAGATTTGGACAAACCGAATGCCGTTCAGAGCCTTTCCGACCGACATCGTAATTGGCCCGTATGTGTTTGCTCCCAATCCAGGCTTCCAAATTTTGTGTGATAATATACTCTTCTAATTCTACGAGAGACCAACTGAAGCAGAAAATACCTCTCTGGCACTGTAAAATAGGTTGTGTGATGCAGCTACGCAAGCTGCACTACCATACATTGAGCAGGCATCTTGTTTGACTCTTGTGTGTATGGCATACCTCATCACCAATTTCCCTCCAGAGAACTGCCACTGACCCACATCTTAACTAATACTTGTAATTATGAACATTAAGCGTTTTTTGCATAAAAATAATAATTATGATCGCTATTCCAGTTGTGCTTGAGCTGATTAATGATTACCTGACCATGCGCTTATGTCCAGATATTCTAAAAGGTATTTCCTGACCTTACCTCCACTAATAAATAGTGGTTCTTTATTATAAATAATAGGCATCCCGATAGATTAGTAGAGGAGGTAATTCCGCTGACACTGAGGGTCCGTGCAAGCTGAGAATCCACCATGCACCGGTCTGACATTCTGTGAGTGGTGTCCAACTCGAGACCAAGACGGGGTCCTCCTTCACTCTCTCTCATTAGGTAACGGGGTTGGACGTCCCTTGGGGGGATTCTTGGCTCTACACCTACACACACTCTAGGTACACTCAGAGCAGGGTTTGCATAGTAGGAGTACGCTAGATTACTGTCTTGTTTATATGCCTGTATATATACAATTGTTTAGCACCATGGTAGAACTATATCTACTATTTACGCTCTTGGGTGCTTGTAATCATGTTTATCTGCTTCTGTCTACTGATCATTGCAGCACACGTATTTTATGCAAGAATAACATTGTTTCAATAACTATCATTGAAAATGTCCGACTGTGTATTTTCTGTATATTTCTCTGGGAATAAGTGAGCACGAGTGACTGGGGGAAAGGTTTTGTACTGTTCCACGATTTCTGAGGAATCAGGGTTTTCATGTTCAGTGGTTTCCAGAAACCATTCACTCCCTGGTAAGGTTAAGGGGCTTCTTACGGTGGCATTGTGAGCTAGCTGGTCTATACGCCAACATATCCTGTGGGGGTGTCTGGAATCAGTCTTGACTCCAAACAATGTGCAGTTCCTACAAATTGGTAGGAAGTACACAACACCACTACTGATACAAGTGGGAAAAATTACATCATTGATTCTATCTTAGATTATGATATTTTGATCCATCTCTGAAGTACAGTTTGTGGTGACCGAACTTTACTTAATTCCAAAATGTTGAATCTTATCAAAATTTCAGTGTAAGAAGGTTTGACTGAGTGCTCAACACCTTCATATTTTCACTTTCATTTATCATCCAGATGCATTGAAACCAAATTGATAACATTATTGGTGGAACCAGGGTCACATAACCCATCTTTGAATATAAATTAAGAACTATCTAATCAAAAAAGGGGAGGAAGAAGGAGCTGTGATCCATTCAGCTTCCTTGTCGTAATACAAAATATCAAAGGGGAATGGTTCACTTGTACCTGAGTAACCAGGGTTCAATGCTCTTGCCGTCTTTCAATAAAACCCTTGGTTCTCTGCCTTATTAAAAACGTGACAGCATCATCATTGTTTTTTTTCTTATGCTACCTCCACCAGGAGGAGAAACCACTGGCTAGTGCAGTAGTGATCAGTGATAAAAAAGTGAAAGTGCTCAATTAAGGTGAGTTAAAAAAGGCCCCACATTACTTAAACTGTACCTTTATTCAGTTCAGAAATGGAGGCAGGTAAAAACAGTGATGTGCGTGGGAAGACGAGTTATCAGCCTAACGCACTGGTATGTCCATATAAGCGGTCGACATGTTTCAGCCCCATAGAATTGCCCTTACGGGTCAGGGGGCCTTCTTCAGGACCTAAAAAAGTGTAGGTTGTGTATTGTCACAGCCTAGGTGAGTACGATGTTCTTTCATCTGATTTAACAAATGTCAGAAAGTACCTGTGAGTATAAAAAGAAACAATAAACATAGGAGGGAGAGTGTTTGCAAATGCCCTATTTTGCAATACCCTCAATGATAATGTATGTCACCACATTGATAATGTTATCTATATAGAGAGATGATTCTCAATTGTGCACTTTAAAACTGATAACTGAATAAAGGTACAGTTTAGGTAATGTGGGGCCTTTTTAACTCACCTTAATTGAGTACTTTCACTTTTTATCACTGATCACTACTGCACTAACCAGTGGTTTCTCCTCCTGGTGGAGGTAGCATACAAAAAAAACCAATGATGATGCTGTCACGTTTTTAATAAGGCGGAGAACCAAGATATACCGCCTCACGGCCTGTGTACGTGAATGAGGGTTTTATTGAAAGACGGCAAGAGCATTGAACCCTGGTTACTCAGGTACAAGTGATCCATTCCCCTTTGATATTTTGTATAAATTAAGAACAACATCAGATAGAATGGGAGTGCAGTGGACTTATCCACTTGTAAAATGTATGCAATTTTATCAGTTTTATGATTGGACAATGCTGATAATTTCATTATGAAATCTAAGCTCCTGCCCCCTCTGCCCTGTCCACTGATCTTTGGAAGTGGTGGAGCGCGATACTTGCCCTGAATCCCAGTGAAGCTCCAGTGTACAAAATGTATTCTAACTGAATACAGGGAGTTTTCCCAGGGAGAACATTTTTAAAGAAAAATAGTGTCAAAAGGTGCATTTTTAAGCGCATATTCCCCTAAATTTGCTGAAAAGCCATAGGTTCTGAAAGGCCAATCATGAATATTCAAATACTTCTAGTGTGCCAAAGAAGTGTGAACCGTTCCAGAAGCTGACCCCATTTTTTGAAAATTTGCTATGGGTTCGTCCTCTATGTCAAGTATTGCCAACAGATTGCCAGGGCCAGCATTCTGCCATGGGTGCCTTCTTGTATATTCTAAAGAGTCCACGGGGCATATTATCAAGCCGGCGATAAGAAATTATCGCCGCTTTAGCGTCTGTTTTCAGACGAAAAGCGGCGATAATTTTATCGCTGTATTAGCAAGGTCACGCTATCGCGTGAATCCTTGCCCTATCGCCCTTTTCCATAACGCCCACCCTTGCATCTCTAATGAGATGCAAAGTGGGCGTTCCGTCCCAAAATAACTGGGGAAATGTTGTTAACCGACATTTCTCCAATTATCAAGGGAATCCCCAACAAGCATAGCGATGAAAAAAGTAGCGCTAACTTTGGTTAACGCTACTTTCCTTACGCATGCTTTTAGTTTGACTTAGCCATGATATCCAATGGAAGGTGGATATCATGGTTAAGTATGCCCAGCCCTATCAACAAGCTATCGCCAAATGTCGAGCGATTATCGCTGGATTTCCAGCGATATTCGGACATTTGGCAGCTTGCGCCAGGAATTTTATCGATTCTGAGATAAGCGTTGCTAATAGCACGCTATCTCAGCGATAAAATTCATCGATAGCCGGCGATAAATATCCTAGCGCTAAGTGCGCTTAGCGATATTTATCGCCGGTTGTTGATAATATGCCCCCACATTATTACTAGAATGACTTACAATTTTGCCATGGATTCCCTTGATATATAATGGATGCAGTTGTTTTGTGATTCACAGATTTTATTTCTTTTTGTTAATAAACATGTTCAGACTTATGGATCAGCGTGAGCACTGATTTATTTTACACATTGCTAACACTGAGAATTACCTTCAGAGCCAGTATTTTGGGTTGAGTGCCGCCAAATGCCAAACCATTGCCTCCAACATTCCAGAGCCTGCTTTCTGTTATCTATTAACTCACCCCACACATATGTTATGGATGCTCTCTTCTGTAAGCCAAGAAACACCTTCCATTTACAAAGACCAGCACACTCACTTCCACTCCCATATGAACTCCCCAATAAACACTCTCTAACATATCCTCTCTCACGCAGATACACATTCTCAAAACAGCCCACTCTATTAGACACTCTCCCAAGCACTTGCACATTCACTCACTCTCTAACTCTTTGGCTCACAGACACATCCATACACCTGAACATCCAAACAAACTCTAACACGCTCACACACATATTCCAATTTTCACAATCTGCGTATGGTGTTACAAAAGCCTGAATAGCTGCTATCCGTCCTCCATCTGGTTTGCCTGTTAGTAGAGCCTGATAAAGACATTCATCTATATACTATTCAAAAGCAAAAACAATGGCATTGGCAATGCTTACTTGCATGTGAAATCGAGTGAAATAGAGCAACTCCTTAAAGGAGGATAACTGGGTTTATTATTAGGCTTTACATGTGGCTCAACCTGCAGTAGCATTGGGAATGAACTAGTTCAGGTTGTACAATTTAAACAACATAGCGCCTGATTTAAAAAGGTAAATTATACTTTTGAGTAACTTTATACTCTTGAGTACTTTTTCTACGTTTCCATATGAACAAGCTCTAAGTGAAAGTTACTACAAATAAAATGTAGTGTACAGCACTACACATGGCCAGCCACTGGCAAAACAACAGTCTCCTATAAAAATGATGAAGGTAGGGACTGTAAATAAAACTGAGTATAGAAAATAATAAATTCAAATATTTAAAATAGTTGAACTTATAAGTAAATATAAACGAATATAAAAATAATATTTTCGAATAAATCTATACATAATTTTTAGTAATTACTAATGCACATTAAAAATATGTTTTTTTCTAGGTGGGAATTGTTTTAATTTAAACTTCACTCAAACAATTTGAAGAGCGTCTCAATAGGAGGAGAGGGAATGGAAGAGCTGCAACTAATGGAAAAATTGGAAGGAAGGCATGTTAAAATCTGTAACCAACTGCTGAAAGGACTTCAGTGCCCCTCCCTTCCAGATGTATCCAATGCTAGAAATTCCCTATGTTGTCCCCTCTCCTGTAGCCCTCAAGGGAAGCCACCTGGGCAAACCATGTGCCCTCCCACAGCGGAGTCTCCAGGGTGAGCCTCTGGTTCCACCCAGTCCAGTGAAGCGCAGCCCTCCATGTGTGAAACACTATCCAGGTGATCTCAGGAAGCTGGGAGGGGATGGGGACACCATATAGGATACCTATTATTCTGTCGAGACCTAGCAGGGCTAGCTCACCCCTATACTCAGGGTTGCCCCACCCCCTTGCAGCCAGTCATTTAGAGGAAGAAGTTGGGAAGCCCAGTAATAGAGCCTAACGTTTGCCATGGCAAGCCCCCATCGTAGGAGGCCCGGCTACATTTTCCCCATGCTATTGAGACCAGCAGGGACTTAGACCAGTTAACCAGAATCCCTATACGTCAGCAAGGAACCGGAGTATTTGGAGGACTATGGGCCAAGTCTTCGCTGGCTGGACATAAATAGCAAAACATCATCAGCATAGAGGGAAATGCAGCATTCTGCAGCAAGGCCCCAGTCAAAGCCCCATACCTGTGTGTTGCATCTCACCCATGTGGCCAGGGGTTCCATAATCAGGGCGAATAAAAGTGGAGACAGGGGACAACCTTGTTGAGTGCCGCTCCCAATAGAGAATTCATGAGACAGGGCACCATTAATGCACACGCGAGCACACGGATGGCGTAAAGGACCTTCACCTAGACCCAGAACTGTGGCCCAAAGCCCATAGCTATCAGAGTGTCCTCCATAAAAGACAAGTCAAGCGTGTCGAAGGCCTTTTCAAAGTGAATCAGGAGGAGGGGCGCTGGACCTACCAAAGCCTTGACATGAGATAAAGCTACTTGAACTCGGAGAATGAGGTGCCTGGTCCGCTGGCGGGGAATAAGCCTGCATTGATCCTGGTGAACTAGGGAGCGGAGGACTGTTAACAATCTATTGGCCAGAAGCTCTGTATAAAGTTTGATGTCGCTGTTAATAAGGGAGATGGGGCAAAAGGATGCGCAGGTCATGTGAGGGTGACCAGGCTTTGGTAGGACCACAATTGCTGCTCAGTCGACCCCAGAGGGAAGGTGGCTTCTATCAATCACTTCAGTAAAAAACTGGAGCAGAGGCAAGGTCAACGTGGGGCCAAGCTTGCAGTAAAACTCTAATGGGTACCTATAGGGGCCCATGTTCTACCAAGGTTTAAGTTCGAAATGGCCGCTTCTGTCTCTTCCACCGAGGTATCCTGCTCTAGCGCTAATCTCTGTGTAGAAGAAAGGTGAACAAGGGGCAGCTCTGCAACCAGTGGGGACTCCAGCTCCACAGCTGGGTGCAGAGTGGGGGTATAAAGAGCTTCATAGAAGTGGGAAAAGGCCATTGTGATCTCAGTGAAATACTAAATCCATTCTCCTGATTTGGTCTGTATGCGGAGGAGAACCCGGGAGGCCTCCTGGTACTTGGCAAGTCAGTGAAGCAACTTGCTGGATTTGTCACCCCACTCGTACACCTGGGGGTTCTAAGCCATCCAGCACTTTCGGGCTTCTTCCATGCATAATTGACAAAGGGATATTCTGTCAAGAGTCTGGATAGATGACTCCAGATCAGTTACCGATCTGAATCTTTCCTGTTCTGAGCCTTTTAAAAAGGAGTGAGCTATCTCTCTCATATATGCCTTTAGGGTTTTCCCCAGAGTGTCCGCCGACTTCACAGAACCCACATTTAATTCAAGGAAGGTGGTGAGTTCTTCACTGAAATGCTTGACAAACATGTCTTCCTGGAGGAACCAGGCATTTAGGTGCCAAATCAAATGAACATCAGGAAGAGGGGCTTCAAAGCAAATCAGAACCGGAGCATGGTCGGATATCCTGCGGGGCAGAATCTGTGCCCCTGAACTGCAGCGGAACTCATCTGTGGGAAGAAACCAGTAGTCGATATGGGAGAGGGACCCGTGGGCAGTCGACGCATGAGTGTATTCCAGGGTGCCAGGGTCCCAGGCACGCCACGCATCATAAAATCCCAGGCTGAATGTCCAGTCATGCAGACCGCAGCTGTGTCACTGAGCACCCCCCGTAGCCCAAGCCAGTCCCTGTCTTTCATAATTGCATTAAAGTCCCTTGCCATGATGGTCCCTACTCGGGAATGAGCAACAAAATCTTGCTAACAACATCGAGTGTGGAGTGGTGTAAGGCGGGGGGCATGTATACATTTACCATATTGTAGGGGACATCTTCCTCAGAGCCCCCCAGTATGATAAGCCGCCCCTGTGAGTCTCTGGTCACCTTTGTGACAGCAAGGGGCAGGGCCTTGTGAAGATGACTGGCCACCCCACGAAATCCCCTAGTATGTCTCGCATAAAAAACCCTGTCATAACCTTTACGGTCCAGGAAGTGGCAGTGATGTCCCTGTAGGTGCGTCTCTTGGAGTAGTAGGGCTCCCGGGGCATTTTGCTGTATGTAGTTAAAGACTGCCCCCGTTTAATGGCCATTGACATTCCATGTTAGGGGTGTCAGGGAGGTGTGCTGGAGGGGTTTGGTGGATTCAAGGCAGGGCAGAACCCAGTATGGCCAAGCGGTCATGGAGATGAGTCTGATCCACAAACGGGGAGAGCTGAGAGCTCTCCAAGAACTGGACAATGAGGCATCTAGCCGAGGGAACAGCTAAGTATGAAGCACGATGTGGTAAGGCAAAGCAAAAGGCAACCAAAAGGAAGCACAAAATCAACCCCCAATCCCCCTCCCTAATCTTCCCTCTCCATAAAAGCATCTGTCACTCATCCCAAAACAAAACATAGAACCAACTATGAGCTTATAGCAGTGGAGGCATTAGGTGCAAGAAAGTGCCACCCAGCCACTGCCCCCAACCGCAGATTACACAAAACTGGCAAAAGGATGATATGGTGCTGGCGTTTCAATCATTATAGTACTGCAATAAAATAAAAAGTCACACAGCCGGCTCGGGCACAGTCAGATATGGTTCCCCACAAGCCCCAGGGGGGCCTTCAGTCTCTCCGCCTGCCCCTCCTCGATGTCTGAATTGGATGTAGCATTCATGGCCACTGGTCGGCCGCAGGCGGGATCTCTTCCGTTGTCTCACACTCTTTGATCTTCTTGGATTCCCCTCACCATGAAGAGTTGGATACGCAGACCCTACTTGGAGGGGGATTAAGGGAGGGAGGGTGTTGTTCTGTTAGCCATCACCAGGCCTCCACTGGGATTCGAAAAACAGAGTCTAGGAGTGGTGGATCACTCTTAGCTTAGTGGGGTACAGCAGCATGTAAGAGATGTGCATGGCACGGAGTGTTGCTTTGACCTGGTCGAAGGATTTGCGCCCCCATGTGTAATCAGGAAAAATCAGAAAGGGCCCAGAATGAAACTTCAAACCTTTGGCTTGGTGGGCACTCTGAAGGATCACATCCTGATCTTTGCAGTTCCGAAAGCGGGCCATCAGGTGCCTAGGAGGAGGTCTCGGGGTCAAGGAGCGATGCGCCCATTCAATCACAGAGCAGGAGGAGAAATGCGCGGGCTTCACCCAAGAGAGGAGCAAGCGCTCTAGAAACTCCCTTGAGTCTTGGCCCTCCGAGCCCTCAGGAAAGCCAAAAAAGGAAAGGTTATGGCACCAGACTCTATTTTTGGCGAATTCTGTGCATTCCTGGAGGATCTTTGCATTGCGGCTCAGGTAGGTCACCTCTGACAAGAGATGCTGCACGGTGTCTTCCAGAAAGGAGATCCTCACCTCTGACTCAGAGACCCTCTCATCTGTCTGTCTCAAGTCCTGTCGAAGGAGGGAGACATCAGTCCCTACCTCCCCAATCTTTTATTTCCAGTTGCACCTTTGATTCCTGAATAGCTTGGAGAATGAGAGCTGTGCTGTTTTCCACCATTGGGGGCTCTGGGCTCCTCCCTTGCCCCCCTTTTGCGCCTCCAATGGGGGCAGTAAATTTGACCATTTTTGCCTGTGATGTTTGCGCTTTATCACGGCCTATAGGCCTACGATGCCTTGAGTATGTAACCGCCAGGCTGGGGGAGCACGTGGGCACTGTGCCAGTTGGTCCATCAGGCAAGAGCCTTAACTACCCCAAGGCCCCCCAAGCTAAATGAGGTGTCAGGACCTGACCCGTTTGCTCCAGGGGCACTGAGTGGCCTCATTAAAGTGCTGTATGGGGGTGGGGAGTGTGGCCAGGACTTCTAAAGCAGATCTATGGAGTCCAATTCCGTCCCCAAGATTGGTCTACCCCGTAGGGCCTGGGGAGAGGTGCAGAACACTGAAGCAGAGGCACCAGTGATGTCCAGCAGTTCAGTTCAGGTCGCAGAAGGGGAGGGGCTTCCTTCAGTAGGGAGCATTGGATGCAGTTCGCGCTCAACCTAGCCAGCACAACGGGTGTAATGGCGCCCCCGCAAGCAGTCAATGGGCTGTGGCCCACGAAGCACCACCCACCTCCTCACTCACCAGCATGCTAGGGCCTCCTGCCCACTGTTGTCCAAAGTCCAGAGCAGCCTGGCCGGACTGGCGAGGAACAAACGCTCGTGTCTTCCAGCACCAAGGGCCCCAGGGCGATCCCTTCTGCAGCACACAGCCCCAGGAATAGCAGCCAGTGGCTGCACCCAGGTCAGGGTACCCAGAGACACCCCACTCGAATGGGACAGCAATCAGTGGTGGTCTGCCATATGAGGGAGGGTACACGTCCCAGAGACCCGAGCCACTGTGCCCCCCGGACCCTGGATGTCAGCTTCGGTGATGGTCCACAGGGTTGGGATAGGACTCGGAGGCTGTGCACCAGCACGGCCGTCGAGTTCAGGCATGCCAGCACTCAAACAGCCCAGTGATGAAACTGCGGTGGACGGAGCTCAGCAAGTTGCACCACCATGTAGATTACGCAGGCCACGGCCCGTCCCAATAATTAAGATTTTAATTCAAAAGTAATTTAATAGTGCAGTGATATTTTTTATTTTGTTCTGCATTTAAAATATATATAAAATAAATATTTAACATAAAACATGTTTAATATTCATTTTCAAGTTAAATAAACGTTTTAATGTTTCCCTATACTTTACCATGTGGGGATCTCTACCTATGGTAATCAATGGGGAAAATTAAAAAAAATATTCAACTCGAAAATTAATATTAAAACTATATTCATGTTAAATATTAATATGAATGTAAATTCATTTAATATATTTACTTTAAATGTAGAACAAAATAAAAATACTATGGCACTATAAAATTAATTTTGAAATATATTACATTGAATTTAAAAAAAGTTTAAATTAAAAATAATTCTCACCTAAACAAAAAAATATTCGGCACAAATTATTGTTCCTGTCTTGGGAAAATAATGACTGTTTGTCCAGACCTTGAATCATATCAATATCCTCATCATTATTAGTGGTTCTAAGAGTCAATAGTTACTTCACTGTCAGGCATATAGGACATCATTAACTGTTATTGAAGATAGGCGTACCATGTAACCAGTATGAGGGAAGCACTCACATGCATAATAATGGAAGTCTGCCTATCGCATGTGATTAGCAACGTCTGTGGCATAACTGGTAAGCATGCTGTAGGACAGGAATTCTAGCAGGAAATTAACTGATACTGGTTTACTAATTAATATTAATAATTTTCCTGATAATAGATAGTTCTCATCATACAAGATTAGCAGGAGATATTTTCCAAAATTCATATATGCAGATGGCTGCAGTGCCAGTAGGTAATTATGTAATACACAACTAGGGTGCATAGAAGATGCAGATTGAGACTGCACAGGCACTTGGAGGGTGCCATGGAAGGCCCTTTCCAATCGGTACCCAGCAGTGCTAAATGTTTGTCGTCCAAAGTTTAGCAGCCATTCAGCACCTCTCCGAATGAAGGTTTGGACATGTGCATGTATACGTAAGGGGCATATCTATAAGCCCAACGAGAATTCAATCATTTCCATAAAGGAGCCCATAGTTTAAAAGTGGGAATGCCCACCTCTGCAAAGATTGATACAAACTTTAATGCATGTGGTTAACAGCTAGTGAAACAACACTGCAGATACGATAATCAGGAACTAAAGGTCCGAAATAAGATACTTTAAAAGATAAAAGTTGACAAAAAGATGTGGTAATAGGTGTGGCTCAAAAAACTTCATCCTCAAGTTTAGTTTAAAGGTACAGTTCCAATTAATTTGCCATACCAGTCTGTCACACTCTTTGCAGCAGTTTCAAACACAGGCTTGAAGATATTAGATGTGATGTTGGATATCAGGCTCAAATATTCAAATGGCAAAATAAAAACGTCGATTTGCATAGTGTGAAACCTTTCAGAGTTCCATTAATCTAAAAACCAAGATGATGAAACCTTACCTCAGTTGTGAACAGTCCTCCTCAGAATCCCAACTCCACTCATGTCTTTCTCAGTCCAGCCTCCTGAGCTACAAGCAAAACCACCCCTACAGCCAGCACCTGATAAAGACCACATCCATAATGATATGAGGAAGTATTGTACTGTGTCATGTTGTTATATGATTCACCTAAGTGTTGTTACCCTCTTGTGTGCTGACTTAAGAAAAAGATTATATTGCTTCCTATTTAGGTTTCCGTATTTTTTATGTTTGGCCTAGAGACTCGTTGAGGGGTCTGGTCTTCCTCAAGATCCAAACTATTTAAAAATTAAAAAAATCACAGACACACAAACACACACACACATATATATATATATATATATATATATATATATATATATATATATATATATATATATATATATATATATATATAGAGAGAGAGAGAGTGTGGGCGTCTGTCAGGGCCCTCTTCATACATTCGTCTGTTGAACTGTCGCTCCCATTTTGTTTCTGGCCTCAGCAGCATACAGCATGGATCATGAAGCATTGGTTTCAGTGCACTATATATTATGGCATTTATAGGAACTATGCTTTCTTGTGATGTGCATTAAAAGTGAAAGGGTTTTTAATCCCTGTTCTGTGAATAACTGCCTGTTAAGAAGCACCTCTGCTACTTTTTAAAAATTATTAACCGTTATTTTTTATGTTGTAAATTTAAATATTAATTGCAAGCATATGGCCACTAAGCTCAAGAGGTGGCATCTTTCTTTTTTCTTACTTTTTTCTTTTTTTTTTTGCTTATGCTTCCAGTATAATTTTTTTAAACTTTATCTATCGCTCCAGGTTCAAGAGGCCAGACCTGTTGGTTTTGTCCATGCTTTCTTTATTGGACACTGATTTTTCATTTGTTTGGTGATAATTTGATAATGCTGAAGTCAACAAGCTTTACTGATAAAAATGTGTTATCATAATTAACATAATTAGCATCGCTAGTGTAATGTGAGTCATGTGTGATATTTTCTTCAGCTTTGGCATGGGATGTGTGGATGGAGGGGATCTTAATAAATATTCCACATGAAGTATAATTTTAGCAGCCTCAAATAGGGATATATGAAGAACTTGGCCTTTATAAGGTTGAGCTTCAGTACCTCATTGTAAAGCAGTGTGTATTTATCATGCTGTAAATATATGCATGCATCAGCTTAAAGAAATTAGATATTTATTGCTGCATTAAAGCCCACTATTGAATTCTATTTTGGTTGTTAAAGGCTTTCTAGCAGAGTTATAGGCATGAGCTGAAGTTTTGGGTTTATAACTAGGAAGAGAGTTTTTAACAACTGGTGTCGCCTAAGGCAGAAGGGATATAATGCAATTAGAACATTGCACTGACTGATGGTAAAATGTTCTAAACAGGGAGAAAGAGAAAGACAAGCATAGGAAAGTGGGAGCAAAATGTCTATATCAGCAATTAGTAGTGATTTCATTCTCTTTAGAGCTCTCAACATTTTAATGTTTTAATAAAGGTTAGAAGCTACATCACACACCAGATAAACAGGTTCAAATAATTTGAGAGTTATGTAATTATCTCTGCAAGAGCCCACCCTCTCCACTGGGAATATGGCAGTGTCAGAAGTCAGTCCCATGTGAATTAGAGCCAGATTTGTGACTCAAATCATCCTACCTACTGTTTAGTGATTGGCCCACCTGCCATTTGGTGGTTCCAACCTCTTATGAAATATTTAAATTTCCCTCTGAGTTAGTCCTCTTGTGTAATCCTCTATTTACATTACTACATAAGTTTTAATGTAAAAATGCCCTAAGCTATATCTCTGATTGTATGTAATCATTTCATGGAGCAAAATTAAATATTAAGAGGCAAACAATTATGACAGTAAGAATAAAATGAGTATTCTTAATTCCACTTCACCATACCATATATATATATCTATATTCACTGGAAAAAACCACAGGTTTCAGGGACGTTATAGTTAGTTGGACATTTCACTTGTACAAAACCAGAGAAATTCGGCCGTTATAGTTAGTTC
Source organism: Calotriton arnoldi (assembly GCA_963921515.1). NCBI lineage: Eukaryota > Metazoa > Chordata > Amphibia > Caudata > Salamandridae > Calotriton > Calotriton arnoldi. The sequence continues at coordinate 79,423 of CAWUFW010014269.1, forward strand.
ACCTAACTATAACTCGCGCCCCCGCAATGCACTGCTGATGACGTCACATATTACATCATTCATGACATGGTCAGTGACATCACTGATGACATCACTGATGACATCTCAAATGACATCACTGATGACATCACTGATGACATCATCCACGTGATAATCTGATGCACCTCCTCATACCCTAATATAACCTTTGATACACCCACTCTAAAATACAGACTACCATTTTCGAAACCATAGACACACCAATACCAGTTAGTACATACCCACTCACTAATTCCTAGGTCTACACACACATCCACTCATTCACCCATACAGTCACTCATACATGCAGTCAACCATCAATACGGCACTATCATATGCACTCACATAATCTATACAGGCACTCACACACCGCCACTCATCCATAGTTACTCACACACCTAGTCAGTCATGCAAAGAATCAATCACACTCCCATTTACTCACCTATACAGTTATACACACACCACCTCACTTATTCAAACATATACTAACACATACTTACACTCTTATACAATAACTAATACAAGCACACACTCATCCATACAGCCACTCTCACAATCACTCACTCTCACATATAGTTATTTATATACTCCAACACTCACATATACTGCCTTTTACATATGCAGTTACTCACACATGTATCACTGAGACATCCATTCACTCACCAACACACCCATACACACACTCACCCACCCATACAGCCCTTCACAGATGCACTCTTGAATCCATACACCCAGTTAATCACCCACTCGCACATCTATGCACAGAGTCACACCCCCCCACCCATCCACACAGACACTCAGGCACCCATACAGATACTCAGACAACCAATCAATAACCCATATAGACCCTCATTTAGCTACTCACCAACCCATGCAACCGCTTACACACCAACTGACAAACTAAACTGTGTGAATGTCTGTATCAGTCACTAACCCATGCATTCAGTAAGACACATTTAATCACTCACTTATACAGTCAGTCACGCACCTACTAACTCATCCATTCAGACACTTATACACCCACTCATTCTTCAATACACCTTGGCCTATATATATATATATATATATATATATATATATATAAAACATATTTAAACTTTACAGAAACACACAGTCACTGGATGATGTCATCAGTGATGTCATTTGAGATGTCATCAGTGATGTCATCAGTGATGTCACTGACCATGTCATGAATGATGTAATATGTGACGTCATCAGCAGTGCATTGCGGGGCGCGAGTTATAGTTAGCTGAACTAACTATAACGGCCGAAATTCTCTGGTTTTGTACAAGTGAAATGTCCAACTAACTATAACGTCCCTGAAACCTGTGGTTTTTTCAGTGAATTTCTAAGGTTTTTTAAATGCTATTTTCCAACTATAACGTCCCTGAAAGCTATGGTTTTTTCAGTGTATATATATATATATACATATATATATATATATATATATATATATATATATAACTCACGCCTCCACAATGCACTGCTGATGACGTCACATATTACATCACTCATGACATGATCAGTGACATCATTGATGACATCACTGATGACATCTCAAATGCGAAATGCGATCCACGCGTTTCGGCTCGTCCGAACCTTGATAACGATACAAGACGTCATTGTAGCTTCCTTATTTAAATGTACAAATGCCTCCAGTTGCCAACATTAACAAAGGACTGCATACTATTACTTTAATCCAAAAAGCTGGCGGCCATATTGGCCTGGTCACGATGTGAAAATTCAGGAATTGATACAATAAAGAAAAGAAAACAAGTGTTAATATGCACACAATGTTATTTCAGCATATCTTGCCCCATGACCGCCGTACCTGTATGTTCGTCAACGTGACTTGTTCATAGTAAACATACTTAGGATTGCAAACATCAACATAAACAATGCACTACACATTACTTTAAAGTGAAAGGCTATCGGCCATATTGATCTGGGCACGTTGCATATTATAATGGTTCTTACACGAAAGAAAAGAAAAAAAGGGGTGTTAATATACACACACTATCCATAAATAATGTTCTAGCGATTATAGTTCCATTCCATTCACAGCTCATTTGAGATGTCATGAGTGATGTCATGAGTGATGTCACTGACCATGTCATGAATGATGTAATGTCTGAGATCATAAGCAGTGCATTGTGGGGGTGTAAGTTATAGTTAGCTCAGGCAACTATAACTCCTGAATTTCACTGGTTTTGTACGAGTGAAATCTGAGTCTAACTATAATGTCCCTGTAATCTTTGTTTTTTCCAGAGAATTTCTAGGTTTTTTTAACGTTAAGTAAGATGCCTATCACAATGGATGGTGGAGGGTTGGAAGCAGGGCCTGGCCTGGCACTGTGCTGCCCCACCCAAGCTTGCTGCTTCTGCCTCCCCTCCTCCTTGCCATCCATTGTCCAAGTCCATGCCCTTGCTCCCTCATTACAGCCCTGTGTGGCCGTTGTTCTGCCACAGGCCTTCCCGCCTTCTCTGAACAGTTAGCTTGCTGCCCCATTCACCTCCTCCCTATCCTCTGTTGTCTGAATCCATGCACTAGCCTTCTCCCTCCTGCCATGCATGGTCTGATGTGCTGCCACTGCCCTCCATTTAGCATGATGTCCCAGTCCACTCCTCCTGCCCTCCATTGCCCAATTCTATGCCCCATCATTGACCTCCTGCTTAGCCTCTGCGCTTAGCTTGCTGCCCCTACTCTCCTTCCCCCTGCCCTCCAATGTCTGTGTGCATGCCCCTGCTCCATCCTTTTTGCCCACCATGTTCCATGGACCTGCCCCTCCTATCTACTCTGAGTGTTCTGTTGAGCTGCCACTCCCCTCCCACCTGCCTAGCATTGACAGATGACTGTAACCTGTCCCTGCCACTTCCAACCTGCCTGTCCACGTTCCATGCCCCTATCCCCTTCCTCCTGTCCTCCATGGTCCATTTTACTGCTACACCCTTCTGCCCTCCCTGGTCTGTTGTGCTGCAACTGCTCCTCCTGCCTGCCCCGCGTGGTCTGTTGTGAGGCCCCTTCCCCTGAACTCTCTTTTCTGTGCCCAGCTCCTACCCCTCCCTTCTATCCTCCATGGTCCGTTCTGCATGCACCTGCCCCCTCCTTATTGCCCTTCATGGCCATTGTGCTGCCACTAACCCTCCCGCTTGCCATGCATGGTCTTCTGTGCTGCCACGGCCCCTCCCACCTTCCCTGTGTGGTCAGCTAGCTGCCCCTGACCCCCTCCCATCTTCCCTCCACGGTCTGTGTGTATGCCATTATAGTCTCACTGTTGCTCTCCATGGCGTGTCTTGCTTCTAGTGCCCATCCTGCCTGACCTCCATTGTCAGCTTGCTGCTCCTGCCCTGCCCCCTTGCCCCCTGCCCTCTGTTTTCCATGTGCAGAACCCTATTCCCTCCCTCCTGGCTTGTCTGTTCCATTGTAATGCCCTGATCCCTACCTCCTGCCCTTTATGGTCCGTTATGCTGCAGCTTTCTCTCCTGTCTGTCCATTATGGTCAGCTAGCTGCCATTGCCTCTTTCCCCTCTGTTCTCTGTTGTCCATGTGCATAGTCCTGTCCCCTCCCTATTGCTTTCCATGGATTGTTGTGCTGCACTCCCGTCCCGCATGCCCTGTGTGGTGTATTGTGTTGCTGCAAACCCTGATGCCTGCCCTGTAAGGTCAGTTTGGTGCACCTGTCCATGTCCCTCCTGTCCTCGGTTATCCAAGTCCATGTCCCTACCCCAATTCCTCCTGCCTTCCATGATCCAATGTACCATACTTGCTAACATTTTGAACTTGGTAAGAGGGAGATTTTGAAAAAAAACAACTGGTGTATTGATTTTCCCCATTGACTTACATTGAAAAAGAGGAGCTTGTATACAGGAGACAGATCAAATAAAGCCCATTTGGGCTTAAAAACATTGGGCGTTTCCTGGCTGAATCGGGTCTGTTGGCATGTATGGTTGTACTACCACTGCCTCTTCCTTCTGCCCACAATGGTCTATTATATTGCCACAGCCTCTCTTGCCTGTCCTGCATTGTTGGTTTGTTGCCCCTGCCCCCCTTTCCACTGCCCTCCATAGTCTGTTGTGCTGCCACTGCCCTTCCTGCCTGCCCAGTGTAGTCAAATTGTTGCCTCTGCACCCTCCTACCTGCCTTCAATTTTCTGAGTCTGTGCCCCTGGCCTCTGCCTCTCAACAGTATCTTAATGAACAACTAGATTGCTAACATTCTATATTCATTACAAAAGTGTGGCACGCCTGACGTCATCTTGATGTAATCAAAACTGTAATACCTAGAGTATTTCTTTTAGAAATTACAGAAATGAGAGGGTCTTATTTGCATCGAAATTATGGTTAGTGCTCTAAAAAACTAAAATGACATATTTTCTGAGTTTTCAAATAGCGACAAAGCACTTTTAAATTATTTGTTATCTTTATGTTTTTTTATCCAGTTGACCACTTTATTAAATGTTGCACTTAGGGGAGAGGATGTGGTATTACTTCTAGAGCTGCAGACTTTGCAACTGGGGAACCAGGTTGGAGTTTCTGCTTCAGCTCGACATTCTGTGATTCTGGTCAAATCACTTAATCTCCCCATGTCTACAACCAACATGAATTTGTCCTTGTATGATGTAACCAATGCTCATGCAAAGCACTCCAATACCTGACCAGTCTGCACTACATAAAACTGCAAAAAAACAAAAAATAAAAAGTGTTTTGCACACTTCTGTCATTGGGCTATACGTGGGCTACATCTGGGTGATATTTGTGCTACATTTGGGCTCTTTTGTCTCTGGTGGCCATCTTGGGAGATTTATTTGTTATGAAGTTTCCTAATTTCCTCATTTACTGCAGTCTCCTCAGTAGGAAATGCTTTCAGTTTTTTACTTTGATTCCATCAAGAAGGCATTCAGATGTGTCACACATTCGCCATAAATTCTGAATGTTAGCACTCTAGTTGCTCATTAGATCACTGTAGTAAAGCTACTGCTCACTAGGGAAGTCTGCTGCTGGTTTTGAAAGTGCATGTTTCAGTCTGCATGTCAGAATTTTTTAATGAAATAGAAGAGGATTTGAGAAGTCACTCAAAATGTGCCCTAATTTTTCTTTCTTCAGCACTAATCATAATTTCTATGGCAAAATGAACCCTCTCAGTTTGTTCCTTTTTAAATTAAATGTTTTAAGTGTTACCAGTTTATTCCAATCAAGATGGCTTCAGGTGTGCCATACTTTTGTCATAAGTAAGACTGTTAGCGCTCTAGTTGTTCTCTAGAACACTCTGGGAAGCTGCAGTAGAACACAAAGGATCAACTGACAGTCTCTGCCCTTGTTGGATGTACATGTTTTACTGAGAATGTCAGACTTCATTCTCACATGACTGAGAAAGATAATGTGAATTTACAGAAAATATGCTCTCATTTTAGCTTCTAGATCACCTTCCAAACCTCTATGGGAAAAGTATGAGAAAATAGTTTTCTCTCAAACATGATTCATGATATCCCAGCAGAAGGCTTTTTCACAGGGTAAAATCACCTTAGAACACACCACAATTCCTACAATTAGTATGGTACCATCAACAAATGATTTATAATGTAACTAAAGTCTTATCACCATTTATACGTTCTCCTTTTGGTGACCCTCAAAACCTTCCATTCACTCAAATGCATTTTAATGGGGTGCTATCAGGTATATTGGTCCCACGATGGCTGCCAACACTTCTTGGATGAACTGCTGACAGCCAATCAGATCTCACGATGAGATGTGTGGTTAGGCTCCCCCCAGATATATAAATTTATTTTTCCTTTAATATTTAAAAAACTACTGAACGGATTTACACCATTTATAAAAAAGGGCGCTTTCTGAACCAAGAGCTACCTTTTTGCCAAATATGGTGTAATTCCGTTCAGCAGTTCGGGCTGTAGCCTTGTCGAAAGTTTCCTATAGAAATTAACATGTGGAAAACGCGTTTTGGGACCCCCCTTTTTTCTCGGCCCCTGCTTGACGAATCACCCCGAAACGTTCAAGACAGGAGCTGACCGGAGCACCCCATTAGTTTTGAAAATTTCGCAAAGATTCGTCAAACGGCACTAAAGATATTGGCAAAAGAAAAAACACTTTTTGAATAGAAACAAGGTCCTAACTATAACTACCTACTGGCAACTGCCAGTAGGTAATATATATATATATATATATATGTATATATATATATATATATATACACATATATATTGCAAGGTTTCCAGTGTATTCCTTCGAAGAGTGCCAAGAAAACAACAGGAGCGGCACACCTGGAGACTGCACAATAGTTTATTGTGCACCAAGACGACGCGTTTCGGCGTTAGCCTTTATCGAGTAATTTGTGTGTACAAATTCCCTTAGAAATATAGATTCCAGTTCATAGAAAGTGAAAACATACTTCCGTTCCCTCTTAATTCATTATACACCTTTGACAAAATGTTGCCAAAGCCAAGTTAAAATGCCCACATCAAAGCATAGTTTGGTACATTTTACAGTTCTCATATCTGTGATAAATTGATGAATTAGAAAAATATATAGGCAAAAGCTTCACAGTGGCAATTATCAACATAAATGTTTGCCATTTTCACTGCCATCAATAAAGTTGATTCAAAACAATGCTTCATCTACAATGTAAAACATCAATTCACTAATCAAATTCAATACATAGTTTCTATGCTTTCTCTTGGCATAAACAATTACATTGATATGCGTGAATAGGGCGACTTTTAATCACTAGCGCTACCCATGTTTTGTTGTTACAGAATAAATAAATCGTGGTATATGATTTGCAGCTGCAAGGTTATTCCCCCTGATATATATTGAGGATACATATTGTTACAATCAATTCGTGATATCACTGCATGCCGTATGCTCTATGCAGTATAACTATATCATCCTGTGCTTCAAATAATTCTATAGCAGCTGATCTAGAGTAATGTACTCCCGGTGACCCTGCCCTAAATTTGAGTTCGAATCTTTATTAAAGGGAATAAATGTATATTGGTGCATTATGCTCCGAATGGAACATATGTGAGTGAAATAATTACTAAATTACTAAAATCCCTACACCCGTGATAAATTTGCAGGACAATACTCCCCCCACTACCAACTGGCCCCCATCCCCCCTTACTTTGGAATGGGGATTCACATCATTGGGGAATACCCTCCATCTACCCATGTGGTGAAAACGGACAATCCTCGAGTGCCATGTTTGTATTTATTGCCAAAAATCCATAAAGATTCCATGAACCCACCAGGGCGGCCAATAGTCTCCTCCAAAGGAGGCCTATTTGAAAATACATCTATTTTTCTTGATTTGTTTCTTTCACCTTATGTCTTTCACCTTATGTAAGATCTTATTGTAAGGACACAAGAGGACCTCATCGCCCCACCAGCAGTGCGCCAAGAGGCGCGTTTGCAGAGTGGTGTAAAAAGGGGCATGGCCCTTATTTTGTGGAATGAGAATTTGGGGATGATTGTGTAAAAAAAGGAAATGCATGGGGCAAGTGCCAGAGTGAAAGAAAGGAAGGGCTATTTGTCTATAAAGCATGAAAATCAAGTGTGGATTTGTGGCATGTAAAAGCAAAACAACATGGAAATAGAAGAAGGACCAGCACACTCTTTCCATGACAAAAAGGCTTCGGGCAGCAGAAAATTCCCGTAAAACAGCTGGTACAGTGGTAGCTAACAGGGGCTATGAGTGCTTTTTGACCAGGGTGCAAACCCCAGCTGGGGAAAATCGATTTTTTTATTCTTTTCCATTTTTTTCTAATTACCACAAATGAAAGCTGTCCCTTTGTATATCACCCCCTAGCAGTGTATGGGAGATTTGGGACCTCTTTAGTCAAGCCAATGCATGTGAGACATTGGTGACATGCTGTGGCATGTGGAAGGGGGGCAAGGTTTGCTATGAAAGAAATCCCTTATTTTGTGGAATGAGAATTTGGGGATGATTGTGTAAAAAAAAGAAATGCATGGGACAAGTGCCAGAGTGAAAGAAAGGAAGGGCTATTTGTTTATAAAGCATGAAAATCAAGAGTGGATTTGTGGCATGTAAAAGCAAAACTTGGAAATAGAAGAAGGACCAGCACACTCTTTCCATGACAAAAAGGCCTCTGGCAACAGAAAATTCCAGCAAAATAGATGGTGCAGTGGTAGCTAACAGGGGCTATTAGTGAGTTTTGACCAGGGTTCAAACCTCAGCTGGGGAAAATCGAATTTTATATTCATTTTTTTTTTCTAATTGCCACAAATAAAAGCTGTCCCTTTGTAAATCACCCCCTAGCAGTGTCTGGGAGATTTGTGGCCTCTTTAGTCAAACTAATGCATGTCAGACATTGCTGTGGCATGTGGAAGGGGGGCAAGGTTTGCTAGGAAAGAAATACCTTATTTTGTGGAATGAGAATTTGGGAATGGTTGTGTAAGAAAAAGAAAAGCATGGGGCAAGTGCCAGAGTGAAAGAAAGGAAGGGCTATTTGTTTATAAAGCATGAAAATCAAGTGTAGATGTGTTTCATGTAAAAGCAAAACAGCATGGAAATAGAAGGACAGCACCCTTTTTCGATGACAAAAAATTGTTTGGGGAAGAAAACTAATAGCAGAGCAGATAGTACAGTGGTAGATAACAGGGGCTATGTGTCCCTTTTACCAAGGGTTCAAACCCCACCTGGGGAAATTCTTTTTTATATTGTTTTTCTTTTTTTAATAATTTATTTATTTTAGCCGAGTGAAAGATAGTCCTTTGGAAATCATCAACTGACATTATCTGCAGTAAATCATTAAAGAGCATGTAAAAAATCTGTGGCACATGTCACATGAGCTGTGGCATATGCTACATGACAGAGTGACACGTGTACCATGCCAGGAATGGACTCCAACCCTTACTGTCTTTTGGGTGTAATTTTTGGAAGATTTTACATTTGTTAATTTAATAAATGATTTTAGTGTGTGTTGTATTATTGATTTGGGTTTTGTAGTTTAAATTATGTGAATTTTAGGTTTGTGAAGTCTGGGGTAGATAAATTGAATTTTATGGTCTGGAATCTGACCACTCAAGAATCAGAAACCAGATAACAAATACCTGGGTGCACGAGGTCAAGCTCTAAACTAAGTCTTTGAAAATCAGACAGGGTGGGCGGAAGCTAATGGTGTAATACAGACAAAGACTGTATGGACACAGAATGGATCTAATGAGTGCATCCTAAGGGCAGTACAACCAACAATATTTTATAATATATCCCATGTTGTAGGTGTTGATATGTTGTTTATGATTCTGGAATGGAATCTGTCTTTTACCATACTCATTTCTGCAAAATTTAGATAAGAGTTGTCAAAATTTTAGATTTTTCTATATGTTTATATTATTAGGGCATTGAGAATTATTGGGGTATACTTATGTTTCATTTTTTTTTATTTTTGTGCACGGGAAGGGTAATTTAAGTTATATCCTAATCTAATTGATGTTAAATTTGTTTCCGTTTCTGGTTGTTGGGAAGTAGATGGGTTTGGGATGGGAAGTATTTCATTAATTATAAAAACAAAGTCTTTTTGTTATATTAGTGATTGGAAATATTGTATTTACATTACATGAAATGAAATTTAGATTTATTTTGCGCGCTAATACCCGAGGGTGACTAGGCGCGGCGGCTCTACAGTATAGGCTAACCAGAAGGGGGTGTGAGATTGATGCAATCTGGTTGAATGTTAAAAAGCCTGGTTTTTAGAAGCTTGTGAAACGCCAAAAGATTGCTTTCCACCTTAAGTGCCAGAGGGAGCGAGTCTGGCTGTGCCTGCAACGAAATGTTCCACCCCCCCCCCGTGAGGCAGTTCCGCTGAGCGGAGCTGCCTCTCTGGGATGTACCACTTGAACCTGTTTGTAAAGAAGTCAAGGCCAAGACCATGTAGCACTTTAAAGTCAATGCAAAAGGCCTTAAATTCGATTTATCTTTTAACTGGTAGTCAGTGCAAAATTGGGAGAGCATGAGCCACTGATTGATGTGTAGGGATAGCAAGCAGCAGACAGCTGCTGCATTTTGGAGGACCTGCAATTTATTGAGGAAAAGTGATAGTATATTGAGGAACAGCCAGCTGCAGTAATCAATTTTTGACAGGATAATAGCTGCAACCACCGCTTACTGAAGTTCTAACGGAATAAAAGGTAAAATTTTCATGACAGTTTTAATCGTAAAAAAACAAGAGGAGGTGATCGCATTAATTTGCCCCTCGAAGAACAACTTGGTGTCAAAGTAGACTCCTAAGATTTTCACCTTAGAGACTGGATTTGGGATTTCAAGTGGCCACCAACTTGGTTGCCAAAAAGAGGTATCATGTCCAAAAAGAAGCACCTCAGTTTTTCCTGTGTTTAGCTTCTGGCAGTTTTGGGACATCCAGTGTCCAACTTCACACATACGGTCGTGAAATCTCAATACGGTGTCGGTCGGGTCCCCTGCAAAGATTGCCACGATTTGAGTGTCGTCGGCATATGACACTGTCTTAAAGCCGAAGGACTTTATGAGAGAGCAGAGGGGGTGATATAAAGGTTGAAAAGTGTCGGACTTAGCAAGGAACCCTGCGGCACTCCGCAGGAAAAGTGAACCAAGGACACCTGTGTCCACCAAGCTCCACCAGTTGCTCTCTGTCACTGAGAAAGGACTTCAGTAGAGCCAAAGCCCTACCCCTGAAACCCACAGAAATGAGTCGTCCGATAAGAAGATCATGATCAACAGTATCGAAGGCCGCCGAGAGGTCCAGCAGGATCAAGGCTGTCTTCCCACCTTTGTCCAGGCCCTCTCTTATTTCCTCCAACACATTGATCAAGGCAAGCTCAGTGCTGTGTTGACTTCTAAAGCCATATTGAGAGCTGTCCAGGAGTTTATTATCATTAATAAACTGTTTTAGCTCTATAGTCATGGCCCTCTCCACGATCTTGGCTGGAAAAGGTAGTCGAGAAATCGGCCTGTAGCTGTTTGGAACTTTATTGTCCATATTTGTTTTTTTCAGCAGCGGGAGAATGGACGCCCTCTTCCAATGTATTGGAAAATATCCATTGGAAAACATACAGTTGAAGATATCTTTAAGGTAGTTGGCTGTAACCTCAGGGGCCAAGTGGAGAATTTTTGGGGGGCAAGGGTCCGAGGGTGATCCTGATCTTCTCTGACTAAGAATCGTCATGACCTGTGTATCTGAAATGTGATTAAACGTATCAAAGCTAGGGATAATGACTGCTGGGGTGCCTGCACAGCTTGAACCCTCTGTTGTAGTGAAGGTGAGTTCCTCAGTTCACCCTCCCGCCACCCGATGGGTGGAGAAAAAGGAGTCTGAGACTGCTTTAACTTTTGCCTGGAAGGAATCTGCTAGCAAATTGCAGAATTCTTGATCTACACCCGTATTTTTCTGTACGGGGATTTTACTCAGCTTCTGTACTGTAGAAAAGAGTTCTTTGGCGGAATTGAGGGAGGTCCTAATTTAAAAGGCATAATAGCATTTTTTTGTGGTTAAAATTTTTTTTTTATATTCCACAATGGCTTTTTTAGAAGCGATCTTGTCATCAGGGTAATAATGCGTGCGCCATTTCCTTTCCAGCCTTCGACAGGCTTTCTTCTGTTGTCTCAGACTATCGTCAAACAATGGCTAAGGGGGGGGATGTCCTTTTATAGGTTATCATTTTTAAAGGTGCTATGGTGTTTAGGTTATCGGTAATCCAGTTATGGTAGGTATGAGTGGCCTCGTCCAGGTCTGCTGGGAGACCCGGTTTGGAGTAGTGCAAGTGGGTCTTGAGAATTTCTGGGGTGACTTTGTGCCAAGGACGTTTCAGCGATTGGGGCAGGAGAGGGGGTGCCGGCTCAGGTGCCTCTTCTGGGCAAATGCTGAACATCATGGCTGAGTGGTCAGACCATGCTAAAGGGATGATAGAGTAGAATTTAAGATAAGGGTTGTCTGAAAAAATGCCATCCAAAGCATGGCCAGCCTTCTGGGTAGGGCCATTCACTAGCTGTAGAAGGCCCGCACTTCCCATAAGAGCGGAGAAAGCAGCAGCGTCTTTTGACGCTACATTTTCAAGGTGAAGGTTAAAGTCTCCTAAGATGGTAAAATCAGGAAAAAGGATTTAATGTCCAGCTGTGACTGCTGTTGTATAGAAAAGTTGCACTAGGACCTGGGGGTCTGTAAAGTAGTACCCCATTAAAGGAATACCGGCTGGTCAAGGTAATTTTAAAGACCAGCACTTCACAGTTTGGAACAGCTTGTAAGGGCTCGAAAGAGACTTTCAGGTGTTCCTGGGAGATAATTGCTAGCCCTCCGCCCTTTTTTTAGAGGACAGTCTAATCTGGAGATGGCAAAGCCCAGAGGTGTGGCCATGATGAGGTCTGGATCACACCCAGCGTCTGCCCAGGTCTCTGTAACAAACGCAAGGTTCAATTCCTGAGATTCTATAAAATCAGAGAAAGCCAGTGCTTTTTATATCAGTGGTCTGGCATTGACAAGCGTCGCTTTAAAGCACCTGGCGTCTTTCCCTGAAGGGGTTGATTCAGTGATTGTTGGTTTTGGGCTAAGTGGAGTAAGGGTTGTTATGGTGGGAAATGTACCTTTCATTTTAAGGTTAGTCAGAGTAGGTTGGCAGTATGGACAGATCCTCAAGGTCAGAGGGTGCAGAGTTTTTAATGTAGGGCTGGGACAGTATGTGCCGGTATCTCGTATCTGGGTCAGCTCATCTCGTGAATATTGCTGGAGTTTAAAAGCAAAATTGGCAGAGCGGCTGACACTGAGCGCGGTGTTAGCATGGACGAGCACAGACGGGCTTGCCTTTGGTGCGCCATTCAGTTTAAGTAGCGTAGGAGCCCGAACCACTAGACCGTCACCCTGTGAAAGCACCGGGGACCAGAAGTGGTCGAGGCTCTCTTCCCTTTCCCGACGCTCTCTCCACTCAATCGGGAAAAATCCCGCAGTGGACCGAAGAGTGAGCGGAAGATGACCCCAGGGAAGTTAGAAGTTAAAAAAGGTGAGCCCCAGATTAAAATCAGCAAGTCACTGTGAAAGTTAAAAATGACAAACCGTTTGGCATACGTTCGTTAGAGCGTTTTGTTCAATCCCACCAGCTATATAGAGTGAGCATGGTAGTCCGCTGCGTGTCAGATGCATCTCAGTATTAATTTTTTTTTTTTTAAAACATTTTAATTATATTGCAGAATTCTTTATGAAAATTTGAGTTGGTCATTATTACAGGTGTTTTGTGTGGGTAGTGTATCTTGGATTTGCCAAAGTTTATTTTTGTAATTTAAGAGTTAAAAATGTAAAAATATGTTTTTGTGAAAAAATATTAAATTAATTACAAATTTGCATGTGTATCATTATTTTAAATTGTGTCATATACTTAAATGATGTATGATTTATTGTATACATATGTATAAATGTTATAAAAAGTGTATACAAAATATTGTAAGTAATACCTTTCAAGTTTAAATATTTTTATTAACACAAAGATTCAACCAAGTGCAATACATTTCATTAACAATAAAACTGTATAAATGTCATATAAATCAATCAATCAACATTTGATAAAGCACTCAGTGGGCAACAGAAAGATAACCGTGATATCATAAAAAACTAGACTGCATCAAACTGTCAGACTTTAAGTTTTCTTTTGAAAGTTGCCAGTGACTTCGACCCTCGTGAACTGGATTGCAATCAATTCCATAATTTAGCTGTAAGAACAGAAAAGGAACTTCCTCCATGGCGTGCCTTAAAGTATTTTGGAATTGGCATCAAGTGGCTGGTGTTAGATCTAAGTACTTTTTCTTCAGTATATGGGTTAATCTATTTGTCAGGGCAGATTAGGCTGGACTGTTCCCATAGGGAACAGGGTCAAGACAGATTTTCATACAGCTGGGTCTAAACTGGAATAGCATGGCGTGCAAAAAAGTTATGGATTTAACCCAGATCTGTGACAGGGGCTGAATGTTCGATTGATTCAGCATTCTGTCTATCATCTGTTATTTTTGCATAACAACAACATAGGCTGCCTAATGGTGCTGTAGAACATTCACACACACCAGCACCATCTACCTCTTCTTGTGGTCCAACAACATCGGGCCCATCAACATCTGCGGTAGCCACAGGAAGGGAGGCCCTTCCAGAGGAAGACACACCTGCAGACACCCCTGTCCCTGCAGCTGCAAATTCCCCCCGCACTGCCAAGCAGGGACATCCATGTAAATTTCCAGGAGGTGTGGATGGCAAGACCTCCACCACCAGCAAGAAACCTTGCACCTAATTTCCTCCAGAGTGTGTAACACATTCACTCTGTGGACATTTACCTTTCTGATGGGAGTAGTATTTTGGACATTGGACTTCAAACAATTTGGCATCTACAACTGTGGTTTCATTCACCATGACTGATTTCTTCATTTTTCTGTTTTCCTGTTTGGTTTTGCACAATGTTTATTTTCTCCTTGTTCACTTCAATAAATCCACTAGCCTGAAACTCATTGCCTGCTGTAGTATATCTCACAACTAGCATTGTATATATGTGCTCCCATTTGAACTTTACAATGCCAAAAATATCAACTTGTGTAAGCATGGATATTTTGCATGTAACAAAGATTAGCTCAGGATCACCACCATGTCTCACAAACACATACATATAAGTGTATTCTCATATACCATCTTTATTCCAGTGTACAAACAATAGGCTGGCATTATGTCAGAAACAACACAAATCATACATGACTCAAATATTCTGTGCCAGTGATCACATTTTCAGTTGCAGACCTTAACTACATAGAAGGGCGGATACATCAGACAGTTTCCTATTGGATAGCCAAAATATAATTGGTCAATGTCATCAGCTGAAACCATATCGCTTAGCTCACAAAGGGAATCACACATCAATTGACAAACACATGGCAGTACTACATTTTCTGATCACAGGATCATTCCAAACTATTGTTGTAGTATCTGGTGGAATGTAACAACCAAATCTCAGTGGTGTGGCACAAGCACTTTGGCCTACAATGGGGAGACACATCAACAGCTACATACACTATACACACAATGAGAATTTAGCCAATGTGAAGGGTGAACAGCATGATTTGGCCCCAGACCCACAACAACATTTTGTTGGAGCACATGATGGCACACATATTGCATTCGGACCACCACACCACGGAATAATTCCAATGAATTCCTCATAACTTCCATCCTATCACTGTGCAAGCAGTCTTGGCACAGGATTTGTACACTCAAAGTCATTCCCAGGAACAACCCATATGCCCTTTGTACTTTAACACAGCATCATATACCCGCAAATGTCACAATTCTGAAAAGTCCCAATGAAGAGGCCATGGTGAAGGTAGCTGGAATAGATCAAAACAAAGAAATTAGCTATCAAACCATACATATAAGAAAATTCACATAGTCAACTTCTGGAGAACACATTCCACGACAAAAATCAAAGCAAAACAAAGCAATACAAGCAAAATAACCATGTGTAAAAACCTTCCTCAATAAAACCGTTTCACCTGGTTTCCCAGAGCTTGACCTTCCTAGTATTTTACCTGAACATACTCCCCTTATCATCACCACAAGAGTTGCTATGACAGTCAAAGTCATGCCATGTCACAATATATACCTACATGCATGAGAAGAAGTTGTTGATGAGATTTTAACACATGCCAGCTTCTTCCTCTTCACCACTATCAACATCATTTGCCATTTCAGGATGCTCACCCAAAGGCACTTTGTGGTCTCCATCCTCTGCAATATAATGGATGTTCCGTGAAGGGCGATGTTGTGGAGCATGCAACTGGGCTCAGTGAATTGACAAACCTTCCCGAGTGAGTAGAGGAGGGCTCTCCCAGTCTTGTCCAGACATCTAAATCTGTCCTTCAAGAGGCCGAAAGTCTGCTCCACTGGTTGCCGTGTCCTTCCATGGGCCTCATTGTAGCAGACTTCCCCCGGCATTGTTGAGTTCCACAAGGGTGCCGACAGACATAAGTGCAACAATAAGTTACACACTTTCCGAATCTACTACCTGACATTATCCACAAAAAGTTAGGACAGATCATACTTACCAACAAGACAGGCCCTCTCTGGTAGCAGTTGTGACATCAGCTGGGGTTTGGTGCTGTTCCGCATCACAAAGGAATCATGGGCTAATCCTAGGAACCGGGCGTAGACATTTGAGATATACAAATACAGTAAGCAGACAACTTGCACGTTGGTAGAATGGAAGTTATCCTGTTACAGTAAACTTGTTCGATGGCTCCAACCACATGTGGGAGGCAACCAAACTTATAGAAGTCAATCTTCATATTGGCTAAACCTCACGTCTGGGAACAGGATGTAGCTGTCCACGGGCCAGATGTACGACCGCTTTTTGCGGTCGCAAACGGGAAATCGGCCTGTTTGCGACCGCAAAATAGGTCTGTCCTATGTACAAACCCTATTTTGTGAGTCGTTAACCTATTACTGACTCACAAAATGGGGTTTGCAACTCACTATTAGGAAGGGACGTGCCAAGGGCATCCCTTCCTAATAGCGAGTCAGACTTCAATGTACGAATGTTTTGCGACAGCAATTGTGGTCGCAAAACACTTGCAGTTTACCACCCATTTAAAAAGCATGGTAAGCCACTTGCAAACGGGAAGGGGTCCCCTTCCCGTTTGACTGGCAGTGCAAATATTTTTAATGAGTAGGCAGTGGTCCCATGGCCTACTCTTAAAAAATGAAACAGAAACGTTTCATTTTTCTTTTTTAAATGCATCCCGTTTTCCTTTAAGGAAAATGCGCAGCATTTAAAAAAAAAAACTGCTTTATTTAAAAAGCAATCAGAGACATGGTGGCCTTGCACCCCAACGGGGTCGCAAATTGCACCTGCCTCATGAATATTAATGAGGCAGGCAATTTGTGACCCCATTAGGAATCTCAAACAATATCTGAGACACTGTTGTAAATTAAATTTTGCGAGTCGCAAAACGACGCAATTTGTGAGTCGCAAATTGGAAGGGTTTTATATCTGGCCCAAGTGTCTTATCATTGCTCAAAACACGTCGTGTAGTACACCACTGAACATTGGTTGTGGCATACCACCAGATATTGCCACAGTGTGTTGAAAGGAACCAGTGGCCAGAAAATGGAATACTGCTATAACTTTCACAATTGGTGGGATACATGTGGGATTAATGTTTTGAGGAAGGAGATCAGGCTCCAACTGATGACATAAATCCAGTATTGTTTGCCTATTCAAACAAAACTTCTTGATGATTTCCCTTTCTTCCATGGTCTAAAGGTCTGGAAATGGGCGGTACACTGGAGGCTGTCGTCTCCTACCTCTCCCAGGGTACCTATGCATGCAGTGAAAACAATTTAAAACATCCGTCACAGTGTCCACAGTAACATATGTGAAGAATAAGCCAAAAGTCATGTTGCCAAACATTATTGGTGCAGAAAGCATTACACATTATTCATATAATAATTGGCTACTGTCCAACATCTACCAATAATCCCCATTGTGACCTTCACGTGTCTGTAACATAAATGTGCAAATTATACATCAAAAAATGTATTATTAGCATGTTATTATTTTTATTTGGATATTTTCGGTCAAAATATCGTTAATGGCGGTGTACAGTGCACCGCGCAAATATAGCATTTATGCACAGTAACGCACTACACAGATGATTTGTATCATGGAAATTACATGGCAATGGAGTAGTCCATATGTAAACATATAACCCCTCATTTGGAGTGGTGGTGATGGACTTAACTGTCACCAATACTGTACTTCCAACTGCTAAACCGGCGGATGCCTGACCTCGCATATTGTACGATCTGAACCTGCTGCCCCCGCCGGAAGTCGACCATGCGGTGGGTGGTTTAATCCAAGATGGACACAGCCATAGGATAACGTTAGTGATTGCGATGGTAGACGGCCAATGGCTGTGTGCGTCTCCACTGATGACTGTGTACGTCGCATATATGTATGCTGCAGTTTGAAAAATACCTAACTTGCGTCCTGACACTGCTGGTATCAACACCTCCTCCACTTTAGCTGCTCTTTGCCACCTCTGGGAGCACTCATGCCAGGCTAAGCAGGTTAGAGGGCCCATGATTTCTCTGCAGAGGAGCTGGAGAGCTTAAGAGGTCCTTTCCCTGTATGACCAGCTCTATGGTTCACCAGAGGGCCAGGTGCCATACATATATTACTCTGTGTTACTCCCTCATTTCCATTTCCACAGGCTACAATGTGCCCTTGAATTCCAGAGTTAGGCCCATTAAATTGGAAAAAAAAACACATTTTCCTCACTTTTCTGTGGTAGAAAGTTCTGGAATCTGCGTGGATCCACAAAATTCCACCCACCCCGCGTTCCCCAAGGTCTTCCGAAAAAAATGGTACCTCACTTGTGTGGGTAGGCCTAGTGCCCGCGACAGGAAGCAGCACAAAACGCAACGTGGACGCACCACATTTTCACAGTGAAAAATGACACTTTTTTTGCAGAGTGCCTAGCTGTAGTTTTTTAACCCTAGCTCTGCCGGCACCAAGTGAAACCTACCAAACCCACACTTTTCTGAAAAGTAGACACCTGGGGATTCCAGGGAGGTATGGCTTGCGTGGATCCCCCAACGTTTTCTTACCCAGAATCCCTGCAAACCTGACATTTTGCTGAAAAATCCTTTTTCACACATTTTGTGTGGTAAGTTTTGCATCACCGGGCTGACACAAATTTCCTACCACCAGCGTTCCTCAGGTCTCCCGATAAAATAGTGCCTCACTCGGGTGGGAGGCCCAAGTACTCGCGACAGGCAAGGGCACACAACGTATTGAGGCGACCTCAAAATGGCCAATCACAAAACGACCTGGTTTTGAAGGGGGTCCCATGACGTTTTGGCCCGGGGCTCGGCGGCCACCTAGGGAAACTTACCAAACCCACACATTTCTGAAAGTAGACACCCGGGGATTCCAGGGAGGTATGGCTTGCGTGGATCCCCCAACGTTTTCTTACCCAGAATCCCTGCAAACCTGACATTTTGCTGAAAAAATCCCTTTTCACACAGTTTTGTGTGGTAAAGTTGTGGCATCACCGGGCTGACACAAATTTCCTACCACCCAGCGTCCCCCAGGTCTCCCGATAAAATGGTGCCTCACTCCGGTGGGAGGCCCAAGTACCCGCGACAGGCAGGGGCTCATAACGTATTGAGGCGACCTCAAAATAGCCTATCACAAACGACCTGGTTTTGCAAGGGGGTCCCATGACGTTTTGGCCCGGGGCTCGGTGGCCACCTAGGAAACCTACCAAACCCACACATTTCTGAAAAGTAGACACCGGGGATTCTAGGGAGGTATGGCTTGCGTGGATCTCCCAACGTTTCTTACCCAGAATCCCTGCAAACCTGACATTTTGCTGAAAAATCCCTTTTTCACATATTTTTGTGTGGTAAGTTGTGCATCACCGGGCTGACACAAATTTCCTACCACCCAGCATTCCCCAGGTCTCCTGATAAAATGGTGCCTCACTCGGGTGGGAGGCCCAGTACTGCGACAGGCAGGGCCCACAACATATTGAGGCAACCTCAAAATGGCCTATCACAAAACGACCTGGTTTTGCAAGGGGTTCCATGACGTTTTGGTCCGGGCTCGGCGGCCACCTAGGAAACCTATCAAACCCACACATTTCTGAAAAGTAGACACCGGGATTCCGGAGGTATAGCTTGCGTGGATCCCCCAACGTTTTCTTACCCAAATCCCTGCAAACCTGACATTTTGCTGAAAAATCCTTTTCACACATTTTGTGTGGTAAGTTGTGGCATCACGGGCTGACACAAATTTCCTACCACCCAGCGTTCCCCAGGTCTCCCGATAAAAATGGTGCCTCACTCGGGTGGGAGGCCCAAGTACCCGCGACAGGCAAGGGTCCACAACGTATTGAGGCGACATTAAAATTGCCTATCACAAAATGTTGTGGTCCCTTGCCTGTCGCGGGTACTTGGGCCTCCCACCCGAGTGAGGCACCATTTTTATCGGGAGACCTGGGGGAACGCTGGGTGGTAGGAAATTTGTGTCAGCCCGGTGATGCCACAACTTTACCACACAAAAATGTGTGAAAAAGGGATTTTTTCAGCAAAATGTCAGGTTTGCAGGGGATTCTGGGTAAGAAAACGTTGGGGGATCCACGCAAGCCATACCTCCCTGGAATCCCCCGGGTGTCTACTTTTCAGAAATGTGTGGGTTTGGTAGGTTTCCTAGGTGGCTGCCGAGCCCTGGGCCAAAACGTCATGGGACCCCCCTTGCAAAACCAGGTCGTTTTGTGATAGGCCATTTTGAGGTCGCCTCAATACGTTGTGGGCCCTTGCCTGTCGCGGGTACTTGGGCCTCCCACCCGAGTGAGGCACCATTTTTATCGGGAGACCTGGGGGAATGCTGGGTGGTAGGAAATTTGTGTCAGCCCGGTGATGCCACAACTTTACTACACAAAAATGTGTGAAAAAAGGGATTTTTTCAGCAAAATGTCAGGTTTGCAGGGGATTCTGGGTAAGAAAACGTTGGGGGATCCATGCAAGCCATACCTCCCTGGAATCCCCCGGGTGTCTACTTTTCAGAAATGTGTGGGTTTGGTAGGTTTCCCAAGGTGGCCGCCGAGCCCCGGGCCAAAACGTCATGGGACCCCCCTTGCAAAACCAGGTCGTTTTGTGATAGGCCATTTTGAGGTCGCCTCAATACGTTGTGGGCCCTTGCCTGTCGCCGGTACTTGGGCCTCCCACCCGAGTGAGGCACCATTTTTATCGGGAGACCTAGGGGAACGCTGGGTGGTAGGAAATTTGTGTAAGCCCGGTGATGCCACAACTTTACCACACAAAAATGTGTGAAAAAAGGGATTTTTTCAGCAAAATGTCAGGTTTGTAGGGGATTCTGGGTAAGAAAACGTTGGGGGATCCATGCAAGCCATACCTCCCTGGAATCCCCCGGGTGTCTACTTTTCAGAAATGTGTGGGTTTGGTAGGTTTCCCTAGGTGGCCGCCGAGCCCCGGGCCAAAACGTCATGGGACCCCAATGCAAAACCAGGTCGTTTTGTGATAGGCCATTTTGAGGTCGCCTCAATACGTTGTGGGCCCTTGCCTGTCGCGGGTACTTGGGCCTCCCACCCGAGTGAGGCACCATTTTTATCGGGAGACCTGGGGGAACGCTGGGTGATAGGAAATTTGTGTCCGCCCGGTGATGCCACAACTTTACCACACAAAAATGTGTGAAAAAGGGATTTTTTCAGCAAAATGTCAGGTTTGCAGGGGATTCTGGGTAAGAAAACGTTGGGGGATCCACACAAGCCATTCCTCCCTGGAATCCTCCGGGTGTCTACTTTTCAGAAATGTGTGGGTTTGGTAGGTTTCCCTAGGTGGCCGCCGAGCCCTGGGCCAAAACGTCATGGGACCCCCCTTGCAAAACCAGGTCGTTTTGTGAAAGGCCATTTTGAGGTCACCTCAATACGTTGTGGGCCCTTGCCTGTCGCGGGTACTTGGGCCTCCCACCCGAGTGAGGCACCATTTTTATCGGGAGTCCTGGGGGGACGCTGGGTGGTAGGAAATTTGTGTCAGCCCCGTGATGCCACAACTTTACCACACAAAAATGTGTGAAAAAAGTGATTTTTTCAGCAAAATGTCAGGTTTGCAGGGGATTCTGGGTAAGAAAACGTTGGGGTATCCACACAAGCCATACCTCCCTGGAATACCCCAGGTGTCTACTTTTCAGAAATGTGTGGGTTTGCTAGGTTTCCCTAGGTGGCCGCCGAGCCCCGGGCCAAATACCCAGGTGACCCCCCTTGCAAAACCAGGTCGTTTTGAGATAATGTGTTGTTTATTTCTGCAGCGTGAACATTTTGGCACAATATTGCAAGGAAAATGTGACAGACATTTTGAGGTTTGCAGGACATTGTGGGTAACATAACTTGTTGGGATCCACAAGAGAGATATCACCATGTACTCCCATGGGTGTTTCATTTACGACAATATCTACAGTTGGTAGGTTATTCTTAGACGGAATGTACACCTTGGCAGACAGACTAAAAAGACAAAGATTACTGCACAGCCATCTATTCCTCAAGCACACATACATACTGGTTGGATTTGGCACGAGGGCAAGCCATGGTTCAGTATATACAATTTTATTAACAAGAGATTTCACAAAAATGAAATGCACTGTCAATAATTGAAAGGACAAAAAACTGAACCAGTGACTCGCAGCTCGTGAGCTGTAAAGCCACGTCAAGGCCCCAACCGCTTTTCAGGCCATTCACACACCTTTCATACGTGATACACACAAGACCATTCACACCACCAGGCACGAAACAAACACATTACAACATTCACAAAAAGGGACAAGGTACACCCTGCTTGAGAAAGACAAAAAAAATATTACTGCACAGCCATCTAATCCTCAAGCACACACACATACTGGTTGGATTTGGCACGAGGGTGAGTGATGGTTCAGTATATACAATTGTATTAACAAGTGATTTCACAAAAATGAAATGCACTGTTAATAATTGAAAGGACGAGAAACTGAACCATTGACTCACAGCTCGTGAGCTGTAAAGCCACGACAAGGCACCAACCTCTTTACAGGCCATTCATACACCTTTCATACGTGTGACACATACAAAACTATTCACACCACCAGCCGCGGGCCCATCACATTACAACACTCACACCAGCAGACAGCGCCATTCAAGGGCCCATCACTTTCACATGCCCACATTCCTAACACAGCAACCACACAAGCTGATGGATTGCGTGGAGGGTCGCTCGGCTAGCAGTGTGTGTAGTGACCAGCAGCAAGTCACTACTCACACAACGCCATCTGAGTGCCAGTCCATGCACAGCGCCAGCCAAGCGCCACTACACGCACACTGCCAGCCAAGCGCCACTCCATGCACACCGCCAGCCAAGCGCCACTCCACGCACACCGCCAGCCAAGCGCCACTCCACGCACACCGCCAGCCAAGCGCCACTACGCGCACACCGCCAGCCAAGCGCCACTCCACGCACACCGCCAGCCAAGCGCCACTCCACGCACACCACCAGCCAAGTGCCACTCCACGCACACCGCCAGCCAAGCGCCACTCCACGCACACCGCCAGCCAAGAGCCACTCCACGCACACCGCCAGCCAAGCGCCACTCCACGCACACCGCAAGCCAAGCGCCACTCCATGCACACCGCCAGCCAAGCACCAGCCTACACACACCACCATCACATTTAGGATTTTTTTATACAAAAAAGAAAACACAAACAAATTGCAAATAGATACAAATCTACTAACACAAAATCAGAAACTAAATACATTGCACTAATGCCAACCTTGAAACAGAACAACAATTCTTAAACATTACAGACCAGGCAGTTCACTTTACCACTCATGGTTGCTTCCAATAATTATTTTGCTTGTGGTACGCTCTATAACAAGCAGGCACACACAGCTCAGGGTTAGAAGGACACTCAGGGCAGTACATACGAGTCTCCTTTCACGTACCTCTTCGCCAACAGACTCTACATCTCCTAGTGGGAAAGTCTTTTGAGGGTGTAGGAGGAATGTGATCAGGAAAGTGGCGATCTTTCAATCGAGCCACATCCTTCACCACTCCAACTCTAAGAACACTTGCCTGTTCCACAACAACAAGGCTGCCTATGACAGACTGCTGAAACTGAACAAAAGTCAACTTTGACTCAGGAGAACACTCCTTGAACACAACAAAAGCATTGAAAGTTGCTAAATTGAAGAGATGGATGGCCAACTTCTTATACCAAATGTAAGCCTTACGAATAGCAGTGTAAGGTTCCAACCTCTGATCTACTCTATCAACACCACCCATGTGCTTATTGTAGTCTAAAATGCACACAGGTTTGCGCACTTCAGCAATCTGACCCCAAACAGCCACAGGTGAAGTACTCTCATCATGGATGGTAGACAGCATGTACACATCCCTCCTGTCCACAAATTTCACAGCTAGTAGTTCATCCCTACGCAAGGAACTGCACTGTCCCCTCTGAAGTTTTTTGCAAACAAGCTCTTTTGGATAACCTTTACGGTTAGAGCGGATTGTGCCACAAGCAAAAGTGTCCACTTTGAACAATTCCTTAAACAATTGCACAGCAGTGTAGAAGTTATCAAGGTACAAATGGTGGCCTGTGTTAAACAGTCCTCTAGCAAGATCCCACACAATTTTCTCTGAAACTCCAAAAGTGGACGGACAACCAGGGAGGTCAATAGTGGAATCCCTACCAGTGTACACACGAAAATTAAAAACATATCCTGTCCTACTCTCAGACAACATATACAGCTTAATTCCATAGCGTGCCCTCTTGCTAGGAATGTACTGCCTAAAAACCAAACGGCCCTTGAACAGGACCAAAGACTCATCAATAGATATTTCTTTCCCTGGAGTATAGATCTCTGAAAATCGATCTACAAAGTGATCAAGAACAGGCCGAATCTTAAAAAGACGGTCACATTCAGGGTGATCTCGTGGCAACGCCAAACCATTATCAACAAAATGCAACATCCGAAGCAAAAGTAAATACCGATCACGAGTCATAACTGCAGGAAATATGGCCGTTGCCATCAAGGGACTGGTAGACCAATATGAACCCATGGACGGCTTTCTTATCAAACCCATCAAAAAAGTCAAACCCAAAAACTTCTTCATCTCTTCCAGATTTGTTGTCCCTCAAAAACTGTTCAGCATACAAATTAGTCTGCTCAACAATCTCACCCAAAAATACATCATCCATAAACAACTGAAAATACTGTATAGGTAAATAATGTTCACAATCCACTCTACACCCTGCATAACCACTAAAGGCAGGCAACACCGGCTGCACCATGTTTGGATCAACCCAGAGTCCAGCACTTCCAGTAGGAAGCCTAGCAGCCACAGGCTGCAATCCAGATGCCTCTTGCACCATCGGCACAGTAGTATCCTCCTCTAAAACAGGCAATTCATCTGCACTGAGAGTACCTTCATCATCCGATGATTCCATGTGGAGAGAAAACTCACTGCCTGAATCTTCCCCTCCCTCCTCTCCCTCAGACGCACTGTCAGTCTCATAATCCTGCTCAGAGGAAGATTCAAGAAGCAAACCAACCACCTGCTGAGCAGTCATTCTACGGCTAGCCATAATGCTTACTAATAAAGGTTACTTGTCAAACAAGTCAACAACAACAAACCCTTTGTAAAAAAAGAAATAAACAAAATGTAGCTTTATCACAAAGACCTATATACTCCAACACTATACCACTCACGTGACAGAAGCAGCTAGACTCACCACCACCTACTCTGCACAGACACAGTAAGGATCAACAATATCCCACTAAAAAAGAAGAAAAAAAAATTACACATAAGACAATGCAAAACATCGCAAAGAATTTCATGCTCTGAACACTAACAAATATGCTGCCATTATGACACCACTTACAAAAAAATTCATTCATGCATGACAATAATACTCATTTGGACTACACAAAACAAAAATATTTTTCTTACCAAATAAATGCAATTACGCAAAACTGCAGAACAACCACTGCCGAAACCGCAAAACAGGAATCAAAAGCTTTACACTAGAATAAAAAGGAGAAAAAAACATTACAATCACATATGCAAATAATGCACCAGTCCACACACAATCCACCAGCCAAGCTAAGGGGTAGGTGGGCCAAAGAGTATAAATAAAATATTCACCCTCGTAAAAGGGAGCAACCCTTGCCCTTTTGGCCACTCCCCAACACAAAAATAAAAAAAAACTCTGGTGTCTAGTGGCTTCTGCCCTCCTTGGGGGCAGATGGGCCTAAAAACATACTGCTATTCTGCCACCCAAAGAGGGCAGAAATGGCCACAATCATCCTCCCATAAAGGGGAGCGACCCTTGCCCAAGGGGCCGCTCCCCAACATAAAAAAACCCCTAGTGGCCTAGTGGACCTACAAAAAAACAAATCAGCCGATCTGCCCCTCAGGATGGCAGAAACGGCCAAATTAATGCTCCCCAAAGGGGAGCAACCCCTGCCCAAGGGGCCACTCCCCAAAAACAAATCCCTGGTGGTCTAGTGGGCCAAATATAAAAAATGGCGACATCTGCCCCCCCATGGGGGCAGACAGCCACAAACAATGCCCCCAAGGGGAGCGACCCTTGCCCAAGGGGCCACTCCCCACAAAAAAATCCCTGGTGGCCTAGTGGCCATACAAAAAAATCAGCCGATCTGCCCACCCAGGGGGCAGAAATGGCCAAATTAATGCTCCCCATAGGGGAGCGACCCTTGCCCAAGGGGCCACTCCCCTCAAACAAATCCCTGGTGGTCTAGTGGGCCCAATTTTTTTAAAAACATGGCGATCTGCCCTCCTGGGGGGCAGACACAGCCACAAATATTGCCCTCAAAGGAGAGTGACCCTTGCCCAAGGGGTCACTCTCCACAAATAAATGCCTGGTGGACTAGTGGGAAGATACCTTTATCTTCCGCACACGATCTCTCACTACTCAACTCTACTCTCAACTCTATTCACAACTGGATGTTAGCTCACCAACTCATTCTGAATCCCGCCAAAACTGAATTCCTCCTCCTCTCTACCTCTCTCTCACCTCCTCCTGTTCAATCTTGGATGGATCAGCTGAACCTACTCAACAACAAACCCATCATTGTCGACAGCGCTAAATCCCTAGGTGTCATTCTTGACAAAAGACTCAACCTAATCTCCCACATCAACTCTATTGCTAAGAACGCACGTTACCAGTTGCGCCTTCTATGGGGAATCCGTCGGTTCTTCCCGGAGAAAGACTTAAAAACCTTGGTACAATCTCTGGTTCTCTCAAGACTGGATTATTGCAATTCTCTTCTGACGGGCCTACCCAAATCCCACCTCTCCCCTCTCAAATCCATCCTCCATTCAGCAGCTCGCTTCATTTCAGGGTCTAAACGAAGCGACCACGTCACTCCTATCCTGTCCTCTCTTCGATGGCTTCCGATCGAGGCAAGATCTATTTACAAAACTGCCTGCATCACACACAAAGCCTTACACATGTCCTCCCTTCGTTACCTGGCGAATAAATTGAAATTGTCCGGTGGCTCTCGCCCTTCTAGCAATGCGGAAAAGCTTCTGCTTGAGCCCCCCCCCGTCTTCAAAAGGGAAAGATCGATGGCACAATCCTTCTCAGGCAATGCGGTGAGAATCTGGAACTCGCTTCCCCCATTGCTCCGTGCCACCTCCTCTACCCGGATCTTCAAAGCTGACCTCAAATCTCTTCTCTTCCAAAGACACTTTCAGAACTAATACTTTCACTCTCAGCCCCTCTAGGAAGTTCGCTCTTCATTGTAAATTTGTACTTTTTCCTCTACATTCCTCACCCTTGCGTGCTGTGCTGGATTTGTGTACCCTTCATTTTAAGTCTCCTGTTTAATTCACGCCCTCTCTAATCCCTCAAGGAAGTTCTTCCACTATAGGAAATTCTGTACTCCATGCCTATAGAAGTGCCTTCCCAGTGTGTTCTGAGTGACTGCCACTTATTGCAGTATTATACCTCTATTTGTATTTTGTATCTCATGTATCATGCACGCCTGTCACTTTTTCCTCTTGTAACGCATACCTCTTTTTGTATCTTGTTTGTTTTATTTGCACAATTGTCACTTTTTCCTCATGTAATGTAACGCTTGCTTTTGTATTATGCTCACTTGTAACCTTCTCCTCATGTAATATTACTGTTCCTATTGTGAAGCGCTCTGACACCTTCGGGTAAAGCCCCAGCCCTGCCAAGTATCACGCAACAAGCGTTAGACTAACGCATTTTCGTGTGGTAATCCGCATCACCGCACGAAAATGCAAAGTCACGCATTAATAGAGCCGCGTGAAGTTGCTGACAACAGCTTACGCAGGAGATGGGAGCGCTGCTATTAGCACTCATCTGGCAGCTCAGTGTATGTGACAGTCTAGTCAGAAGTGCGCTGCTCTGCAGCGGCAGTCAGTGAGATGGCGTCACATGACTGCAACATTGTCTCCATGAATTGCGTTGGCGCGATCAGCGGGCGGCAGTTTATGCTTAAGTTTCGTTTGGCACAGGCAGCCCCACCGTTCCTCGCACTGTTGCCTGTGGCTTTCTTCATGCAAGTACGTCCCTGCGACCGCACGGCTGCTGGAGACTCGTCGTCGCTTGGCTCTCCGTCACTGACACTCAGGTCAGACTGTAATATCGGACTTTAAAAATATTTAATTTTAGAGCGTCATTGAGCAGCACTCAGCTGACACATCATGACGATGGTAACCACTTTACCGCCGGCTGATGGTGAGCGTGGATCACACGGAGCAGGCTGAGAATATAGCCTGCCCTTCCTCTGAGTTTATTTGATTTCATCGAGGGCCCAGGCCGCCGAGGCTCCGTGGCATTGTAGGCTTCGGATATCAGCAGTGGGAGGGGCACTGGGGGCACGGGGCTGAGGGGATTTCTCAAGGAGTGCGAGAGACACGAGACTGCAGCCAGTTGCTGCTTCATGTTTTATCGTGAAAGAAACTCCTCTGACTGCTCTCTGAGTTGCACTAGAGTTTAGTTGCACTGAAAGGACAAGCACGTAATAAAAGTCCAGATGCAGCAGCTCAAACTAGCATCGTGATTAATCACTTCTATACAGTCCTCTGTGCAGCTCTCTGCTCAGCTGACAGTAGGACCGGCTGCCAGAGACTCGTCGCTGCCGTGGCACACATTTACTTAGTGCTCATTCTCAATATACTTAATTTAAAGCTGAGCGTGCGTCAGCATGAGCCTGTAGCTCACTGCTTGTGTCCTCGGGCTACACTGAAATGGTGCCTCTGCAGGCTGGGCAGCGAGGTCAGCATACAGTGGCTCTAGATAACTGATTTATATTATAGCAGCTGAGATCTTTTACTGCGTGATATGATGACTTTTGGGAGCAAAGCTAAAGTACTGCTTAAGATAACTGCTAAAATATGTTAGCACCCTTCCATTTTTGCTGCTTTACAACACTTTGTAGAGCTTCTTCGAATTTCCTGTTGCTCAAATGGATCTAATTAGTGATATTTATATATTTACCTCGTCTTCATTGCTTGATTTTGCACGCGAGAAAGTGTCACTCATAGTTGTTGAAATGTCACTCATAATTACACTGAAACTATGGAATTGTCACACATAGCAATCTGAAACCTTGGCAGCTATGAAGCCCGCGCTATATAAAAAAAACTGCCCCCCCCACCATGGGGGCAGAGCACCAAAAACATATGGCCCCCAAAAGGGGAGCGACCCTTGCCCAAGGGGCCGCTCCCCAAAACAGTATTTTCATTTAAAAAAAAAAATTCCCTGGTGTCTAGTGGGCATTCCTGCTGCACGATCGCATGATCGTGCAGCACGAATGCACAAAAGAGGCATCGGGGGAAAGGAAAACCCATTCCTTTCCCTCGATGCCTCTTTTGTTTCAAACCCCCCCTCCCCGGAGCCAAAACTCACCTTGTTCCCCGACGCGCTGGAATCAAATGGCTTCCAGCGTGTCGGGGAACAAAGGGAAACCCCTAATGACGTCAGCGCGCCTCGCACGCTGACGTCATTGAGGGGGGGGGGGCGGGGGGAGGCAGGGGAAGCCCTTCCCCTGCCTTCCCCCAAAAAACCCCAATGATCGGATTCCCACGGGGGGAGTGCCAGCGCTTCCCCCGTGGGTGGTCTTACGACGAGCTGGACTCGTCATGAGCACATGACCACTGTGTGCCATGACGAGTCCAGCTCGTCATAAGCATCGAAGGGGTTAAAGGTGTGTAGTACCTGTTTGTTTAGCATGATGGGAGGAACTACTGATTCTTTTTTTACTGTATACTATGTTAAGTGTATACACTGGTTCACATGGTATGTGAATATCATTTGCATTTAGGTGCAGCGATTCAACATAGTAGTGGACACTTGCTCAAAAAATGAGCTGTTGACAATTGCTTTAAGGATAGTTTACTACAGGTGTGTTTGATTCAGCGTGTTTACTGATATGTTATTATATGATGTGACCATTGAAGTAGCATACAATACAGGACTTGCTGTAGACAAGGGGAATAGTTACATGGATGATGTAGTAGAGTATAACTCATAATGGGGACTGCCATTTATTTTCAAGGTAATGTATGGTCGACAGTTACCCCTTGTGTAGAGAAATTTCTACATGATCTTACATTGCACTTATCCCATTGATGTGTGATGCTAATATTTTCTAAGTGAAAATTTAAGTAAATATTTTAAACACACCTATATGGTGAGTTTTTTCTTTTAGGTTTTCTATGCCATTTTTGTGTAAGTGTGCCTTACTTTGATGGCAGCTAGCACCAAAGTTAGGGACACAATGGGGTTTATTTACAAGAAAATGTCAGAGCATGGAGCTGCACAAAATTTATCAGCGCCACGCTCCAACATTTTCAAAATGCAGGGATGCGCAATATTCACAAGAATACAGCACACCCCTGTGTTTTTCCTAGCGCTGGAGCTAAATTTAGCTGGCTAGCACCAACGCAGGCACCCTTGCACAAAAGTTCAAGGGTGCCTGCATTGCAGGGAATGATTGTTTATGGGCGGGAAGGTGTCCCTTCCTCTCATAAACCAGCATTAATGCCAATTTGTTACTTCTATTTGTGACGCAGAATGCAGCACACATAGAAGTAGTAAATTGTCATTATTTAATGATTGTTTATGTGCAAATAGGGGCATCTTCCTGCACATTTTGCTCTTTCTATGTACGCTGCAGAATTCAGCACACTTAGAAAAAGCAAAAACAAGGAGAACAAAAGTATTTATCCTCGTTTTGCCATTCTAACGCCTGCTCTTGCCTGACATTAGTGTTTGGTGCTGCCTCAAAGTGACACTGTTGCGGGGATTCTGCACATACACAGAACTATGCGCAGAAAAACAGGACCTCGGTGTATAGGGGCTGAACCTTCCTACCACCTTAGTACCCAAAATCCCAAAACTGACTAGCTATAGTGTCTCATTCGTTCTCCTACATAATCATGAAGCTACAAATGATTAGACAACCCAGAACACAACACTCCTGCCTCTCTCAGGAATCGCGGTAGCAAGACATACCCTTTCGCTCACTCACTCGTACTTGTCCACAATAAGAATGGTCAGAGTCACTGTTATGGTTCAAAATGTTTATTTTAACTATCGTGCTCTATAATGCAGTAGACAAGCCAGTACCAGCAGCGAAATGAATAAACCTAAAACAATTAGTATTGTTACAATTCCATAGAATATAAAGGGGGATGTCATCATATACAGACAGTGGAAAAATGACTACAAGGCCTAACCACCCTCCCCTTGGTAAAGTGAAGTTTATTATATAAAAGAAGATCTCTGGGCTTTGTCAGCAGACCCCATACCTTAGTGCCTAGATGGAAGTTTTACATCATAGGAACAGCATAGCTCTTCTCCCTGGAAAGGTCCTCTCCAAGTGTGTGTCAGAACAACATGCATCCCCGTAATTTCAAAGAACGAGTTTCCAGTAGCGCAGCTGTTAGCATGTTTTGTCTAGATGCTAGGGACTGACCAGTACAGAATACCAAGGGGCATTGTTTATCGACCCTGCACATTGTGTTCAGACTAAACTCCAGGAACAGGCAGAGAACGCAGAAAGCAGACAGTTCTCATGTGAAAGGCACAAACAGAGTCTTACAAAATAAAGTCATGTGGTAACGTGCGCAAAAGCAGCATCATGGCAGCCGAGCTCATGCTAACCTAGCAATGTCGACAATGACCCTAATGGCCATATAGCAACACTTCCTTGTAAATCTGGGGCAGCTTCAAAAGCAATGGGTGTTGTGGTGGAACGCCCAGAGCAACACCCATTGCAGGCCCCTTTCACACTAAGTGGTGTGTGTAAAGGGGCTTTAGTTACAAGGCGGTGTTAAGCCACATAAAGTGGCTTAACGCTGCTTTGTAAATATGGAGAAGGGCATATCGCCACCAGAACATTGATAAAAGTGACATTCTGGTGGTGATATCCCCTTGTAAATATGCCCCCATCTGGTTGTAAATGTGTGCTACTTTCAATTTCATAACAGTCAACATTAGAGGCATATATATTGCACATTGATATGCTATTGCTTGTGTGAGTGGTTTAAATTACACAATTCTGGAGCTGATGGAAAAAGCCAAGTGGACAGGTGACAGGTACTAGAGTGACTTACCTTCAGTTCCGGCGACGACGGGGTTGATTGGCATCATGTTCAACCAGCAGCAGCAGAGGCAGCACGTGTAAGATCGGCTCCATGACACAACAGGAAGGTGTGAAGTTGAGTACAGGTGAGTTTGTGCCTTACATACATGCCATTCCACCAGCTCAGGTGTGCTGGTTTGACTGCCACAGCAGGAAGGCACATTGTTATTGGGCCACGGAAACACTGGGAGTTTGCCCTCTGATAGACCCATTGGCTTATCCACCGCCGATGTGGTTGAGATTTCCTGGTGGCAGTGCCAGGACGATCTTTCATCTATGGAACCACATTCATCGTAATAGGGCGGGCGGACCACCATTTCGATGCCGGTACCTTTACTGCCAAACTCGTAATCAGGTCCTACATTTTAGGAGTAGTATTGGCCATGTCATATTTAGTTAAGCGTCAGCTTTCATGTGCCTTGAACAGTTTTATTTTTGTTTCAGGTAGTGACTTGATATTGAATTACATAGAGCAGCAATTCAGTATATGCCCATATTACCCAGACACAGCACAGTACCTCTGATGTCATACTAGAATCTTGAGGTGAGATAAAACAGTTTCTCTGGAGCAGAGCTGGGGAGGAGAACAAATGAGATGACAGCGAGTCCTTTCAGAAGATTTTATTTATGGGGAGAAAATGTCTCTGGAACGAATGGAGGGTAGTTCCCGCCTCAAGGAGCAACCCAAGCCCCTCTCTTGATTAACCCACGAATAGTTGCAGAAGCCTGATTTAGGTCCAAAGCAATTGACTCACTGTTTGAGGTAGTGAATTGCCAGAGATTAGAGATATAATATGGAAGCATAGGTGATTTATCAGGAGTATTATAGATGCCACTATTTTGCTCTACTCTCTCTTTCTTTTCTTCCATTTTTATCTGTTTGCCGCAGCCTTGGTGCCAGACGCCCACTGGTGATAGTCGTGCTTTAAAGTAAATAAAGAAATTGTTTGATTAATAAATAAATCATACATTTTCAGCAAGTAGGGGGGATTGACTTAAGGTGACTGAAGGTGGAGTGCTCCCTGTTAGATGGCAGCATCCCAAAGTATTTGATGTTTGTTCAGTAAGTGAATAAAAAAGTGTAAATCCTGCACTGGTAGCAGAGGGTCCCTGGTATTTGAAGTGAAAAACAGCTTAGCAGAGAACTTTCAGTGTGAAAGTCCAGTGCAATCTTACTAAGAGCTCTTGCAAGAGGAAGCCTAGAGGTAAATCTGGAGGATAATATTAGGACCCACAGCCAAGAGAAAAGATTTAAAATATTAGGTTCCCCACAGGTTTGCAGAAATTATGTTTCTGAAGAGTACTAAACCTGGCTCATATTCAGAATGAGTTAGCTACCAATTAAAGAGGCATTTCCATCTGGGACACTGGGAAAAGTTAGATCAATCGTAGTAAACAGAGATGCCCACCAATTGTGATAACGAGCTTCAACAGGCTCAGTGGGGAAAATAATGTTGAAAGCCTCAATTCATTGAAAAAAAGATTAATTTTGCAAATGGCATTTCGTAGGCCTGGTGCAAAGTTAGCAGGAAACATTAAACATGTAAAAGCAGCCCCAGTATGGTATGGTGAAGAAACATGTGACCCTTGAAGTGATTAAGGAAACCCGGAGGAGGTAAAAAAGAAAACAGGCTTAAGCAGTTGACTTTTAACTGCACAGTGTGACTCACAGCTCCACATAGGTGACCTACAAATTTGGAGGGTTTCATTAGGGAAGAATCTAGAAAGATGTTATTACTGGAGTCCCTGCAACAATGTATACACCCAATTCATCATGTGAATGCTGCTGAATCAATAGGGAATGATTCTGTCTATTCCCAACCATGACACTATAAGCTGAAGGAAGGCACACATGGATGGATAGAAACTTAATGCAGAAGATGTTAAAATCAATACCCAAACGTTTTCAAATCAAGAATGTATACACCTACAATAGTACTCCCATTATTTATTTTCACTAACACTTAGGGCCTGGTTACAATCTTGGCAGACAGGGTTACTAAAATTCCATAATATCCTATGGAACTTGTAATACAGCGGACAGGATATCCGTCAGGTTTGTGATGTAGTATCTCTTCCGCCAAGATCGTAATCCGGCCCTTAGTGAGAAAATGAGACAACCTCATCTGTTTGGCCTTGAGAGTGCCTAAGACTATGTCCGGTGTGTTTAAAAGAAACTAGGAGCATCTGGATATATGAAGTTACATAGAGGCTGGAAATACATATAAACTTCAAAAAGATAATAGCCACTGCTGGAGTGTATTTGTCTCCCTAATATACAGTAAACCTTGTGCTGTATTCATAGCTGTTTAATTGTATTTTGCTGCTGCCAGTACAGCTGGCAGTTGCATGTCACAATATGCAGTGGCAAAAGAAGTATCACTTTTCTCTTCTTAACTCCAAGTACCTTGATATGTATGTTGTCAAGGTACAAAGATGTGGAGTTAAGTATAGTAAATCAATACCTATCTGTATATACTTACTCACAGTATTGAAGTATTGCATATTATGGATATGATACTATAGCATAATGGTATTTAAAATTCGAAATAGTGGTAAAATACCCGGTTTAAATGGTATGCCCCCAAAGTATCGTCTCAATCACATTGTGCTATTAGAACATTGTGGGCAAAATATTGAGACCGAAATATTGACAAGGGAAGTATATATAGATAAATATAGGTTTACTTTCTTTAACTCCACATTTACATACCTTGTCGATATATATATCTTCAAGGTGAGTAGTTGTAGAGTTAAAAATAGTAAACTCATAGGGCCATATTATCAAGAACGGCGATAACATTATCGCCGCTTTAGCGGCAGGAAACTGCCGCTAAAGCGGAGATAAGGGGCTTGATAATATGCCCTATAGAATTCCAATAGAAGCCCAGGTTTGATGTCCTTCACACCAGAACCTGGGCTTCTATTGGAATTCTATAGGGCATAATATCAAGCTCCTTATCGCCGCTTTAGCGGCAGTTTCCTGCCGCTAAAGCGGCGATAATATTATCGCCCGTTCTTGATAATATGGCCCATAGTTATCTATATGTACTTACCGTGTCGATATTTTGATCCTCAATATTTTGCCCATGGTAATGATATATTATTGAGAAGATATTCTGAAATACAACCACTTGCACTACAGTCCTTTTTACGTCTCGCCTTGGCAGCGCATGCGCTGCATGCGCTGTCTCAGCGAGACATAAAGTAATCTGTATGTTGGCTGAAACTCCGTGTAATTTGTTTTTCTGCTTGCTATTGGTTCACCTGTGGCATTGCTGTTCTTATCTTGCTTTCTGTTGGCTGTTGATCCTATGGTAACTACCGTGTAGTCCCGAAGCAGCGGCGCCTAACTACAGTTTTCGTCCGCTCCCGCTCGCACTTGTTTGTAATTGCGTGCAGTGTGCCATCTGTTTCTCACGCCGCGTTTATTTATTTTGGAGATCAATTGTGCCGATTGTGCGTTTTTCTGACATCTCTAGTTTTTAGTCCATTTCCATCTAGTTTTACTGAGCCTTACTTGCAATCGACGACTTGCCTTGTCTGTGCAGATCATTAAGGGATACAGCACTCTCTTACCCTGATAAACGATCACGTCAGAACAGAAGATTTTATTAAGAAGTCTGCAACGCAGTAAAATGTAGAAATTCAAACCCCAAAAACAAAAGGGTGACTCGAGCGAGGCGTCCGCGGCAATGACAAGAGCCTTTCTACACTTAGTGACTAAGGGCCAATGATGCCTCGCCTCCTCTTGACCAGCACGCGCCAAGTTTTCTATCGGACACGTCTAACCTAACTGCCCCAGCGGTGCCGATAGAAAGCGATGTGTCACCGGTGGGACTGCTTGTCATAATCTGAAAAAAATCCATAATGTTGATTCTTGCTGACTAAACAGTGATACGAATGAATCCATCTTCTTTGATACCTCTCCGTGGTTCGATGCCAGCATAGGAGGAATACATTAAAAGCCTGGAAATATGGGAGCACTCGCCTTTCAGCTCGTCGGAATTCAGAGTATTAGGAAACTGGAATAAAGTTCACAACTAGTGTTAAGCAAATTGTTCGGAACACTGGTAATAAGCAATACTGGGTGCATGCCTGAAGCCAGCTCTCGCTAAGTGGTCAGCTGAAATGCGATGTACGAATGGCCGTCTAGAATGGCTTATCCAGAGGGGCATTAGGGGGCGCTGCACGCACTTTACAAATGTACAAGTATAAACGGGGGTGCAGCCTTTTTTATTACTCGTGTGACCTGTAGCGCCATTCCAAACCTCCTATATTGACTAATGCTCGGGGAGCTACAGCGCAGCCCCTTTTAACCAGAGCCGGGTTTCTACGCCCCTGGTCGGACAGAAGAACTGGCAAGAGGCAGACTGTCTGACAGGAAAACTAGAATAATTCTAAATGGCCTGGCGGCTCTGAAAGACAGGTAGAGAAGGGGCAAAATCAGCCACTGTCGGATGACAGAACACCGAGGGGCATATTCAGAAAGGCATATTGGAATATATGAATCAGAGTTCATGTAGTAGTCTTTTACATACTTTTACATCCCATTGTGAATGGGCTCCAAAAGATCTAAAACATGAATATTGATATACAATTAGTACACATAGAAAGCTCTGCACTCTTAGCATTTACACTAATATGGAGTTGGCCGTTTGGGGGCCGTTTCACAAAGGTGCAATAGCATGTAAAAGAGCACTCGTGCAGTACTGCTTCCTGTACTCATAAAGGCCTTTGTGAACAGACCTCTCTATCCTGTAGTATGTGCCTCCCAAGAGCCTACACCGAAAATCAATTGGTGCTGGGGTGCGTGCAGGGCGGCTGAGGCCTCTCAAAGTATTAAGTCCACTCTGTCGAGCAATTGTTGGATGAAAAGTCCCATGCACAACTAGAAAGACGTATCTCTTATTAGCGCTCCAAAAGTTAACGTTAAAATTCTTTATTCATGCCATTTTCACTTAATTCTTTTTCTTAAAATAATCCATATCAGGATGTCAGTCCTTTTACAGCATTCTTTCCATTTAACAATTATTTCAGCTCTAGCTCCTGGCCAGGCTCTGACAGGCATCCCTTCCGCAGGAGTTTAATTGAGTCATGCATTAAACCGAGGCAACGCCCTCCATAGACTTTTAAATCACTTATATTAACAAGCATTTGCAATGCAATCGGTCTCACCTTTGGGACCTTATATGTATTTAGCTATGCAGCACATTATCCTGGGTGCTGAAACATCTACTGTTCTTTAACATGGAGGGAAAGTAAGCACCAAACTGCAAAGCCACCAGAAACCTTTAAGATACAAGTACACTCCAAAAATCAGTGGGGGAGGAGGGGGTTGAAACACATCAACATCCTCTTCCGGGCTTAGGAACATGAAGACTATTTACCCAATGACCAGTAACTTATCAATTGAATAGTGGGGGCTACAAGATCCTATTTATCCTACCTATAGGTCTCAATTTTACTGCATAATTGTGCTGTCTAGTTGAACAAATATTGACGAGTTACATTATTTCTCGCTCGATGCAATCAGGTTTGTTCTCTTGTACATCAATTTAGTATCCAGTTAAGCAAGGGAGGTATTCTGTTCACTACTCTAAAATTTTAGGTTTAGCCTTCCCTGCTATACAAGGCCGGCTCCCTTGTTTTGCATAAACCATGTCAAGGTAGACAACCTAATGGATAAGCTACACATGAAACACGTAAAAACCACTGGAGTCCCCTGGAAGCATTAGTTAAATAGAGGAACTGGCTTAAACCTGTTATCACTGAAAGCTTTGTACATGTAGAATAAAACTGAAAAGAACTTAGCTGCCTGTGGTTGTAAATAATGTTCAGACTAGACAGGAAAGTTAATAGCTAAGAGAAAAAGAATACATACAGTGACCACAGCAAGAAGTCTTGAATGTTGAGATACTATCTGTAATGTCCTTGTACGTGTCTCCAACCTACTCAAACCAAAATCATATTTAATTATAATAAGTGAGGATGGATCGTCTTCTGGCTGGGAGCCTCCACAGTTGCCCTCTGCCAGTCTAGACTCGTCCATTCCAACCCCTTGTATGGTGGTATTCCCTGGCATAAAAGAAATCTCAGGATAAGGCAGCCAGTCATTCTCTGTGTGAGATTCAAATGTATCACACTTGCCACCCGGAGTCCATCAAAGCCGCACTGCATGGTGCGGGTGTGTTTTAAATGAACAGAAGAAGATGTAATGCATGGTAACACTGTCAGACGGGCTTCGAGTCA
Organism: Calotriton arnoldi; assembly: GCA_963921515.1. Lineage (NCBI taxonomy): Eukaryota > Metazoa > Chordata > Amphibia > Caudata > Salamandridae > Calotriton > Calotriton arnoldi. Next base: position 117,914 of record CAWUFW010014269.1, read on the forward strand.
TTGCTTTTATTTCTTTTTTGCTTTTTCTCTCCGGCTAACACGAGAGTCAGATAGCAACAATGCAGCTGAGGAAATACAAGAACAAATTATTTTAATGTCTATTACAAAACAACTATACTTTCTCACTCTCCCCGTCTCAAGTGCGTCGTAAAAATGGGAGACAAAAAACCCCCCAAAAAAGACACACACCATTGCTACATAACTGCATAGTATCAGATGAAGTCGTGACACCCAAATCAGAGTTTTCCGTGTGTAAAGGGGAATAGTGTGCCTCGGTCGAGGCGAAAGGCGAGAGGAGCGTGTTCGGCACGGCCTATCTGACCCCCGAAAGGCGTAGACTCTCCCTAGAAAGCAGGGTGGCACCGTGCCATCGGCTCAAAAACATCTTTCACCCCAATTACAGCCGCGCAGAGCAAAAAAAGCGTGCTGTAATTGTGTAAACATTTGTTATCGTTCCTGCAGACTTAAATAGTGACAGTAAACACAGCTGCTGTCGGCAATTCGAATATTGATCATCACCTACAAAAACAGATGGTAAAGTGCAAATTTATCAGGCCTGATTATCGATGGGTGTTCTTTCTCGTTCACACCGTGGCCTTAAATGCAGCGTCTCTGCCAGGGGCCCGGTAACCATGAATAACTACAGACTGGGTCAAACAAGGGATTCAAAGTGAAAACGCCGCTGTGCATGCCCATGCTGTGTTGGAGGTGGAAGGGGTGTGCTTAATGATGAAAGCGGGCGCCGTGGCGCCTATGCATATGAAGCGGGCAACGTGGCAATAAAAAAAAAAAAGCCCAAGTAGTCCCTAAACAAAAATGACAACGCCCTAAAGCGCTATAAAACAGTAGTTGGTCAGTGCTGCTTCCGAAAAAAACGGAAGTGATGAAACGGCCAGCAACCAATAGGAAGTCCGGAAATAACAGTGACGCGGAGTGACGCGTGAATAAGCCAATTACAACAGCAGGCAAGCAGCAGGCGGGATTACCCTGCTATACAGATTACTAGATGTCTCGGAGAGACAGCGCATGTGCGCTGCCTACGCGAGACCTAAAAAACATGTTACCCAGCAGAAGCGGTCTAGTTGGAAAAGGCCTATTACGAGTTTACCAAGAACTTACTGTGGGCTTAAAGGGCACGCACTGATTACCATTAGTTGGCTTTATTGTCACTCTCGCTTGCTTCATATTCAATGGTTTGCCTTGTCCATCCTATGTTTATCCCTCCCCTGGAGCATATCCTCTTTAATTTTGTCCTTCCACTGCTCACTTTTAAAGAACTATTCTTTGCTTAAGCACTCAGTGAGAATGAATGCATTTTCCAGCAGTCTGACTCGTGCGCTTCTTCCTGCCGCCACGCACCATGTTGCTCTCTTGTGACCATGTGCTTCCCTCCCCGCGCTCTGTTGCTCTCACCCGTGTGATTCTCCTTTCACCCCATGTATTTCTCTCTCTTGTGTACATCTCTAAACTCTTCTTGTTGCTCCCTGCCTCCAGTGCTTCTTCTTCCTCTTCCCCATCCGATACCCCTACCCTTACCTTCTCCTCCGATTACTCCCCCTACTCGCTTGCTCCCGTGGCCAAATTTTTTTTAAATTAATTTACATTTTTTTGTTTAGAGGGCCAAACGGCAAATTGTTAATGGTCGTTTCACTTTATAAATAAAATTGCTTTCGCACTTAATTTTCATTTTATTTTTAATTTACCAATCCATCTTGGATCAGTAATTTTAAAAAAATGATGCCTCCGTCATGGTGCATGTGCGCTTCTACATAATGACGTGGCCATATCATCCTGCCTTTTTTCCCCCTTTTTTCCCCCATTATGCTGTACAGCATTGGAATTTTTGCCAAAGCTATACAGCACGAACAAAAGGCAGAGCCAATAGGTCTTAAAGGCTTGAGCTATTGTCTTTGCGCACGCTTGTTGCAATCTGTTCCCAAGTATAAATGGCTCACTTGGCTTTCTTTCGTGATTGTCCACTGCCCGGTCATCACTAGGCAAACGTACATAAGATATGCGCTCGCATACAAAAGGCTTGCGCGATACTGGTGCCAAGGTGTGTTCATCCAGTTTCTGTAAGCTGCACAGTGCAATTTCCTAGATAGGGTCATGCCTCTGCAGCGCGCTTCCGGTGTCAAACATCTAGGACTCTCAGAATATAATGTGCTTTTTATTCCTGATGAATCATTGGTCACTACTGGTAACAATACTGAAACAGAACACTATCTTCAGCCTTTTGACTGTAGGAAGACCATGGGCACACTCATCTTTTCAAGTCTTGTCTCTTGTAGTCATACTGAGAAAAGAGGGGGAAGCTATTTTTTTCATTGACAGATGTATGCTTGTGAGAAGCAAATGTCAACTAGAAGTGAGCCAAAAAGAACAAGCATTTGCAATGCAATAGGTCTCGCATTTACACGAGTTTAAGCTATTGGCATTGTAAATGACAGGGGGCCCGATTCACAGAACTAACTTACGACAAAATCCTAAACTTACTACCATTTTGGTATTCACAGAATGAACTTACTCATTTTGGTATTCACAGAATAAACTTACTCATTTTGGTATTCACAGAAGACACTTACACATTTTGTGTAACTTACACATTTTGTGTAACTTACTCATTTTGTGTAACTTACACATTTTGTGTAACTTACACATTTTGGTATTCACAGAAGGCACTTACTCATTGATGAGTAAGTGCCTTCTGTGAATACCAAAATGAGTAAGTTAATTCTGTGAATACCAAAATTGTTGTAAGTTCATTCTGTGAATACCCAAATGTGTAAGTTCATTCTGTGAATACCAAAATTGTTGTAAGTTCATTCTGTGAATACCCAAATGTGTAAGATCATTCTGTGAATACCCAAATGTGTAAGTTCATTCTGTGACTACCCAAATGTGTAAGTTCATTCTGTGAATACCAAAATTGTTGTAAGTTTAGGATTTTGACGTAAGTTAGTTCTGTGAATCAGGCCCAATGCCTTTTATTTATCTGTTTTCATTTTTAAAACAGATAAATAAAAGGCATTGTCATTTACAATGCCAATAGCTTAAACTCGTGTAAATGCGAGACCTATTGCATTGCAAATGCTTGTTTATATACTTACTCTACAGTAGATTGTGAGCTGTGCTGTACAGTATGCTGTACATTATTCTCCTGCCCATGATTATAGTCCTTACTTCTGTTAAAGTATCTTTCTCTACAGAAGATGGACAGATCCTTTGCTATGGTGGTCAATTGTAGGCCTGGAAAGAGAGGTAAAGGCCATCCGTTTAAAGCCACATCTTGATGTCACAGTGCCATGAAACTACCCAAAATAATCCCACCATTGCAGCTGCTTTTTCTGAACTACTCCATCATCACAGACAATTATTAATATTACATCATTGAGGATCCTATCATCAAATTGAGGCTCAAAGATGACACTTCTTGAGTGTCATACCATCATAGATCCACTTATCACCTCGCACAACTCTTCAACGAGTGGAAGAGAATAAATGAACCAGCAAAGGCCAGGTTAAAAAAATAAGAACGTGGTTAGTATAGCAGACACCATGAGTGTTAACGTACTTGGTACATGTGTTACTGTAAACATACAGGGCTGTGGATAGTTTGCAGCATATTTATGTAGGCTTTGCGTTGCTCTTCCGCCATGCAAGGGGGCACAAGCGCAACGCAAATCAAAAGTCAGATTTATCAAGCCACGCAATGCTACCTTGCATAGGACCTGCATGGCTTGATAAATTCAGAGTAACACAACACAGTACAAATCACTGCGTTACCTTACTCTGTCCTGGCGTGGGTGTTCACATGCATCCACCCATGGATTTTGGCAAATACATCAAAATGCTACGCCTCTCCAGGTTTCTCCTTTTTGCTTCCTTTTTCTGTGTGCTGTATTCTTCAGCACACATAGAAAGAGGAAAATGCCTCTCAGAATTGTTTTTGTGCAGGATGGAACACCTTCCCTTACAATACAGGTACCCTTGCACCATGGTGCAAGGGTGTCTGCATTGGCGCTAGGCAGCACATTGTACACCAGTGCTGGGAAATGACAGGAATGTGCCATATATTGTTAATTGCAGTGCATTCTTGCCCTTTCCCTGTCATGCAAAGCTTGATAATTTCATAAATATGCCCCTTTGTACTGTGGAAACAACCTTTATGGGTTGGCCCAATAAAATGCTAGGGATATGTATATTATTTACTAGGGTCTGATTCACATAGGAAACTTACACTTGTTGAATAATTTACACTTTGGAGTAAGTTTTCTACTTTTGGCTATTCACAAAATCCAATTGTAAGTTACTATTTGAAAAAAAACCAGTATTAAGTCCAGCACCACACAACACCAACCACTGGTACTGCAACACCCTCTCATAGAAAATAATGGAGGTATGGAATTAAAATAAAACTTAATAGGAAATAATGTTCAATTAAATATAATCTAAGGTTAAGAAATACAAAAATATTATATATTCATTATTACAGTTTTAAATCATTCTAATTCCCTATTTTGGATGTGTTAATTAATCTAACGATACTATTAATCAAAATAAAACGAAATTCAATTAAATGAATTCTACACATCCCTTTTAGTTATTATTAATGCCTAATTTATTATTGCCCAGCCCCGCCCCCTCATCCATCCTGCAGATAGCCCATTCAGGCGCATTTCATCAGTCTATTGAGTGACTTGAGTCACTTAAAATTTCAATATTTCTCAGATTGCACATGTTGATTTGGATTTTAATTTGTTGATTTGGATGGTAACGTTTTTCTTTTTTCAATACCCTATGAACCCAATATCTAATTGTATTTTACTTTAATTTCTTCATTAACTTTGTATCTATTTGTTTTTACTGTATTATATTGTTTTACATTTTTTTTAAATTTATTATAACAACCTGCACCTTCCTTGATCCAAAGGTAAGTCAAGGTTGCACTCACACATACTGGCTTACCTCTGTGGCCTAGAATGCTGTACAGATCTAGCCAGGTCAGTTTCCTACAGTATGCATTTATGTATTTATCTTGTATTTCCATAGCACAAACCTAGCCAAAAAGCAACAGAGTGGTCTACATGGTGAAAGACAAGCATAAAGTCAATGATTATGAAGTAGGGTAGTAAGGAGTAAGGTAGCAGGGTTGTGGATGGTTAAGGTAATGTGATGTAGTTTTCTTTAAAGAGGTGAGTCTTCAACTCTTTTCTAAATTGGAGCAGCATTGAAGCGGTCCTGATGGATACGGGTAAGTTATTCCATATGCTGGATGCATAGATGGGAAGGCCCGGAGTCTTCTTTTTTGTTTTTTACAATTCGTAGTCTGCAGTCTGATGGTGTCCTGGCTGCGGGTGTGCTGAGATCCATCACAAATGGTGAGCTTGTTGTTATAAATTGTAAATGATGCTGCTGGTTTGAAGATGGTGCAGAAAGCAAAGGGGAGCCAATGGAGTTTAATCAGGTTGGGGGTGATGTGATCATATTTCTTCAGGCCCTTGGATGAGACATGCTGCTGTGTGTAGGATGCAACTAAAGGCTGCCAGTGCAGAGTCTGAGAGGCCACTGACTAGATTATTACCACCATACAGACTTTACACTATGCTTTCAACAGGCTATGCAGGTGAATGTGAGGAAAGTTGGTGTACGTCACATATTTGCATTTGTCACATATATATTCACGTCTATTACAACAGATTTCCTTTATAAACTCTTAGGAACAGAAGTTATGTAAATATCAAAAGTATTATGACCATCTAGGTGTAATCTGTACAATACATATTTCTTTCCCTACCTTATGGAATCAACCCCATAGTCCTGGTTTCATATATATTTAGGTTAGAAATAAAAATACCTTTGCTGCAAACAATGTATTTCATTTTATAGTCCTCTCATGCTTCGAAGCAGCTTCCTAGTGGGATGCCACATGAATCTTGGCATTAGAAGCAAGTACAAAAAAGCATAAACGGTTGCCAGGTCAACTTGTTGTTCACTCCCGCACATCCCCCCGAACGCATCTTGTGCAGCACAAAGCAACAGTGAGTGCTCAGACACCAGGATGTGTCTGTTAATCTGGTGTACACAATCAGTGCCATCACATAGCTGTCCATCATCCTGCAGTTTTACAGCATTTGTGCAGTCAAGGAGATTGAGCACTGGCTTCTGAGCAGCCAGCTTAATGGGATCCTCTCCAGACTAGTGAACTAACAGCCTTCTAAAGTCAATAGAGCAAAAACTGCTGCAGTGCAGCAGAAGAGATATTGATACAGTACTTAACAAGTCAGGGAAGGGACACATGAATACAGTAAACAGACTGCATTCTGTGTAATACTCAGAGTGTGGCGTGTTATTTTGCTATATTATTTGTTGAAGATGCATGCATGGTACATTTCAAAAGTTAGACATCTATCTAGATGTTTTATCTTGCCCCTTCTCACTATAAATATATGTTTATACTTTGCTGAAAATATAAGTTGTTGGTCTTTGGATGTAGCTGTGATTTTCAATTTAGATTATACAATGTGTGAGAAACATCAAGCATCCAAACACATCTAAGTAAATGAGAAATCCTCCTCGGCAGCTGTGAAGTAATGCAACAGTATCTATAGGTAACATGCTTTGGCAAAGTCAAATAGGTCTGGATTTCATGATCTAGCACATGCCGCTAAATGCAAGCACTGGGGAAAAGGCAGAATGATACACCCAAACAGCCAAAAGCATGAAATGAGAGATGCATCCCACACTTTCCTAAGTGAAGATGTGATTAACAAAGTCCCAAGGCAATGGCTGAAAGAGACTGGTTGAAGAAAGCGAGTTGTGGAAAGTGGTGAACATAAAGCCGTCTCCATGAATATTGTAAGCAACAGATCTGGGTGTTGACACCTTTGCTGTCAAACTCTAGACCTTAAAGATGCAAAGTCAAGTTCCTAAGCATAGCAATGTTAATATAATAACATTCATCACCTCTTGTTGGTCTGTGCCCCTAATTTTAATTGTGTGCTGTTTGGTAGTGATACTGTGGTGAGGGGGTGGAGCTAGTTGAGCAAGACTGCTGCATCTTAACTCCGTGAATGTGGTGATATTGAAGACACTTATAGGTACGAAGTACACATATATTCATCTCACAGGAGCGCCCATGGGAGGCTGCTTAACTGGCATCCATTGTTCACAACATTCCAACAGTGCGTGAGGAAACCAATGTACAATCAAAGCAGGGTAGATAACAAAGAAAACAGCATATTGCATATTCTTCCTTCTCACAAAGGAAAATTCAGTCCATTACAAAGGCCCTGATTTCTGAAGAAATCCAACATTTCTCCTACTGAGGCCTTGAAGGACACATACATTCTCAGTTTATTTTTATTTAACCTTGGGGAAAAAGCAGTTTCATAACCTCTCTTTAATGAGCTATTGTTACAGTCTTTTGGCAACATATCTATGGAAGTATGGGAAGAAATAGTTTGATCACTTAAAGTAGTATCAGTTTGGGACAGATTTTGGTTATCACCATGTGTTGGGGCAGAAGAAAAAGCAAGGGGTCCATTCCACCACTGACCCTTTTTTAACAGAAGGGTAGTGCCTCTTTTTTTAACAACTCGCATGGACTCCTTAAAACTGATTTTATCACAAATCTTCCCTCGCAAGCTTAAGTTTAATCCTGTCTCTAGCTTGAATAGACATGTTCTTAAAAGCCTTTCAAAAATCGTAGCACTGAAGCATCATAAACTGCTTTTCTGAAACTTAGCTACACCAATGAGTGACATCCTTCTCCACTCTATTTGCTAACCACGTGTGAGACCTAAGAGCCATTTGAAAGGTTTCCTTGATAAGTCGGTTGACCCTTTCAACATGCCTATTGCTTTGGGAGTGATACAAAGAGGAACTTGCATGCTCTAGACGATGTTTCCTGAGAAAATGCACAATCTAATTGGGAGTGAACTATTCCCCATTGTTGCTGACTAGTTGGGTAGAGAACCCTTCAGAACAACAACAGGTTTGATGAAATTGATTACGTCTGCAGATTTAGGTGCTGGGACAAATTTGATTTCCATCCATTTACTAAGGTTATCTATTAGGGATCTGGCATAATGCATATCAAGTGACAGGCATTTAAAGGACCAATGAAGCTAATTCCAACTTTTATCCATGGCCCTCTGGCAGTTCAGTTGAAGTCATGGAGCGCTCACGTATTTTGGAAGTTTTGTCAGCACCACTACACTTGACACACCTACTAAATATATCATCACTACACAATCCATACATGGCCACCAGTATGCCCTCTGTATTTTCTTTTTGGTGCTAGCCATACCCACATGGCCCTCATGAGCCAGGATAACCAATTGGCCTAATAAGGAACAGGAAGCAACTAGCATATCACCACATAGGATAATCTCACATTCAATTATGAGTTCATACTACACTTTCCATAAAGATTGTGTACTTTCTTCCAGCACTCTCTCATGTGGCCAGCCCTTTATGATGTGTTGCTTTACTCTGTTTAATACTATAACAGTTTTAAAAGCTTCCAACCACTCACTCCTGGTGAGTGACCCAACCACATCATTGTCATCAGTAAGCCAGGATATTGTTGAATCCACATCATCCTCCCATCTTTCTTTTTTCTGTATCATCATGGAGCAGAAGACAAATAATCAGAAGGTACATTTAACTTCCCTGATAAATGCTGCACCTTGAATTCATACTCCTGAGGTTTACAAGACAAATTCTCAGAGAAATTCTGCCTGAACCGCCACCTTCAAGAACACTAACCAATGGTTTGTGGTTGGTGCAGAAAACAAATTTCCTCACAAAAAGCTTTCAAATTTGACAACTGCACATACACTAGCTAGCAACTCGCATTCAATCATGAAGTACTTTGCTTTCACCCCTCTCAGTTTGTGTGAGGCGAAAGTAATCACAATCATTGCATCATCTTAGAATGCCCACACACTTTGCATTCCTTAGAATAACCTGTTCATCACTCGCTGATTAACTGCAGAAGATATGAGGCCAAAGGGTATTCTACAGAACATGAGTGATACAAGTGGTGTACTTTTTTGAATCCTCATGAAGGAGTATTTCATTGTAAACAGAACTGAAATCCAGTGATGTAACAATTTTATGTTTACTCAATATCAGAAACATCTTATTAATTAGAGTCAAAGATTGACTTTCTGCCACTACATTTTAATTGATTTGGCAAGTCAATGCATAGTCTAATACAGCTGGTCTTCTTTTTAGCTATAACAACTAGGGACTTCAGTCCGTGGTGTTAATTGGTTCAATGACTCTGTTCTTACATTGCTTGTTAAGAAGTTTTTTTGCCTTTATTCTTGCTGACAGGGGAATATTGCGAACGTTCTGCTTAACCATGATGCCATTGACCTTTAAGACAATACAAGATTTCAAATTCTCCAAACAGCCTAAGCTGTTGCTACGAATTTCCTGGTATTCATCAAGCACTGAATTATTATCTAAATCTTGCACACTAAAGACAGAGAGTGGCTTACATGGGTCTATCAGCATTTTACGTTTTTTTCTGTTCAGTCTATCCAAGGATGTTGACATTCTAGTCCCCAATTATACGTTAGACATGACTTTCCTGCTTTCAAATTGCACTTGAAATACTCCTTCTAAGTTGATTCTATGGCCGCCATAGGCTGCTGGCTCAATTCAACTTGAAGTAAGTTTGTTTTTGCTGTTGAGTTTTTCACACATACCTTTTGACACTATGGAGATTCTGGAGCCAGTATCAACAAGGACTTCCACATTCTTACCGTTAATCATGATGTTACACATTTGTGGATTCTCATTGTAATCATTGCTAATTATTGCCACCAACAAATCAATCTTCCTCTTGCATAAACACTTTCTTAGCCTGCTTAGTTGTGCACACTTTAAAGAAATGTATTTTTTCGCCCAACCTTTGCATAGTTTGCCCAAAGCTGGAAAAGATTTGCTGAAACTATATGATACATTGACCAACATCTATAACATGTCAGTTTTGTCTTAGTCTTTTCTTTTTCTTTATTACTTCTTTCTGAATACTTCATGTCATGGTCATCATTTTGGCGGACCATGTTGACATCAGAACGTGAAGCATCAGATTTGCGCAAGAGATTCACTTCCTTTGTTGATCGTTCCATGCTTTTTAATTTAGATACCACTTTATCAAGTGTTGTGGCATAATAGTTTCTCCTGTGCCTTAATGCAAGTGTTCTCATTAATACTTGCTCACATATGATGTTGCACATTTCTTTGAATGAACAGATGCATGCCAACAGTCTTAGAGTTGTCACACACACTTCAATGGACTCACCATCGACTTGGTAAATCTTATAACAATTTTATATTTCCATGATGACACTCCTGGTTGAGTTCAAATGCGACAGGTTATGTTTCTGTGCTTCAATAAAAACATCCCATTCCACCTCACCACCTTGTTTCTCAATAGGCGCAATATAATCAAATAATCTCCTGCCTTCCACACCTAAATAATTGTACAGCAGGGGATGGCTCTTGGCCGTGCTGAAGCCTGTACCATCAATTGTTTCTAAGTGTTTTTCAAAGCACTTGTTCCTTTGGGGCTAATTTCTGTTGGTGCTCCTGACATATCCTAGAAAGTGTAAGGCATGGATATAATAATAGTAATAATCGTTATTCAGCAGTATAACAGCCATAAAAGAGATAGAAATAAAAACAGTAACAAATTCATTTAAAACAACATATTACAATGTGTGCAAAATAGCAAAAGTCCTTATATCCATCAGTCGCATCTAGAATTTCTTGATCTTAGTGCAGCTCTCAGGAAGTTACAATAAAAAGCATACAAACATTAGGCAGATGTTGCAAATACAATAGAGCTACGCGAGCATGCCTAAATCTCAATTCTTTTAAAAACGGTTTAAGAAACAATCACCTAGGATGGGTAAAATATTTAAATAAGTATACAAAATGTAGGGTATCCTTTGGAGACCTATTGTCGCAGCCACAGGTAACTCTATCCTCTACATGTAAAACAAAGCCAGCCGGGGATGCCAATAGATGATGGAGCAGATTTAGTCTAAAACAGGTAATTAAAAATCTATCATAGGCACTAGTTAGAATAGAAAGAGAAATTTCCATGCCCTGGACAGATTTAACTAAATCATGCCCTCTTACCATAGGTTTACTAAGCTCCTTACCCTCACGGGAGGCCATAACATTTTTAAAAACAATTCTTTAACTATTTTCTAGTCCTGGGGCTTCACTGTATCATGTCTAAGGAAGATGTCTGCTCTTCCTAGGGCCGTGAGGGTCTGCTTGACATACCTTAACCATGGGATTTTAAATGCATGGTCGAGTGAGAGGCAGTACAGGATTAATAACCGATTAAAAGCTGCCTTGTCACTAGACCAGATATTCACCCAGCACAACAAGGGCTTAACAGCCACCAGGTCAGTTATGTACTTAATACCTAGTTCTTCGTGTACAGAGTTCGAGGGGGTACCCCGGGGGACTTTCAAAATCCATCTTAAATATTTATTTTGTGTGGCATGTAGTTTATTAACCGCCATAAACCCCCAAACCTCACTTCAATACAAAGCCTTAGAAATGCAAAAGGACTGGTATAACTTTAAAATCACCCCCAGTGACCATGTGCCTCATCTGTGGGTGTAATTTGCCATTGCTCCCTTTGATTTTTTCCTATCCAATAGCTTCCCCTCCTGCATGTGTTTCCAGTTTAGTTTGGCGTTGAATAAAATTCCTAGATAAGAAAAAGCCGGGACCTTCACTAAACTATGTGTTCCTGCCTTGTAGGTCTTATGTCTAGTCACCCGATTACCTAATTCCATGATGTACAATTTTGTAAATTTAGGTGACAGGTCCAGCCCAGTCATAAAAGAAAAAACCCTTCTATTAGGACCCGCAGGCCCATAGGTGTGCGCGCTTTCAATACCGGGTCATCCGCGTACAACAGGATAGGCACCGGTCTCCTACCTATCCTGGGAGTGTCAGCTTGTAAAGATATCAGGGCGGATTCTAAACCGTTAATATATAACGTGAATAAAAAAGGAGCTAAAATGCATCCTTGACAAACCCCTCTAGAACATTTAAAATGATCAGTGAGTTCCCTTTCTTGAGTATATCTAACTACAGCAGTAGTATTGGCATGAAGAGTCATTAAGACATTTATAATCGCCGGGTCGACCCCTAGGTCACCGAGCAAAATCCACAATTTATTACGGTTCACCCAGTCAAATGCTGTGGTAAGGTCCATGAAACCCAAGAAGAGGGCTCCAGATTTGGCGATCGTATATTTAGAGATTAAAAGATAAAGATTTAAGCACTGTCCTATTGTCGACTTTCCTGTGCAAAATCCATATTGCACCTCCGAAATGATTTGATTTGTGTCAGCCCAAGCGGATGGCCTATTTAATAAAACCCAACCCAGAACTTTGACTGTAGAGTCAATAAGGGATATAGGGCGATAACAGTGAGGGTTGTCCCTCTCCCCCTTCTTGAAGATCGAAACAATGGTGTCGGTAGACCACAAGGGTGGCATCACTGTTGTTACTGCGGCGTTTAGTACCCTGGTCAGAGCCGGGGCCCAGAAGTCCATATTGTCCCGGAAAAGGTCTGCAGGGATCCCATCGGGTCCGGGGGCCTTATTCTGGGACAATGCCTTGATGCCCAGCCTAACCTCGTCAAGAAGAAAGGTAATGGGAGCATCGCTGGGACAGGGATTTAAATCATTAGTAAATCCCTCACTTTGTCCTTAATTATAAACTCCCTCAAAATGGGCCTTCCATTGTTCCAAGGTGATATGATGACCTAGGTCCGGTTTGTCTGGCTCTGAGAAGCAAGGGCTGGTAATAACCCACCAAAAAAGAGAACAGTCCCTTTGTTCACTTGCTTCTATTAACTCATCCCATTCTTGTTTTTGTAGCATGTGCCTCAGTTTCTTAAGAGCCCCCTTATACTTACTGCGACAACTTGCCACCCAAGTTCTATCATGTGGGGTCTGTTGCAGGGCCATCTTAAGTTGCCGGAGAGCCCGGGAACACTCACTATCACACCATCTCGGGTGTTCAGAGCTAGGTGTGACTACCGGGGCTGTTAGCAGACTGGCGACTGACTGGGCAATGGCAATAAATGTGTATATGGTTTCCTCTCCTGGAACTCACAGATCTAGACACATTAAAATCTCATGTTGTCTTGATTTAAAAAGAGAGTAATTAAAAGCATTGGTGTCCAACTGTGACCAACGTAGACACCTCACTTGATTGGTTGAGGATAATATGCCCACATTTATACTGCGTGCTGCTGTCTGGTTGCCCAGCACTTCGAGCACCAGAGTCAAAGGGTTGTGGTCACTGAAGGGGCAGTATCGAATGTTAAAAGAAGATATGAGCCGGCCCAAGGAAAGCAAGACAAAGATAAAATCAATAGTCGTTGCACATCCCCTGCCTTTATAGGTTGGGGGCAAATAGAAATCAATAGGATGAGGTGTCATGTCAAGGGTGAATGTTAAGCCATAAGTATTTAGGAGAGTGTTCAATTGGCTGCCTTCTGAGGAATGCTCCATATGCAATCCCTCCATGATCGTACATATGGGCCGGTCTCGCGAGTTCTGTGAGGAGTCTGGGCATGAATGACAATTAAAATCTCCTAACAGAATAAGATTCTGCTGAGCGAGGCCTTCACCCTGTGATAATTGAAGGAGACTGCTTAGCTCTGAAAGACTAGAGGACAACTGCTTCTTCCATTTGGCATTATAAAAATGTATTATTATCATCCGGAGCGAACTCCCCACCACTAATTTAAGGCCTTGTGCTACTTTAGAGTCCCAATTCAATTGCTTCGCAGACCCACAGAACCCAAGGGCTATAAAGATGACTAAACCTCCTCTCGCTCTTCCCACTCTTGAAACCTCTGCCGGAAGCAAGAACGTCTTATAACCCTCGATAAAAAAGTTTTTTTTAACCTCCCAGGTCTCCTGAATGCAAATAATATTAAAAGATTTGATGAATTAAAGCCACCTGTCATCTGCAAATTTTGCGGCTACCCTGCCACGTTCCAAGAAATAAAACTTAGATTTCCCCCAATATCCTGCTTATGGTTTTAAAGGGGGGCTGTGGAAACCACCATTGGGCTTATAGACCCAATGGTGCTTAAGCAACTAGAATATTGTCCTTCATTTGCGTAAGGCGGGGACTCACTATTAACCAATCCCTGTATCGGCAATTCCACAGACGTGACACTATCTGTGCTTTTACTAGCGCTCTCTCACTGTCAAACTAAATCATTGAGATCCATCAAAGGAGCGTAAGGGTTAGAAGTTGTCTTTAATCCCCCCAAGGCGCAGGGGCCCTCGCCATGATGTAAAAGGTGGCTACTTTTTGTGGTGTTATAGGTAGGCCTATAGAAGAAACCCAATAGTAGTGGCTTAATACCAGAATCATAAAATATGTCTCAGGATGTTTAGTGCCAGTTTAATTTTTATTAGATTTTTAAATGCACAGAGTCAAAATACATTACACGTTATGATACTTAGGGGGCCAACCCAATTAATTAATACAACAAAAATTCATTATAATAGCCATAACATAATAATATACAGCTCATTCTGCAAACTGGAACATCATTAATTACTCATTTCATTTTTCCAATTATAAATAGGGGCCCATATTGTCCTACCAAGCTTCCTACCTCTTTTACCTCTCCTCTCATAAATTCCTTTCTCAAGATTATAAATAAACAGTAGTTTAGCTAGCCATTGCTGAAAAGTAGGAGCGACCCGATCCAACCATGCTGAAGAAATACATATACGTAAAACAGCCATGGCAACGAACCAGAAATACCTCATTGGGTCTTGAAAACCAGAATTTCTCACCCCTAGCACCATTAAAGCAGGCAATAGGGAACCTCTTAGTTTCAGAGTTTGATTAATACATTTTTCTATCTCCTTAATCAAAGTCTCCAGTTGCGGACAGGTCGCAAACATATGTATCGCATCTGCTGCTAAACTTCCGCACCGGGAACATCTAATCCCCTCTTGTCCCCCCATTGCGCAATTTTAGCTGGTGTAATATAGAGAGAGAAGAGAGTCTTATAGTGCTGCGCCTGGAGACCCGCTGAGCACAAAATGGTGTTACCTAGCTCAAGGGAATCGAGAAAATCATCGGGATCAATATCAAGCTTCTCAGCCCACTTTCCCCCATGCTTATCTAGATCATCTAATTTAAGCAAATTCAATTCCGCATATATCCCATTAATAGTGCAGTTCTCCCCTGATCGAATATTATCCATAATTCTGATTCTTCCAAAATGATATGGTCCCCCTTTTTTCCCTTTTACAAAGCTAGCTAATTGCAAATACTTAAAAAACTCCTCCTGCTTAAGCCATACACACTTTGTAGTTCATTAAATGTTTTTAACCCATCTTGCCCCAGCAGATCCCCAATCATCCGTATTCCATACTCATCCCATTCCCTCATAATTGTATCTGCAAAAATCCCCGGGAAGGAAGGGTTCTTATATAGCTGAGTGTAGAAGTGGATTCGCCCAAGGCCCAGACTCTTCTTAAGTGCTGTCCAGATTTTAAATGCAGCGTTTAACGTCTTAAACCTTGTCTTTTTAAAATAGCTAGGTTCGTTGAATTTCATAAAACAATTCTTAGCTTTTTTTCCTAGCAAGTATTGGTACGGATCGGAGGACTCTGTTTTAGTCCAGCAATCAGCCTTGCATCCACCCAGCAAACTAATCATATTTTGTAAAGCCACCGCCCAATAATACAATCTGAAATCAGGGACTGACCAGCCCCCCCTGTCTCGCGGCAAGGTCATAAATCTCAAAGCTCTTCTGGTTTTGCCATGCGCCCAGATAAACCTATTCACCATATGTTCCAGGAGCCCAAACCAATGTTTCTCAAATTCTAACGGTATAGCTCTAAACACATACAATATTTTAGGCAAGAACACCATCTTAACCACATTGCAGCGTCCCATGATCGACATATGCAGATTGTTTATACGGTCAAAGTCTTTCTTAGCCTTGTTAATAATTGGGCCAATATTTTCCCCAACTATTTCCCCAATTCAGGCATTATATTGATACCTAAGTATATTACTGAGTCAACCACCCGTGGGTCATCAAATTGGGCCGCCTTGTTTAGAACAATTTGGGTCTTAGCCCGGTTTAGCTTGTACCCAGATATTAGGCCGAAAGCTTCTGCTTCACGCTCTAAACCAATTAAAGCGTCAGCTGGGTCTGGGGTTACCACGGCAACATCATCTGCGTATGCCATTATCTTAGCATCTAGCTCGTGAAATCTAATTGGTCTAATACTATTATTAGTTTCCAGTTTCCTAATCAGGGGGTCAATATATAAAGCAAACAGGAGGGGTGAACATGGGCACCCTTGCCGTGTACCACGGTTAATTCTCATAGGTAGTGTATATCCCCCATTAACTCTCAATCGAGCCATTGGAGCTTTATACAAGGCCTGCACTGCCTTAATAAAGTCAAAACCCAAACCAAACATGTTCAGTACCTCCCAGAGGTAATCCCAGGAGACCCTATCAAATGCTTTTTCGGCATCAAGTAAAATCAGTGCCATAGGGTCTCCTGAGATCTCAGCTGCATCAAACAGCGTGATAACCTTGCGAATATGTTCCGTAGTCCCTCGGCCGGGTATGAAGCCATGCTGATTCGGATGAACTAAGTTCCCAATTATTTTATTCAGCCGGGTTGCCAATACCTTAGAATATACTTTAACATCACTATTCATAAGTGTTATTGGCCGGTAAGAACTGGGTTCTTCCGGGGGCTTCCCCCTTTTTAAGAATACTATGATATCTGCCCCTCCCCATGAATCAGGAATTGAGCTCCCCTGCTGAGCCTGACACATTGTTTCCAGTAAATCCGGCCCAATTGTTTCAGCAAAAACTTTATAAAACTCGACTGGAATCTGATCGGGTCCTGCTGCTTTCCCGGAGGGAAGACTTCAGAGTGCCTCCAAAGTCTCATCTAGGGTTAGTGTTCTCGCCAGTACTTCTCTATCACTAACATCTACACCTTGCAAACCTGCTGTACTCAAATAATTGTTGCTGTGCGCCTGCTTGTAGACCAATTGTTTACTCTTATCTTCGGAGTAAAGTTTTTCATAATAGAGGCGAAAAACCTCCCGAATCTCCTGCGGGTCTTCTACTAATCTCCCAGTGGTATCTAAAACCCCTCTAATCTCAGCCGCTAGACTCTTTTGCCTCAATCGCACTGCCAGAGTGTGCCCAATTCTTTCATTGTACTCATGACAATGCTCTCTTCTAGTTAAAAACCTTTCTGCCGCTTTAACCGTAGCTAAATCTCCCAATTCAGCTTTCGTCAGAGCTAAGTTAAATAAAATCCCATCCAAAGAGTCGTTCCTACTAACCCCCACTGCCAAATCCTCCTCTAGCTCCTTCAATCTGTTAATCAGCGCCTTCTCCCTCTGATTTTCCTTCTTTCGTCTAAATAGGCTATAGCTCATTGTTTCACCCCGAACTCCAGCCTTGAAGGTGTCCCATACGACCCCAGTGCTAGCGCTTACCCTATTAATCTCCCAAAATATCTGAATCCATTCGGTTATATGCCTTATATATTCAGGATCCTTTAATAAGCCTCTCTCGAATGTCCAAGGCCTCGCTTGCTTAGGTTTCCCCCCTAGATTAACTGTAAGCACTAGCGGATTATGGTCCGAGAGCAATCGGGGGTATTTCTCAATTTTACACCTAGGCATTAGAGAATATGTGACAAAAAAATAGTCCAATCTCACCAATACCTGATGAGGTGCCGAAAAATATGTACTACCTGGATCTTTAGGGTGGAGGGATACCCATACATCCCGGAGTGTGTTGTTCTGCACTAAATTAGTAAGCGCCTTATATACCTTCTTCTTTCTGCCCCTATAACCTCCCCCATTTTCCCCCAAAGACCACCCATACCATTAATATTATAGTCACCGCACATTATCACCGGGGCAGGCCAGGAGGCTAGCTCCACATCCAAGAATTCAAATAGTTCTGGATCATCTCCCGTTGAACCATAGACCGAACAGATTGTGAAAGCAACCCCATTTATCCAACCTTCAGCCAAAGCCCACCGGCCCCATTTATCCGCCGCTTTCCTTCGAAACATAACACCTTGCCGCCGGGACATAATGGCCACCCCTCTTGTTTTGGTGCCTTGATTGGTATTAACTACTAACTCAAAACCTAGCTGTTCTAAAACCTTGCCGCGGCTACCTTCAATATGAGTTTCCTGAAGGCAAAGCACATCGATGTGGAGTGCCCTCAAAGTTATAGCGACTCTCTGTCTCTTAGTTAAGTCGTTTAAGCCACATATATTCAAAGATGCAACACGCAGATTCATCAAGTGTTATTTATGTTTACTTATATTCAATTCGAATTCAACTTTTACCATCTTTAAAGCTTTCCTTAAACTTTCCTTTGTGCAATATTGTTTATTGAGTCTGCCCCCATTTTTTGTTTCATATCAAGCTGTGCATTACTTTTACCCTCACCTTCCCCCCCCCCCCTCCCACCTCCCACTTCCCCATCCCACTGAGACCCCCCCACCACCCCCAACCCCCCCACCATCCCACACAGGCAAATAGGTCCGACGGACCTATGTGTGGCGACCAAATCTAACACCTCGAGTGGTCCCTGATTCCCCCCCACCATCAACCCTTCTTTCAAATAATTCTACTTAATATACTGTGGTAGCCACTAATAGCCAAAGACATACGTTAAAGCCAATTAAAGAGAACAGCACGGTAAGCGCTAGGAAGGGATGTGCACCAGTACTGAGTTGGGAAGCATTAACTTATCCCACTCAAACCTTCCCTTTAGCCTCCTTTACCTCCCCCAGATATTCTTGCGCCTTAATTTCAGAAAAAAACATTCTGACCCGCCCATTCTTTATGACCTTAAGTCGCGAAGGAAACAGCAAATAAGCTTCACAACCAGCCTCTTGAAAGGGTGCAATTAATTGCCGGAGTCGCCACCTCCTCTCAACAGTGACATGGCAAAAATCCGGCCTAGTGAAAAATGTATGTCCATCATAAGACCTCTTGGAGTCTGGCTTTGCCTTGTCTATGAGCGCCTGTCTAAGAAGAAAATTGCCCACATAAATCAAGATAGCTCTTGGTCGTTCTTCCTGGCCTGCGCCCTTGTTCTTCTTCTGGGTGAAGGGAAAACGATGCGCTCTCTGAATTTCAGCCTCCCAATTCCACTGTGCTAAATCCGGGAATGCACCCTTTAAAAGAGCCACTACAAAAGACATAATGTTCTCCCCTTCACCTTTTTCGGCAATACCCAGCAACCTCACATTATTGCGGCGTTGCCGGTTTTCGAAGTCCTCCATCTTCCACATCATGTCTTCTGATATCTTATCATGCGCGCCTTTAAAGTTTTTCAGCCTTCCTACATCCTCCTCAAGAGCTTCTGTCCTTTGCTCGACGTGAACAACTCTTTCCACCATCTCTGAGTGTAGCTTATTCATTCTCCGTAGACACCCTTGTAATTTTTTTGTGGACGCCTGGGCCCGCCGGCTCTCTGCTCTAGCTTCTCCTTGCATCTGCTTCAGGGTAGCATATACAAGTTCTAGCGAAGGTATAGATGTAGTTGAAGGTGTATCCCTGACCAAACCACCAGAGCCCCCCAATACATCCCCCCTAGCCTCATCTTGGTAAGTCTGACTTGTAGCTGAATAGTCCCAAACTAATTTACGTGCTGTCTCTGTCTCACTCGAAAGAGTATCTCTTTTGGATCTACGTTTGGGCCTGCGGGTTTTGGAGCGGATATCCCCATGAAATGTAGGTGAATCACCCGAGTCTGTCTCTGTACCCTCCTCGGAGTTCTCTCCCCTACTGAGTGACCAATCAGTATCATCATTTAGTGAAAAGAACTTATCCCCTTCAGGGGAGCCTAATAATGTTTTCAGTTGCGCAGGATTTATAACCAAGCCAGCAGTACTCACTTTCACCGCACCCATCTCTGAGTCTGATATAGACATAGTCTGTACTTTCATTATCCCTTGCAAATGAGTTATATCCGATTCTCCCAGCAGTTCACCAGGATGGGCAGACACTTGCCGATCACCTTCTCCTTTTTCCTTCACGAAGCTCACCTTAGGACAATTGACGATCTCCTGTGCTCCTGTTTCAACTTGCAGGTCGAGTTCAACCACCTCTGCTGCCACCAAAGCCTGACACTCCGTCAGGCCGTGATCTGATTGCCTCGGTGTTGCTGTTGTTGTTGTTGTTGCGTGCGGGTCCAATCCGGCTTCACTATTCCCGCGCGCACTGATCTCTGGCCCCCCGGTTGCAGCTTTCTCCAGAGCAGCTTTTTCCAAGACTGCTACCGCCGCAAAAGTTTCGACCAGGGTCGGTTGGCGCAGGGAGCTCTCCATCCCCGTCAGCGCCGGCCCCACAATCCGTGATTTACAGCGTCCCTCAGCGGCCCCGCTCGTTCCTTTGTTGACGAGATCAACTTCTTTCTTCGCCAGATTCAGCACCCGCCGTGACAGCCCACCATGCTTTACCGGGCCAGGGAGGTTCGGGTTCTCCTTCTGTATTTCTTTCAGCGCGGCATCCTTAGCAGCACGCTGACTTTTCGGCCCCATCACAACACTGTTTTTCCGTCGGATGCCGCACTCCCGTAGAATCGCCCAGGGCACCACAACCACGAGTGCGAGCTGATCGCCAAACTTGCACGGAGAGCCTCGGGAAATCGCCCGCTTCAGCTTTACCACGTACTCCGTCAGGTGAACCTGGATTCGCATAGCACCTTTAGCTGTGAATCACCACATTATCAGCTTCGATAGGTCTCCGGGAGAGAGGGTCAGGAGCCACTCTCACTGATGTCAGTCGGCAGCCATCTTGCCTTCCCCGTTTAGTGCCAGTTTAAATGTGACTATCACTGTATCTCCCTCAAATATTTTTTGGGGTCAGCCCTATCCAGGAAACCTTACTAGCCATCAGAATATGCCTATGGTCTGCCACATTAAATCTGGTGTATCTGCCTAGCCAGTGAGCAGTTTTATTGATCAATTGGTCCATGGATTCCTCCCTTTGAAAGCCGAGACCTGGGACCCCTGCCAAGACCACAGTATAGGGGCAGCAGGCTGGAGGGAGGACAATTACTGGTAAGCAAGGACTATTAGTAGCAGGTGGGCTTTCTGTTACTACTGCACATGACTGTGTCGATGGATGCTGATCGCCATAGTCCATGCAGCCTGTTCGGGGGTTGAGAGAACGAAGGGGAGCATTCAAAGAGTCAGATTTGTGGATCATGGCTCCCGTTTCCCTAGAGTGTGTAACAAGGGGCTAACTTCTGCTTGGGTTGTCTGGGGGGGCATTCCAGTTCCTGTGGCCTGTAAGTGGATTAATGGAAGGGGATGCTTTGTTGATTGTAGCCAGCACACTTTCGATTTTGTCTAGTGTGTCTCTGGAGTCTGACATTACTTTAGTGAATTTATCACAGAACTGAGTCAATAGATCAGTCGGTAATGCAGTGATTTTTTGCTTTAGGGGGGACCAGAACTCTTCTGTGCCTGTCAGGTTAATTTTTAGGGCTTCCTCCCTCTGTTCAGTGTCTCATTCTGCTTTTTAGCTGTCCGTGTCCTCTTAAATGCAGGGGAACCCCCCGGATCCACTCCTTGACTGGAAACTAAAATCGGCCTGTTATTGTTGGAGCTTGGAGGGGAGATACTGGGGCTAGAGGCTTCTAAAGCTAACAGTGCAACCCCCGAGGTGGATTCCTGTGAGTTTAGGTTAGCCATGTCTGTATTTTCACCAGGCAGTGGGAGAGAGGGGCCACCAGGGCCCAAAGAGAGCCTCCTCTCTGCCCTACCTATTTCCATTGAGATAACCCCCACCGCTTTCACAAGAAAGGAATCAATAGTCACATGCTTTGCGCCAATGGATATATCAAAAGGGGCTGCATTCCTCTTCCCCATTATGTCCAAATGCAAAGGGTACTCCAAGGGCAAAGAAACAGGGCAAGAACAAAGCCGCATGCAATAAACAGAGTACTCACTGTGGTAACTTCTGTCAGTACCTGTGGCTTGAATGGCATCCAGTGATGATGTCTGGGTGCTTCAACACATTTAGGGTAGCTTGAGGCAAGCAGGCGCCAACCAAGAGAGTAGGCCCAGCCTCGGTCGGCTGTGGACGGGCGCAGACAGGCCTGCCCTTAGCCCGGGCACACCTGCGTGCGTCCCGTGCTGCAGGAGTGCAGAGATGCCTTTATGGTGCTGGGAGGGCTGGCTCCGCCTTCCATGCCGAGATGAGAATGCTGGGGGACCGAGTCCCACTCCAGCCAACTGCCTGCAAAAAGGTGAGTGCAGGGGCCTCAGACGGCCCTTCCGTTACGTTTAATCCCACGCTGCGGGAGTGCAGAGATGCCTTTGTGGCGCCGGGAGGGCTGGCTCTGCCTCCTCTACTGAGAAGAGAGTGATGGGGAACTGAGTCCCACCCCAGCCACTGCTAGAAAAATGGTGAGTGCAGGGGCCTCAGACGGCCCTTCCGTTACGCTTAATCCTGCGCTGCGGGAGTGCAGAGCTGCCTTTGTGGCGACGGAGTGCTGGCTGGCTCAGCCTTCTGTTGTGTTTACATCCATGAAGTAATGGATGTTTGTTTCCGGGTTCCGGGCGTGCCGACCTCGGGATCGAGGAAGGGGCGCCCGAGGTAAAACCCCTGCATGAAGAGGCTGGGTGGTCTCTTCTTCAATCAATCAATCAATCACAGAATTTGTAAAGCGCACTACTTACCCGCTAGGGTCTCAAGGCGCTGGGGGAGAAAAAAAAGGGGGGTACTGCTACTGGTCGAACAACCAGGTCTTGAGTAGCCTCCTGAAGGTCAGCAGGTCTTGGGTCTGTCGTAGGCTTAGTGGAAGGGTGTTCCAGGTCTTGGCGGCGAGGTGGGAGAAGGATCTGCCGCCGGTGGTGGTTCTTCGAATGCGAGGGACGGTGGCGAGGGAGAGGTCGGCGGAGCGGAGTTGGCGGTTGGGGATGTAGAAGAGGAGTCGTCTGTTGAGGTAGGCTGGGCCAGTCTTGTGGAGTGCCTTGTGTGCGTGGATGAGGAGTTTGAAGGAGATTCTCCTGTCGACGGGGAGCCAGTGCAGGTTCCTCAGGTGGGGGGTGATGTGGCTGTGGCGTGGTACATCGAGGATCAGGCATGCGGAGGCGTTTTGTATGCGTTGCAGTCGCTTGATGAGCTTGGCCGGGGCTCCCGCGTAGAGGGCGTTCCCATAGTCGAGTCTGCTGCTGACGAGGGCCTGGGTGACTGTTCTTCTCGTGTCTGTCGGGATCCACCTGTAGATCTTGCGAAGCATGCGGAGGGTGTTGAAGCAGGAGGATGAGACTGCGTTGACTTGCTTGGTCATGGAGAGCGTTGAGTCGAGGATGACTCCCAGGTTGCGTGCGTGGTCGGTGGGTGTCGGGGCTGCTCCCAGCGTCGTTGGCCACCAGGAGTCGTCCCAGGCTGAGGGGTTGGAGCCGAGGATGAGGACCTCTGTCTTCTCCGTGTTCAGTTTTAGTCGGCTGATCTTCATCCATTCGGCGACGGCCTTCATCCCTTCATGGAGGTTGGATTTGGCGGCGAGGGTCCTTGGTGAGGGAGAGGATCAGTTGGGTGTCGTCGGCGTAGGAGATTATGTTGAGGTCGTGCTGTCTGGCGTGCGTGCGAGCGGGGCCATGTAGATGTTGAACAGTGTTGGGCTGAGGGACGATCCCTGGGGTACGCCGCAGATGATCTCGGAGGCTTCGGATCGGAATGGTGGGAGGCGGACTCTCTGGGGTCTGCCTGCGAGGAAGGAGGTGGCCCATTCCAGGGCCTTGTCTCGGATCCCTGCGTCGTGGAGGCGTGCGCGTAGAGTGCGGTGGCAGACAGTGTCGAAGGCGGCGGAGAGGTCCAGCAGGATGAGGGCTGCGGTCTCACTGTTGTCCAGCAGGATCCTGATGTCGTCGGTGGCGGCGATGAGGGCAGTCTCAGTGCTGTGGATGCTGCGGAACCCCGATTGGGATGGGTCCAGGATGCTGTTTTCTTCGAGGTATCGGGTTAGCTGCTTGTTGACGATCTTCTCGATGACCTTGGCTGGGAACGGAAGCAGGGAGATGGGCCGGAAGTTCTTGAGGTCTCTCGGGTCCGCCTTGGGTTTTTTGAGTAGGGCGTTGATCTCTGCGTGTTTCCAGCTCTCTGGGAAGGTCGCGGTCTCGAAGGAGAGATTGATGATGTTGCACAGGTGGGGTGCGATGGAGCTGCTGGCTTTGTTGAAGATGTGGTGCGGGAAAGGGTCTGACGGGGAGCCGGAGTGTATTGTGCTCATGGTCTTGATGGTGTCCTCGATGTTCACGCTGGCCCAGGCTGGCAGGGGATCGTGGTCGATGGTGTGCGGCGGGTCTGGTGCATCGATCTTAGTTGGGGCTGTCTGGGTGTTGAAGCTGTCGTGGATGTCGGCGATCTTGCGGTGGAAGAAGGTGGCGAGGGAATCGCACAGGGGTTGCGACGGTGGGATGTCGTTGGTGTTGGAGCTGGGGTTGGAGAGTTCCTTCACGATGTTGAAAAGCTCCTTGCTGTTGTGTGCGTTGTTGTCGAGGCGGTCTTTGAAGGAGGTTCTCTTGGCGGACTTGATGAGGTGGTGGTGGTTACGGATGGCGTCTTTGTGGGCTGCGTGGCTGTCCGGTGTCTTATCACTGTGCCATTTCTTCTCTAGTTTCCGGCAGGTGCGCTTGGAAGCTAGGAGTTCCGAGGTGAACCAGCTGGCTCTTTTGGTGGTGTCAGCGTAGGTGGGTTTTTTCAGCGGGGCGAGGGTGTTGGCACAGTCGTCCATCCATCTTCTGAGGTTGCAGGCAGCGTCGTCGGTGTTGGATGGGTCGGAGGGAGGGCTGAGAGCGAGGTTGCCCGTAGTTGGTCTTCGGTGACTTTGCTCCAGCAGCGGCGTGGGATCTGTTGGGTGCGGTGGTGTGTGGTGCGTTTCTGGAAGGTGAAATGGATGCAGCGGTGGTCGGTCCAGAGGAGTTCCGTGGTGTGGCTGAAGGAGACGTGGGAGCTGGAGGAGAAGATGGGGTCGAGCGTGTGGCCGGCGGAATGGGTCGGTGTTGTGACGAGCTGGCTCAGACCGAGGTTGGCGAGGTTGTCGATCAGGGTGGGGGAATTGCTGTCGTTCTTGTTCTCCAGGTGAAAATTCAGGTCTCCGAGGAGGATGTAGTCGGTAGAGGTCAGGGCGTGCGTGCTGATGAAGTCGGCGATGGAGTCGCTGAACTGGGGTCGGGGCCCAGGGGGTCTGTAGACGAGGGTGCCTCTGAGGTTGGTGTTGGGGTCCGTGTGGATCTGGAAGTGCATGTGTTCGGCGGTGCTAAGAGTGTTGTCGGTGCTGGTCGAGACCCTGATGGTGTTCTTATGGACGATGGCGATTCCTCCTCCTACTGCGTTGACGCGGTCTCTGCGGGTGATCTTATAGCCGTCTGGGATGGCTATGGCGATGTCGGGGGCGGAGGAGTCGTTCATCCAGGTCTCTGTCAGGAAGGCGACGTCTGGTGATGATGTGTCGAGCAGGTTCCAGAGCTCGACGGCGTGTTTGCGTGCGGAGCGGGTGTTCAGTAGGATGCATCGGAGGTGGTTGCGGTCCTTCTTGGCGGGTGCCTCGGTGGCTCTGAGGCTGGTGTAGCTGCAGTTCCGGCAGGTGAAGGGACCATGGGTGCGTTTCGGGGCGGCCTTGAAGCAGTTGTGCGTCCGTCCGGGGTTGAGAGCGTGGAGTGTGGTGGCATCGTATTAGCGTCGGTCCTCGAGGCTGGTGCCGGGGGCGCACGGCCCAGGGGTTCTGGCGCTGGGCGCGGTCCAGGCACGGACGGGCGCAGACGGGCTTGCCTTAGGCGCACCTTAGGCGCGCCAGCGGCACGGCCGCGCAGCGGCCACCATATATGGGGAGGTGGGAGGGAGGAGCAGCTGGGAGGCAGGGGCAGCGAATGGGCAGTCAGGGGGGCGGGGCCACAGGGGACGCAGCGGCGGGATTGGAGAGAGGCAGCGAGGGGTACAGAAGGCAAGAAGGACACAGGAAAATGGGTCAGCGAGGGAGACAGAAGAAAAAAACGGGCACACAGCAAAGGGGGCAGCGAGGGTACAGAAGGAAAAAAAATGGACACCGTACAGTGGGGGCAGCGAGGGGAGCAGAGATAAAACGGGCACACAGCAAAGGGGGCAGCGAGGGTACAGAAGGAAAAAATGGACATAGTACAGTGGGGGCAGCGAGGGGAGCAGAGATAAAACGGGCACACAGCAAAGGGGGCAGCGAGGGTACAGAAGGAAAAATGGACACAGTACAGTGGGGGCAGCGAGGGGAGCAGAGATAAAACGGGCACACAGCAAAGGGGGCAGCGAGGGTACAGAAGGAAAAAGGACACACTACAGTGGGGGCAGTGAGGGAAAAAACAGACGAAAAACGGGCACCGAGGCCACAAGGAGAGGGCGAGCTTACCAGCAGCAGCAGCGGGCAGGACACCACAGGCGGAGCTGTGTGGCGGGGGAGCGACCTACCTGGTAAGGTCAAGGGTCACTCTCCTCACCGCGCAGCAGCCGCCATATATGGGGAGGTGGGAGGGAGGAGCAGCTGGGAGGCAGGGGCAGCGAATGGGCAGTCAGGGGGGCGGGGCCGCAGGGGACGCAGCGGCGGGATTGGAGAGAGGCAGCGAGGGGTACAGAAGGCAAGAAGGACACAGGGAAATGGGGGCAGCGAGGGAGACAGAAGAAAAAAACGGGCACACAGCAAAGGGGGCAGCGAGGGTACAGAAGGAAAAAAAATGGACACAGTACAGTGGGGGCAGCGAGGGGAGCAGAGATAAAACGGGCACACAGCAAAGGGGGCAGCGAGGGTACAGAAGGAAAAAATGGACACAGTACAGTGGGGGCAGCGAGGGGAGCAGAGATAAAACGGGCACACAGCAAAGGGGGCAGCGAGGGTACAGAAGGAAAAAAGGACACACTACAGTGGGGGCAGTGAGGGAAAAAACAGACGAAAAACGGGCACCAAGGCCACAAGCAGAGGGCGAGCTTACCAGCAGCAGCAGCGGGCAGGACACCACAGGCGGAGCTGTCATGTGACCGTAGTTTAATAAACCGGCCTCTGCGGACATGACGTCAGTCACGGCGCGCGACCCCAGGAGCTTGCCAGAACACAAACGTGGCTCCGAGTGATTACTGCGCTACGCGCATGTCCCAGGTCCGCTGAGGCCGCAACGAAGGACACAACACTGGTGACGAGGGTGGGCGTGCCCCCGCTACGCCCCCAGGTTTGTGGCAGCCGCGAGTCGGCCCTCGCGGTGCTCGTGCCCCTGGCAGCGCGGATCACTGCGCAAGTGAAAGTACCCTGGGCGCTGGCCCCACCTACCGCAACTGCGGGTAATCACGAGGTGAGCGGGAGTCCAGGAGTGGGCCCAAGGGTGTGCACGGTGTCGCCCCCTAGCATGCGCGGACTGGTAGCACAGGCCCTGCCTTGAACACAGCGCTGTCACGCCCACGAGGGGGGTGGAATCGGCCCCTACACACAACGGTGCACACTGCTCAGCAGAAGCCTGCGAGTGCACACACGCACCTGCCCTGAAGTGACACAGGAGGACCCCGCCTGTGAGATACGGCCCAGTGCCCGGCGCAGCACGCCACGGAGACGAACACCACCCGGCAGAGCGGTGAGCAGCCACAATGTCCACGATTCTGCCAATAGAGCCGTTCGTGGTGGAGGGAGCACCATCAGCACAATCACCCAAGTGGAAAGACTGGGTGGAGCGCCTCCTCATATTCTTCGAGGCGACAAAAGTCCACAAAGAACAGAAAAGAGCGCTAGTGCTTCACCCTGGGGGGAAGGACATCCACCACATAGCGAAGACCCTCCCGGAAGCGATACCCAAGACACACCACACGCTGATTAATGCCCTCAATGGCTATTTTGAACCTTTGGCCAACACCGATTACGAACGCTTTATTTTTCGCCAGGCACGCCAGCAGTCGGAGGAGTCGCTCGATGCGTTCCACACCCGTCTCAAAAATCTGGCGTCCACGTGCGGCTTCAGGGATGAAACCGAAGAGATCAGAGGACAAATCATCCAGGGCTGTGCGTCGGCCAAACTACAGGAACGTATCCTTGAGGAATCTGGCAAGTCATTAACAGAAATCATAACGTTGGGGCGCTCCAAAGAGCTGTCGAAAGCTCGGGCAGCCCACATGGAAGCAGCCTTGCAGTCACCTGTCAAGACGGAACCTGTGAACGCGGTAATGGTAAAGCCGACCGCCAGACAACACAAAAGAGAGCCAGCGAGTGGCCAACAAGGTAACCCGAAAAGTTGCGGGTACTGTGGAGGCATGCCTCACCGGGCAGCAGAATGCCCAGCAAGAGGCAAAAAGTGTTTGGGATGCAGCAAGTTTAATCATTTTGAGAAAGTATGCCGGTCAAGAAAATACAGGAAACCACGGACGACGATAAACCACGTCCCGGAAGGAGGGGCTGACGCCAGTGATATGGATGATGATGAGGAGGAAGAACGTACCATACACAAGATACACATGATCGGAGCGGCGACTGGTGCCCGCAGACGACTACCCCAGTGTCGGATCCGAGTAGGACAACAAGAAGTCACCGCAGTAGTGGACACCGGAGCGACAATAAGCATCATGTCAGCGGCACTGTATGACTCACTGCAACCAGCACCTCCCTTACAGGCCACGAAAATCACGGTATTCGCCTACGGGCAGGACGAGCCTTTGCACATGAGAGGGAAATTCAAAGCACCAGTGACACATGAAGGTCAAACCATCACTACCATGGTGTACATCACTGAGAGTGGGCAAGGGATGCTGTTGGGTTGCCGAGCAGCCGAAGACCTGGGCATAGTAACCTTTGCTTTTGGCATCCATCAGGAATCCGTACAGCACATCCTGAAGGAGTTTGCACCAACATTCGAGGGAATCGGAAGATTCAAAGGCAAGGAAGTCCATCTGCACATAGATCCTACCGTACAACCAGTGGCGCTTCGGCACTGACGGGTAGCTTTCCACCTGCGCCCGCTGGCAGAAGAGGAACTAGCCAAGCTAGAGCGAGCAGGTATCATCGAAAAGGTGACGGGCCCGACGCCCTGGGTGTCCCCCATCGTCGTCACTCGCAAGCCCAAACAGCCGGGCGCGGTAAGAATTTGTGTGGACATGAGGCTGCCCAACGCCGCCATCAAAAGGGAACGCCACATCACTCCCACAATAGATGACCTGATCAGAGAAATGGCCGGGCGTGTTGGTTCTCCAAGTTGGACCTACGATCTGGATACCACCAACTGGTTCTGGATGAGGCGTCAAGATATATCACGACATTTTCAACTCACGTAGGCCTCCACCGATACACCCGGCTGAGCTTCGGAGTGTCCAGTGCCGCCGAAGTTTTCCAAAATGTCATACAGGAGCTGCTCATGGATATCCCGGGAGTCATCAACGTGAGTGATGACATCATGATTCATGCCAAGACCATGGCCGAACACAACTCCTGTTTGACTCAAGTGCTCCAACGCCTCCGAGACGCTGGACTGACGCTTCATCGGGAAAAGTGTGAGTTCCTGCAAACCAAGCTGCAATTCTTCGGCTATACGTTTTCCGCTGAAGGTGTCAATCCGGATCCAGACAAGGTCCGAGACATCAAAAACGCACCAGCCCCTGCCAATGTCACGGAAGTCTGCAGCTTCCTTGGAATGGTAAATTACTGCCTGAGGTTCATTCGGGATCTCACCACCCTTACCCTTCCGCTGAGGGAGCTCACAGCGATCCCGTGGTCGTGGACGGAGACCCAGGACAAAGCGTTTCAGGATATCAAAGACGCACTGTCATCTGCCAAGACGCTTGCCTTCTTTGACCCCCAGAAAAAGACCTTAATTGCGGTGGATGCAGGCCCGAAAGGACTGGGAGCAGTATTGATGCAACGAAGTCGAGACGAGGAAGACTGGGCTCCAGTGGCCTTCGCAAGCAGGTCCCTCACGGACACGGAGCAGCGCTACTCCCAGATTGAAAAGGAGGCCATCGCGATACACTGGGGGTGTCACCATTTCCATCTCTATGTCTATGGCAAGCCGTTCGTAGTGTTCACGGACCACAAGCCCCTGGTGTCGCTTTTCTCTGGAACCTCGTCGAAGCCACCTCCTAGGATAGAAAAATGGATGTTGCAACTCCAGAACTACAACTGTAGAGTCGAATATCATCCGGGATCGCGCAATCCTGCGGATTATCTGTCTCGGCATCCAAGAGCTGCCACTGCGCAAGAAGAAGAGGAGGCTGCCGACACTGAAGCATATGTCCGGTACGTCACAGCCCGGTCATGTCCAATACCTATATCGATGGACACTCTGAAGGAAGAATCAACGCAGGATGAATGTCTACAGCGAGTGAGGCAGGTGCTAAAGCACGGAAACTGGCGCCGGGCAAGAGAGGAATGGAAGATACTCACGGGAGATGCCCGACGGACTCTGGAAAGCCTCTATCATGTCCGTGATGAGCTCACGGAGGACTCCACGGGCTGCCTGATGCGAGGACATCGACTAGTCATCCCTGCATCTCTGACATCCCGGGTGGTTTAACTTGCACACATAGGACACCAAGGAATGGTCAAGACCAAGTCACGACTGCGGTCTAAAGTCTGGTTCCCACTGATGGACGAGCTTGTGGAAGCGGTGGTTCGAGAATGCCAGTGGTGTCAAGTAACAGGGAACCCCCCAGACCGGCACCAGTGGTCATGGAAGCCCGGCCATCACGCCCCTGGTCAAGGGTCAGCCTCAATTTTGGAAGTCTGCCGGATGGACGGCACACACTGGTAGCCATTGACAATAACTCCAAATACCCGGAGGTGGAAATAGTCAACACGCTCAGTGCCATCGAGGTAATCCCCAAACTCGAAAAGTTGATGGCGACTCACGGCATATTTCAGGAGCTACAAACAGACAACGGCCCTCCGTTTCAGGGACAAGAGCTCGCTACATACCTTACATTGCTGGGAGTGAAACACCGAAGAATCACACCTCGCTGGCCGCAAGCGAATGGGGAGGTGGAGAGATTTATGCGCACGCTGAATAAAGTGATCCGCATCACTCAGGAACGACAACAGCCAGTGGAACTGGCGATCTTCACGTTCTTGCGCAGTTACCGTCAAACTCCCCACACGACCACCAATGTGGCACCCGGACACCTCTCAATGGGTCGAGTGATATCCGATTCCATTCCTCATCATCTGCAGTGGTGCCCTTCACTCCCAGATGATGATCTGATCAACGAGCAATGACGACCGGCACACGCACAAGTCAGCAACCATCGGGGTGCCCTACCTCTGACTTTAGAGCAGGGGCAGTTGGTCCTCTTGAAGAATCGAACGACTGGGAGCAAGTTCAATCAGCCGTACAAGCGACACACATGGACGGTCATAAGAGTGAGGGGTACTCAGGTCATGGCTCGGCAAGGTAGTGAAACCATCACTCGGAACATATCCCACTTCAAGCGATTCCACCCCGAGAATGCATCCGTGAGACCTGACAGCCTGGCAAGGCCTGGACAACACCGAGAAGAGGCCCGGCCAGAGGTGAGCCAGCCAGCAAGAAGTCTGGGAATGCCCTGTCCGGACCCCGCTCATGAGGAGGCGGTGGACCCCGTTAACGATGAGGGGGAGGGACGCTCCGCTGAAGGGCCTGACGTAGTGAGTGACACCCCGAGGGTTTCTCTGAGCGGGGACTTGGAGGAGGCCCTGAGTGGGCAGGGTTGTTCGCAATACCAGCTGCGATGAAATCCTGAACCCGCCCGCAAGCTGAAGGACTACTTCACGTAAGACTGTTCTGATTTTACATATCATTGTTGATTCCTGGTTATATTAAGTCATCAGTGCTGATGCTGTTGTTTTTGAAAACCCGTGTTGGGGAGGAATGTTGTGTTTACATCCATGAAGTAAAGGATGTTTGTTTCCGGGTTCCGGGCGTGCCGACCTCGGGATCGAGGAAGGGGCGCCCGAGGTAAAACCCCTGCATGAAGAGGCTGGATGGTCTCTTCTTATGTCATGTGACCGTAGTTTAATAAACCGGCCCCTGCGGACGTGACATCAGTCACGGCGCGCGACCGCAGGAGCTTGCCAGAACACAAACGTGGCTCCGAGTGATTACTGCGCTACGCGCGTGTCCCAGGACCGCTGAGGCCGCAACGAAGGACACAACAGCCTTCCACGCTGAGAAGAGAATGCTGGGGGACCGAGTCCCACCCCAGCCAACTGCCGGCAAAATGGTGAGTGCAGGGGCCCGTGGACGGCCCTTCTGTTACATTTAATCCCCATAGCCTTCAGCATTTCTTCCATAGCGTACTGAGGTGATAGACTGGAAGACCTAAGGTGTTGAAAAATATGTACCAAAAAATGAGGGTATAAAGACGATGTTGCTCACACAAAATGAAGTTTAAGTGAAATGGTTAAAAATGAACTCAAGAGACGAAGAATACATTTTAAGAATATACAATCGAAAAGCACAGAGACACTGTGGTAATATGTCACAGAATGCCTTAGGAATCACTTTTGCCTCAAGGCACTGATAACACTGTGAGTGAAAATCCAAAATTAGAATTAGGTGATGAGCTCTCCCCAATGACCCATAAAACTGATGAAGATAGTCCAGCAAATGACACTTTCTCCACCTGATAAGACATATTTGCTCAAGGAAGTGTTCCAGAAGAGGGCCTCTGAAAACAATGATGCAAGATGCCATGTATGTATGAAGGATGCAGTCCCAATACTCAATCCACGTTGAGTGAAAGCCACACGGAATGACTGCAGTGTAGTACGCAGTGAATGTGAGCATGGAGCCCACCTCAGACCTCTGCAAAGTGATGAACACACTCACAGGCTGGCAGCAGCAACAGAGGAACCAGCCAGAGTGACTTGTAAACCCCATAACTCAAACAAGTTTTAATGATGCCAGTGACAGTATATGAAGAGGTCAGTAAGAGGTACGAAGAACACAGTTATTCACCTCAGAGAAATGCCCATGAATGGCCACTCAATTGACATTGTATGTTCACAACATTCCAACAGCACATGGGGAACCCCTGCATACACACACACACACACACACACAAAGTAGGATAGAGGGACGGGGTAGGGGAGATAACAAGGGAAATATACACTAGCATACACTAATCACTTTTGTGATATAGTTTACAGCTATGGCACATCGAAGTGAGTTTAGTAACAATACATTTCTAGGCTACAGTTGTACATCTTGCTCTACGGTGCTGGGGAGAAATAAGGAATAAGTCGGTGTTGCTCTTTTTTTATAACACAGCAGTCACTAATCCTGAGCAGCCTTCAAAGTTAAGTTATGGCCCCCTCTCCACAGTCAACAATGATAATTAATAGCATATATCACTCTGCACATCTGCATTTATTCTATTTACGCCATGGCAGTGAAAATAAATGTGGCCTTATAGCACATGTTACTGAACTAATAAATAAACCTTCGCACATTTATTTCTAAAGTGCAAACGTCAAATACGAGGACAACACAGCAAAATTGATATGAGAAGAACACTGTCTGCTACCTCAAAGATTGCATTTGCAAATAGAAAAAATGCCATGGCATAAACCATATATCTATATGTGCAGATAAATTATGTTATTTATTAAGAAATGTTGAAGGAAGCTACAGGCACCATGACCCATTCAAAGTCTGTCTCTTGTCCATCATGTCACCTTCCCACTCTTATCAATGTTTTTGAATAGAATATTGCACTCTGCTCATCTGTATATATTACACAGTGGAAGTCGCCACTGTGTAGTTTCAGTTAGGTTAGAGATTCTATTGGGAAGGCATTTCTGTTTCTTTAATACCCTTGGTGCTATTTGAAGATTCTTCACAAAACTTTCCAAAAAAGATCATCCTCTTTGGCTCCTTCATAGAAAGTTTCCCACTGATCCATCAAGCAGGGGCCAAATGAAAGGATTGAGGGGTGCCAAAAGTGTGATTTACCATGTTAAAGTATACTCCATGTTAAACAAGGTATAGACTGAGGACACTTGATGTCAGTCGCAGAGGCATGTTTCAAAGTAAATTGTGGCTTAAAGCCAAAGCCTGTTGAAAAGAATCTGTGAGAAAAGGCAAAGCTTCTAGTGACAACAGTTTACTGGATGCCTGGGCATGTGCCCATGTTAAATAGTTGTCATACAGTGCTGTAGTGTAGTATAGTATATATAGTCCGTATACTATGCAACAAGAATGTTTTTAAGGGCTGGATGTTTATTTCCCAAACTTCAGTGAAGCTTTTCAGGCATTGCAGATTGTTGAATAATTAAGAATGTAGTGGTGACCCACTGAGGGGTGGTTTAACTCACACTGGGTTGTGGGCATTGTCCTAAAATTGTATGCCATTGTGCTCATCTCAGGAATGTGTGTAGTTAGTGTATTTTACCAAACTGTAAAGGGTTGTCAACAGGGCCTTGCAAAAGTATCTTATCAGTAGCAAATGTGTACCTGTAAACCTTTTGACTTAAAATTGCGGGTAATATAAAGTCTTTAAGAGGGTATCCTGTTCTGGTAAAAAATGTGCAAGCTCTTTTTGAAACCATATGGATGCATTGTGTTTGTTAGATGAAGTACAAAGAGGATAACATCCACCTAACTGAGGGGACTTGACAGATATTCTATGTGTCCAGCATCTTTTCAAAGGTTATGTCCATTATCACTTTATTGAAGATAGAAAATTAGGCACAGGTGTAGCTTATGGAATTACGTCTGACCCACATATGATACAGGACGCTGCCACAATGACTGCAATGGTGTCATTAATGGTGTCACTTAACATGTCATGAGTGATAAATAAATGCAGTTATGAGAAGAGCATGATGGGGCACAACAGACCAAGGCCCGGCTGGGCCGAAACATGTGCTGTGGTTTGGTGAAATAAACACAGGTTTTCCACCCTACCCCGTGTGAGTGCTCCAACCCCTTTCTTGAATACTTCATCTCTCTCGCTTTCTCTCTCTCTATATATATATATATATATTAGCGCACACCCGCGGTCCCTGAAGGAAAACTTGCCTGAGGGTCAGTTCCTCAGGATTCGCAGGAATTGCGCAGACCTTGCTGACTACAAAAAAGAGGCTGAGGCACTGACCACCAAATTACAGCAAAAAGCTGATAAAGCTAAGAAAAGATCATGAAATACACCGAGGACGGCTCTGTTAGAAACCCACCAGACACCAGAGACAGACTCACTTATCTGTGTTACCACGTATAATTCCTCTTCAAACGAAGTTAAGAAAATCATAAATAAAAAATGGCCTATCCTAACATCCAATAAACTTACGTTTGAGAGACCAATGTTTTCTTTCAGAAAGAACACAAGTCTTAGAGATACACTGGTACACACAGACACATATAAACCCAAAAATACCAGCCAACTCACATTATGGAATCAGCCGCCAGTCATGGGTCATTACCCATGCGGGACATGTGTGGTTTGCCCTTTAACTGAGCACACAAAACAAGTGAATCTAGGTTTGAGTTACCCATGGGAACAACGGGCACATACAAACTGTAACACTGACAACGTTGTGTACTTGATTAGATGCCCATATCAATTGATGTACATTGGGATGACCAGTAGGAAAATAAAAGTACGGATAAGCGAACATCGCAGCACCATAAGACGAGCAATAACAGCAACCAAGCTAACTGCCCATTACCTCGAGAAAGGTCACAGTGAAAACAGATATAAAGTGGACCATTATTGAGAAAATAAAGGGCACTGGCAATCTGACCAAAAGGCTACTGGAACGTGAACAACGTTGGGTCTATAGGCTGAAGACCCCCGAAAACGGGCTCAATGATTCCATTCCATGAAACCAACTGAATCACAGATAAATCTTTTAGGAATACGGGTTCTTATAACTCCCAGTTCCTCACTACTCCCCACTTCAGTAGTTCTACACTGGGCCCCTTTTGACCTCGGATAGGTTCATGTCAAGTGTTACATCAGTGGTACTATAATCTCATGAAAGGGTACTGCCCCTTTTCGCCCCCCAAATGACAAAAATGAGCCATTTACCCAAATTTTATTGACAACATATGCATACGTATTTGTGGCCCAACAACCGCCTGGAGTAATGTTCTAATAATAGCTCTGTATTCCATCCAGTAAAGACCATGACTAGTTTACCATTAGCAAGAGAGTGGGATACTAGCAGTACCCCTATTGGATTTAAAACATTAAGGAATGGTGATGTCTCTGCACTAGCTCTTGTACATTATTCCAGGGTTGCTGTGAACATACTAATAAAGTTGAATCCTTTTGTATGACTATGCCTGACACAGCATATTAAGTAATCATAGATACAGTCACTTGTCACACGAATATATGATAAGTGACTCAGAATATGAGCATCTATCTTCGGGAATTACTTTCTGTGTTCCCTTTTCAATGTGTATCGTAATATGTGTTTGTGTTCACGATACTGATCACCACATGCGCCAAGGGGACTTCAATTCCCATGATTCCAGGCCGTCGCGACACTCGCACGTCCATTTCCGGCGCCCAGATTTTCAGACACTCCCAGTGGGCGTGTCTGATTCCAATTCTCCTGCGGAAACGCCGTCCATTTAAACAGGACCGCCCCAGTCCCCGGGGACTCATACCGAGTAGGTAGCACCGCGGGGCAGGACCCTTGATGGCATAAGTAATAGGAAGTAGACAGCGAAACTCGCCAATACAGGTATGTTTTGATCAGCCCGTAAACTGATGCAATGTATTCATGGCATTTATGAGGCCGTCTTGTTTTTATCTCCCCCGCTGGTCATTCATTTCTACTTGGCATACGTACCACTACAGTGTCTGACTAAAGGGCTACCCCTCAAAAAACCTGGAGTCCTTAGAGATGTACATTCTCTCCCAAAGAGGGGTAAGGGAGAGTGAGTTGCATGAAATGTATGATTGTGCAACCACGGCGACTGGTAATGTTTGATGAGAGAGACACTAGAATGGGTTTTGATGAGACTACGCCCGCACAGGAGTGTGAATAACGACAGAATTCGATATATGTCGCCACATCACTATATATACCACCTAGTTGTATGTGGTTAGATATATAGTACTGGAAACACATACCAAATTGGTATGCAGAGTGATGACGTCCACACACCCTACCGGTCTGACAGCATGGGTGTAATATTAGGCACATCACATATGGGAAGTGTTGAGTTAATGACTACAATGTTACGCTATGATCCCCTTTTTTTCTTTTACTTGCAGATGGAGTAAAGAAATAAGTAAAGATAAAATATCGGTTTCTCTAAGGAGCAGCTATCTGCCCTTATGACATAAAAGTAGGATAGGGACTTTCCTGTCTGCTCTAACCAGGGAGGATACCCCTTTCTTGCCCTGAAGAAAGACCAGGACCGCTTTGGCCAATGAAGGACTGAAAAATGTTGGCACTAGGGTCATAGGACCATAAAACTCCCAGTGACCCCTTTGGTTTTGTATTTTAATATCCCAGACAGGTCCACGAATAAAGGGTTACTGTGATCTGTCTGTGGATTTTTAATCTTTAACTCCCGCTGGCCATATCTCATCAAGAGCTCCCTGGAATATGGTTGAGCCCACCCTGACCTTTAGGAGTCGGGGTGACCCGATGATGAAGCATGACACCACTAGGGTGTGTGAGGGTAATGTAAACAAAAGGAATTGTTTCCTTCCCCACACTCTAGTGGGTAATCACTTTTTGCTTCAAGTAGGATCTTCCCATATCTAACTTACCAGGGTTAGTTTCAGGAACTTGTGAACATAGTTTACAAGATCGTGGGATACTTAATGTGGAAAGGAACCCCTGCATACACACACACAAAGTAGGATAGAGGGATGGGGTAGGGGAGATAACAAGGGAAATATACACTAGCATACACTAATCACTTTTGTGATATAGTTTACCGCTATAGCACATTGCAGTGAGTTTAGTAACAATAAATTTCTAAGCTACAGTTGTACATCTTGCTCTACGGTGCTGGGGAGAAATAAGGAATAAGTCGGTGTTGCTCTTTTTTTATAACACAGCAGTCACTAATCCTGAGCAGCCTTCAAAGTTAAGTTATGGCCCCCTCTCCACAGTCAACAATGATAATTAATAGCATATATCACTCTGCACATCTGCATTTATTCTATTTACGCCATGGCAGTGAAAATAAATGTGGCCCTATAGCACATGATACTGAACTAATAAATAAACCTTCGCACATTTATTTCTAAAGTGCAAACGTCAAATACGAGGACAACACAGCAAAATTGATATGAGAAGAACACTGTTTGCTACCTCAAAGATTCCATGTGCAAATACAAAAAATGCCATGGCATAAACCATATATCTATATGTGGAGATAAATTATGTTATTTATTAACAATGTTGAAGGAAGCTACAGGCACCATGACCCATTCAAAGTCTGTCTCTTGTCCATCATGTCACCTTCCCACTCTTATCAATGTTTTTGAATAGAATATTGCACTCTGCTCATCTGTATATATTACACAGTGGAAGTCGCCACTGTGTAGTTTCAGTTAGGTTAGAGATTCTATTGGGAAGGCATTTCTGTTTCTTTAATACCCTTGGTGCTATTTGAAGATTCTTCACAAAACTTTCCAAAAAAGATCATCCTCTTTGGCTCCTTCATAGAAAGTTTCCCACTGATCCATCAAGCAGGGGCCAAATGAAAGAATTGAGGGGTGCCAAAAGTGTGATTTACCATGTTAAAGTATACTCCATGTTAAAGAAGGTATAGACTGAGGGCACTTGATGTCAGTCGCAGAGGCATGTTTCAAAGTAAATTTTGGCTTAAAGCCAAAGCCTGTTGAAAAGAATCTGTGAGAAAGGGCAAAGCTTCTATTGACAACAGTTTATTGGATGCCTGGGCATGTTCCCATGTTAAATAGTTGTCATACAGTGCTATAGTGTAGTATAGTATATATAGTCCGTATACTATGCAACAAGAATGTTTTTAAGGGCTGGATGTTTATTTCCCGAACTTCAGTGAAGATTTTCAGGCATTGCAGATTGTTGAATAATTAAGAATGTAGTGGTGACCCACTGAGGGGTGGTTTAACTCACACTGGGTTGTGGGCATTGTCCTAAAATGGTATGCCATTGTGCTCATCTCAGGAATGTGTGTAGTTTTTTTTTTTTTACTTTATTTATTCTTTTATCATACAAAAACATCACAGTGCTCAATTTACACAGTCTCACATGAATTGAAAAAATACAAAGGTGCGTTGTCTGTACAGTTTCATGAATCAACAGGTGTACAATAATAGAGAAACAAAATGTGGTTAAGGTATGATGATTGACCTTCTCAGTAATCCGTAGCCATACTAGCACAAAACATGTATCAGCTTGTCATGCTATATGAGGGCTGTAGTCCGGACCTGCCACAATGTGAATGTGAATTCAGAGATGTCAGTATTCAGTTACATCTAACGGGTAGCATGTCAGTAGTATAATGAGTGGAAGGGGCCATTCAGCCCACCCCAGTTGGCACTATGCCTTGTTCTATTTGGGTGGCCGTGTCGTTTTGTCGCGATGCAAGATATGTTTTCAGTGGACCCCAAATGTCCCTAGGCCTGGAGGAAGAGGGAACAGTCGTGGAGTACATGTCGCTGCGTGTGTTACAGAGCACCAAACTTCTCAGCCAGCTCTGTACCGTAGGGACAGTCTGACAGCCCCAGTGTACCGCCACCTCCATCTTGGCTAGCAATAAACCGAGGGCGGCAAACTTCCAGATTATTTGGGGAAAGTTGACCACGTAGCCTAAGAGTGCAATCTCTGGGACAGGGTCAAGAGGTATGTGGATAATGTCGCCCAGCTCCTTATGAACTGCCTTCCAGTATGGATTCAGACGAGGACATGTCCACGCCAAATGCGCAAAGTCAGCGTAAGGGTGTCCACACTTGCGGCAATTATGGGGTCTTGTTGGGTCTAGTTTGTGTACTTTGGCCGGTGTGCTGTAAACCCTGCGTAGGAACCTAAAATGAAGCAGTTTATGTCTGCTGTTGAGGGAGATGTCTTTGGTGAGAGCGCAGCAAGCGGTCCATTGGTCGTCCGCAATCGGGCCTCCCAAATCTACCTCCCAAGCCCCCCTTATCCTTTCATCATCGACAGGAACGAGTCTCGAACAGGCTTTGTAAAGTTTTGAAATGAGGTGGGTGCCATGTTCACTCTCGATGACCAGAGACAAGGGGGCAAACGAGTCGGGTTCTACGGGAAAGCAGGGTATTGCGGCACGTAGCGCTGAGAGGATGCGCCTGAACAGAAATCGGTCCATGAACGTGACATCGGTGAAGCAGGCGTCGTCACCACCCTCAAAGGCATGGCCATCCGGGAACAGGTCACCTGCCTTCGTGATCTCAAATTTGGTTAAAGTGCGCTGCACAATTTTCTCGTCTGTAAGCGGTAGCCAACGAGAATTGGGGAGTGGTAGGGCCGAGGAATACAAAAGGGCAGTACGTGTAATTCGTCATAGCTTCTCCCAAGCCCAGCTGGTCGTGGAAACTGTTTGGATATCATGAGGGTCTCTGGGGAAACCTTTGGGGAGAACGGCGGAAAGCCGCTCAGGGAGGACCAGGTCAGCTTCTGGGCGAAGGTAGGGAATTCTGGCGTCTGGGTGGTACCAAGCATGAGCATAGCTGCATTGTGCTACTAGATAATATAAATGGAAATCGGGAACTCCGTATCCGCCTCAGTCATAGGGGAGGGTTAGTATTTGCCAGCGCACCCGGGCCCGTGTATTTCCCCACACTAAGCGTATCAAGTGGGATCTGAGCGTCGCAAAAAAACTGTTTGGGAGAGGGATGGGGATATTGTTAAAGAAGTAAAGGAATTTGGGTAAAACCACCATCTATATTATGGCTACCCTACCTGCTATGGATAGCGGCAATTTCAGCCATTGGTCTATTTGTGTCTCCAGTGATGAGATCGCTTGCCCATAATTGAGACGCACTATCATTTCCGCGTCAAGATGTATATGTATGCCCAAATATTTCGTGGAATCAGCACACCATTCTAGCGGAAACTCTAGTTCCCAGGGGGCAGTGCTACGCGTGAGAGGAAAGATGACGGATTTGTGCCAATTATTGCCCAGGCCGGAATGCTGGCCGAAGCGGAGTATCTCGCGTATGAGTGGATCTAAGTTGGTACATGGCTCGCGGACATATAGGATAGAGTCGTCGGCGTATAAGGAGACAAGGAGGGGGCCTGTACGAAATTGTAAGCCTCTCTGCAAGTGTTTCTCTTGAAAGTGCCTGATTAAGGGGTCCATAGCAAGGATAAAAAGTAAGGGCGAAAGCAGGCAACCTTGTCTGGTGCCTCGTAAAAGTGAGAAGGGTTGTGACAGTGTGCCGTTTAACCGAAGGCGAGCAGTCGGGAGGCGGTAAAGTAGTGCTGTGGTGGCCATGCAGCCCAGTGGCATCCCCATACGTTGCATAATTGACATGAAAAAGGGCCACTCTAGAGAATCAAAAGCCTTCTCCGTGTCAAGCAAAATTGCGGCCGCTGGTGTGTCCGGGTTGATCCTATGTAAAACTGAAAAAAGTGTTCTGAGGTTAAATGAGGTGGAGCGGTGAGGAATAAAGCCAGACTGTGCAGGGGAGATAATAAATTCCATTAGTTGTGACAGGCGCCCAGCAAGAATTTTGGCGAGAATCTTATAATCTAAATTTAATAGAGATAAGGGCCTATAGGAGCCGCAGTGCTGCGGGTCTTTGCCAGGTTTAGGGAGAAGGATAATGACTGCTTCCCGAAGTGTAGGTGGTAAAATCTGCCTCTCTAGGGCCTCTGCATATACCTCTATGAGTTGTGGGGCTAGTAAGTCCTTAAAGGCCTTGTAAAAGTCACCCGAGAATCCGTCTAACCCCGGGGCCGATGAGGACCGCAGGGAGTCAATGGCCCCCAAGACATCAGTTTCAGAGATGGGTTCAGCAAGAAAATCCTGCATGCCCCTCTCAAGGAAGACCAGTGCTAACTCAGATAAGTAATATTCCAGGGCAGCGTGGTCAGTCCCTATTCTGGAGGTGTACGACGTTTTGAAATAGGACAAAAATTCGTCCCTGATCGCGGTAGTGCCCGAAAGTGACTGGCCTGTAGGCGTCTGTATCTCGGTGATGTAGGCTTTACTATATGGGGGTCGGAGCAGTTGCGCCAGAACCCTGCCTGGCCTCTCCCCCTCCCCGTACTGCTTCGCTGTGTGATATTTGCCCATGTAGAGAATCTCCCTGTCGGCCGTATCTCTATATTCCGCGAGTAGGCCCAGCCGTGCTCGTTCAGTGTCAGGGTCATGTGCCTGTGCTAAAGTAGCGTTGAAGTCAGCAAGGTCGCGCTCTAGCTTGGTCAACGTGGTGTGCAAGTCGTGGAGGACCCCGGCCTTTTTGGAAATACAGACCCCCCGTATGTACGCCTTAAAACCTTCCCAGAGAACAGCCACAGTATCAACAGAGCCAGTATTTATAGTAAAATAGTCTTCAATCGCCTCGCGAATTTCATGTTGAAACAGGTCGTCTTCCAATGCCCGGCTTGGAAAGCGCCATTGACGTTTGAATCCTTCTGGGCGGGGTATCTGTAGCGTAAGCACTATTGGGGAATGGTCCGAATATGTACGCGGGAGGGTCTGAATTGTGTGGCTCCAAGCGGATATGGTAGGAGAGATTAGCCAGTAGTCGAGTCTGGTCGAGGTGTTGTGGTACCCTGAGTAATGAGTGTAGGCTGCGCAGGAGGGATTACGCAAACGCAAAACATCTAATAGGGCCAGTTGTTCGCATAGGGACTGCAACGCTCGTCGTGCGCGGGTTTGGAGTCTGGGGCAATGGATGTGCTATCAAGGGCCAAGTCAGGAATAATGTTAAAGTCCCCACCCATTATAATAGCCGTCTGGTCTAGTTGTAAAAGCTGAGCAAGTAAAGAATGGAAAAAATCAGGGCCATAGACGCACACTAAGCTCACCTCATGTCCCAGCAACGTCCCAGCAACAATAGTGTATCTGCCCTCCCTGTCGCGCATAATCTTGCGGGGGCTGAAAGGGATCCGTTTATGTATAAAGACAATGGTGCCCCTTGAGTAATTACTGTAGTTGGTAAAATATCTATGGGCTCCCCAGCTGGCGGCAAC
This sequence comes from Calotriton arnoldi, assembly GCA_963921515.1. NCBI lineage: Eukaryota > Metazoa > Chordata > Amphibia > Caudata > Salamandridae > Calotriton > Calotriton arnoldi. Next base: position 161,116 of record CAWUFW010014269.1, read on the forward strand.
ACGGGAAGGGTCAGAAGCGGCCAAATGTGTCTCTTGCAGGAAGGCAATGTCTATGTTATGACGCAGGAGATAGTGGAGGACATGGCGTTTCTTGCGATTATCATTGAGGCCACGGACGTTCCACGACATCAGAGATAGGACTGAGGGTCCACCACCATTACCTAGGCGGGTCATAGAGAGGACAGAACGAGGACAACAACACACTCAGCAACATTTCAATAGGAAGTGTGACTGTGAACAAACATGTGAGAAATCGAGTACACCTTATCAATTGCAATCGCCCCCCTCCCTCCCCCCGCCCAACCTTACCACCCAACAAGTAAGGCCAAACCAACATTGTCCAATAGACAAAAAGTACCAATCGTGATAGAAAGGAACGTGAATAGCCCAGCAGCGGTACCTCTAGGAATATAAGGGAAAACTATGGTAACCACCAATGGGGGAAGGCAACGCCCCGTCAGCTAACCAGCTATGGGGAACGATGAATGTAATGAAGAAATAACCCAAGTTTACCCATGGCAACATGCCTAAAAGGAGAGGGACAGTGTCATGATATGGTCAGCCACGACCAGACCCTGAGAAAAGTTCCATGCTGGCCTCTGAAACGTTCTGCGATAAGGAGGGACCAGCGCCATCTGTAACTGCCTGCACGTTGTTTTTGTGCGTTCGGCAAAAGTCCAGAACCTCTGTAGGATTGTCAAAGATGCGTACTTTGCCGTTGACATCTACGCGCAGTCTGGCCGGGTACAGCATGCCATATCGGAGGCCGAGATTCCGGAGTGTCGCCTTTGTGCCATTAAACTTACGACGGGCCTCCTGAACCATAATGGTGAAGTCCGGATACAGGGACAGTTTGGAGCCCTGCCAGATAGTGTCGCCCTTCTCACGGGCTAGGCGAAGCGCTGTGTCTCGGTCCCTAAAGTTCATGACCTGGGCTATGATGGGTCTAGGAGGGCAGCCTGGGTTGGGGCGAGGGCCCAAAGTGCGGTGGGCGCGCTCCACCACAAAGCCTGGAGTGAAAGAGGCCCTCCAAAACATATCGGCCAGTAATGATTCAACAAAAGTGTCCATGCGACCAGTGGCAGTGGATTCCGGAACCCCCAAAATGCGTAGATTGTTCCGTCTACTGCGCGCTTCTAAGTCCTCATTTTTTATTGCCACGTCTTTCAAGATACGCTCTACTCTCTCTAACCTCTTGAGTGATTGTGCCGTGCCATCTTCAATGTCGGATATGCGGGCTTCTGCGACGTCGAGCCTTCGATCGTGCGCCTGTATTTGAACCCCAAGGTCTGCTAGGTTCTTATCCAGTGCATCAAATCTACCATCCAAGGCTCTGAAGCCCGCCCTCATCTCTTGTAGCAACGAGGTGTCTTGACCTTTGGGGTCGCCAGTGGGCAGCGTGTCTCGCCCCCCCTCCGCCATGTCAGGATCTGACCCTTGGACCGTCTCCGCAAGTTTCTCAAACGGGAGGGTTCTTTGTTTTGGGTCTTTGCGACCCATACCGCACGGTAATCACTAGACTGTGGGCCAGGGCTTGTAGTGAGGAGAGTCTTTGGGGGGAGGGCAGAGATCGGGCCAATATCAGGTATGAATGCTCAAGGGCTGGACAACAGGAGGCACAGTGTCACCGCGTGTGGAAGGCAGTGCTGGCCAGGTGGGAGAGAGAGTCAGCAGCAATGTGGAACAGCAGGACTGCAGCATGGAGGGCCAAACAGAGGACAATAGATATTGTAAGGACATTGATAGTGAGGCCAGGGTGGAGATCGACGTTCTGCAATCCTTGAGGAGGAAGGCGGATGGAGGAAGGCGCCAACCCCAGGGCCGTGATGTAGGGCAGGCAAATCGGCAAATTTCCAGCAACGCCGAAGGCGCAGGGCCGGCAGGATGCCAAGGAGCAGTAGCAGAAGGTGGGGGAGGCACCCGGGCGCGGGCAACGTGTATTCCCCACCGGCCTCGAGCAGTGAGCCTGCTCCTCTTTACTAAGTAGCCGACGAATGGCTCTAGCAGGCCGATGCCCCATCAAGGTGGGAACTGCATGTGGGGGCGCTCACTCTGCAGGCGGCGCACGATCAAACGGATCGGCACTCAGCCTTGTCGAGGCCGGTACAGGGTGGGGACGGAGAGTTGTGCCCCGCGCCCGGCGCACTCACCGCAAATCAGCTCCGCCACCCAGGTCCCCCAGCATCACCGGGTTCGCTCTTCGCATCGGAGCCCCGGTCGTCTCAGGCCGCCGCCGCAGTTTTCCACACTCCGTCCGTGGCTCCACAGGGCTGGATCTTCAAGTTTTCGGGCAGCGATTCTCATGCAGGTGGCGGCATTTGAATCGGGTCGCATTCACGGGTCCGGCGCAGCCGTCCACACCTCTAATCGTCCATGGGAAACAAGGGAACTTGGATGTGGCACTGGCATCGCCAGCGGAGCTTCAATGCCGTGTGGCCATTTTGGTCCACGGCTTGGCCACTCCCCCAGGAATGTGTGTAGTTAGTGTATTTTACCAAACTGTAAAGGGTTGTCAACAGGGCCTTGCAAAAGAATCTTATCAGTAGCAAATGTGTACCTGTAAACCTATTGACTTAAAATTGCGGGTAATATAAAGTCTTTAAGAGGGTATCCTGTTCTGGTAAAAAATGTGCAAGCTCTTTTTTTAAACCATATGGATGCATTGTGTTTGTTAGATGAAGTACAAAGAGGATAACATCCACCTAACTGAGGGGACTTGAAAGATATTCTATGTGTCCAGCATCTGGTCAAAGGTTATGTCCATTATCACTTTATTGAAGATAGAAAATTAGGCACAGGTGTAGCTTATGGAATTACGTCTGACCCACATATGATACAGGACGCTGCCACAATGACTGCAATGGTGTCATTAATGGTGTCACTTAACATGTCATGAATGATAAATAAATGCAGTTATGAGAAGAGCATGAATGGGCACAACGGACCAAGGCCCGGCTGGGCCGAAACATGTGCTGTGGTTTGGTGAAATAAACACAGGTTTTCCACCCTACCCCGTGTGAATGCTTCAACCCCTTTCTTGAATACTTCATCTCTCTCGCTTTCTCTCTCTCTCTCTCTCTCTCTATATATATATATATATATATATATATATATATATATATATATATATATATATATATATATATATATATATATATATATATATATATATATATATATATATATAGTTATATATAACGTCCCTGAAAAAACCAAAGGTTACAGGGACGTTATAGTTAGGGTGATATTTCACTTGTACATAACCAGAGATATTCAGCAGTTATAGTTAGCTCAGCTAACTATAGCTCGCGCCCCCATAATGCACTGCTTATGACCTCACATATTACATTACTCATGACATTGTCAGTGACATCACTGATGACATCTCAAATGACATCACTGATGAGATCATCTGGTGACTGTTAGTGTTTCTAAAAGTTTTATGAGTGTTAAATAGATATACACCAAGGTGTATTGATGAATCAGTGGGTGTTTGAGAGCCTGTATGGATGACTTAGTGGGTGCGTGACTAACTGTATAAGTGAGTGATTATACGTGTCTCAGTGAATGTATGGATGAGTGACTAATTTGTGTGAATGTCTGTATCAGTCTGTCAGTTGATGTGTAAGTGGCTGCATGGGTTGGTGAGTAGGTACATGAGTGGTGTATGCGTTATTTATTGGTTTTCTGAGTACCTGTATGGGTGTATGAGTGTCTGTGTGAGTGGGTGAGAGGGTCTGTGACTCTCTGCATGTATCAGTGAGTGGGTGAGTCACTGGCTGTATGGGTTCAAGAGTGCATCTGAGAGGGGCTGTATGGATGAGTGAGTGTCCGTATGGCTGTGTTGGTGGGTGAATGGATGTGTCAGTGGTATATGAAGGAGTAACTGCATATGTGAAAGGCAGTATAGGTGAGTGTTGGAGTATATAAGTAACTATGTGTGAGTGAGTGATTGTGAGAGGGGCTGTATGGATGAGTGTGTACATGTGTCAGTGCCTGTACAGGTGAGTAAGTATGTGTTATTATGTGTATGAATAAGTGTGTTTGTGTGTGTATAACTGTATAGGTGAGTAAGTGACTGTGTGATTGACTCTATGGGTGAGTGAGTAGGTGTGTGAGTAGCTGTATGAGTGCCTGACAGTGTGTGAGTAGCTGTATGGGTGTATGAGTAGATGTCAGTGGCTGTATTAGTGAGTGAGTGGGTGTATGAGTGGCTGTATGGGTGAGTGAGTTGATGTCTGTGTAGACCTATGAATTAGTGAGTGGGTATGGGTGTGTCAATGGTTTAGAGAATGGTAGTGTGAAAGTTGGAGTGGGTATATGAAAGGATACATGGGGGTGTGAGTGGTGCATCAAAGATTCTGTAGATGAAGTTATCAGTGATGTCATCAGTGATGCCATTTGAGATATCATCAGTGATGTCATCAGTGATGACACTGACCATGTCATGAGTGATGTAATATGTGAGGTCATAAGCAGTGCATTGCGGGGGTGTGAGTTATAGTTAGCTAAGCTAACTATAATTGCTGAATTTCTCTGGTTTTGTACGAGTGAAATATCACCCTAACTATAACGTCCCTATAACCTTTGGTTTTTTCAGTGAATTTCTAAGGTTGGTTTTAATTCTATTTCCTAACTATAACGTCCCTGTAACCTTTGGTTTTTTTCAGTGAATTTCTAAGGTTTTTTAAATGGTAATTGTTAACTATAAAGTTCCTGTATCCTTTGGTATTTTTAATTTCTAAGGTTTTTTCTAATTCTATTTGTTAATTGTAAGGTCCATTTTTTTGTAAGTGAACCTCTAAGATTTTCATACTTTCTTTCTATAATTGGATATTGTGTATTATATTTTTTTAAACAAAACTACTGTAAACCTTTATTTTGCACTTCTGCTTCACCACGGTAACCGCAACCTCTTCGGTCACCACGAATATCACATGACCGGGAAAGCAAGGAATATAATTGGATAATATACTTTTCAGCAAAATTAATAGGAAGTACAAACCCACTCTTCCTTCTTGAATCTCCATTCATAGAACTTCATTCTGAGCAGGTAGATTCATTTTGCTGTGCAAACCTTTTGGTCTTTTTTTTCTTTCGGAAATGGCAACACAGCAAGGAGATGGGGGTTAGCAGGAACAATAGCTGGACCAGGCTGTGGAGGGGGTGGAGACTGAAGATGTGGAAGAAGAGGAGCCTCCACAAAAGAGACCTAGTGTGGCATGGGATTTTTTTACAATCCCATCAGGTGAATCAAAGACAGCTGTCAAACGTGTGCAATGCACAATCTGCAAGAAGACCCTCTCTAAAGGGGCGAACAAGAAATATTCATATGGGACAACGTCCATGTTATATCATCTAAAAACCTTTCATAAAAAACCTCTCCAACTGGCGATCAAGGAGATGGGAGCTGGAGGACCATCTATTTCAGTGGCAGCGGCAACATTTCCTGGTCAGAAACTCCCTTCTGAGGTGCAGACTACTGCAACAGATATGGCTCCAGAGTCATCAAGAATGCTCACATACTGCATGGACTGTAGTGTTGTCATAAGTGCTGGTGAGCAGAGTCTTACAGCTATTCGCAATGCTGCAAAACAGCATACATGCTAATTTGTTTCCCCTTTTATATGTTTTGCACATTTTTCAGTGCACGTTTTTTCAGTTCCTGCTGTCCCAGTTGCCATTTATGTTATTACAAAAAAGAACAAAAAAAGTTAAAACTTTACAAAAACCTTTAAAAAAGAAAAAAAAAAAGCTTCCTATTGGAACCGCCTTTTACAGTAAAAAAAGATAAAGTATGTATATATGTTGAAAAGACTGTATGACTAGTATATGGATAATTGAATCAGTGCACAACTGGTGCATGGATGTTAGAATGAGTGCAGCAGTGGTGCCTGAGTAAATCTATGAGTGAATAAGTAGTGCCTGAGTGATTGGATGAGTGCACACATAGTGATTGGGTGATTGGATGTGTGCATGGGTAGTGCCTGGACAAATGGATGAGTGCATATGTAGTGCCTGTGTGAATGGAAGAGTACAACAGTAGTGCCTCATTGAATGGATGAGTGCATGGATAGTGGCTGAGTGAATGGATGAGCACAAGCATAGTGCCTCAGTGAATGGATGAGTGCAAGGGTAGTGCCTGGGGGAATGGATGAGTGCATTGATAGTGTCTGAGTAAATGGACGAGTGCATGGGTAGTGTCAGAGTGAATGGATGAGTGCAAATGTATTGCCTGGATCATAGGATGAGTGTAAGAGTAGTGCCTGAGTGAATGTATGACTGCATGCGTACTGCCTGAGTAAATGGATAAGTGCAAGGGTAGTGCCTGGGTGATTGGATGAGTACATCGGTAGTGCCTGGGTGAATGGGTGAGCGCATGTGTACTGCCTGAGTGAATGGATGAGTGCACGACTAGTGTCTGGATGATTGGATGTGTTCATGGGTAGTGCCTGGGTGAACGGATGAGTGCATGGATAATGACTGAGTGAATGGATGAGTGCATGGGAAGTGCTTGAGTGAATGGATGAGTGCAACATAGTGCCTGGGTGATTGTGTGACTGCATGGATAGTGCTTGGGTGATTGCAAGAATGTATGAATAGTGCCTGGGTGATTGGATGAGTGCATGGGTACTGCCTGGGTGATTGGATGAGTACATAAGTAGTGCCTGCATGAGTGGATTAGTGCACAGGTAGTGCATCAGTGAATGGATGAGTGCACTGTCTGGGTGAATAGATTAGTGCATGGGCAGTGCCTAGGTGAATGGATGAATAGAAGGGTAGTGCCTGGGTGATTGGATGTGTGCATGGGTAGTGCCTGGGTGAATGGATGAGTGCATGGGTAGTGCCTGAGTGAATGGATGATCGCATGTGTAGTGCGTGAGTGAATGTATGAGTGCAAGGGTGGTGCCTGGGTGATTGGAAGAATGTACAAATAGTGCCTGGGTGATTGGATGATTGCATGATTGCATGGATAGTGCCTAGGTGATTGGATGACTGCATGGGTAGTACCTCAGTGAATGGATGAGTGCATGGGTAGTGGCTGAGTGAATGGATGATTGCATGGGTAGTGTTTGAGTGAATGGATGAGTGCCAGGGTAGGGCCTGGGTGAATGAAGGAGTGCATTGGTAGTGCCTCAGTGAATGGATGAGTGCAAGGGTAGTGCCTGAGTGAATGGATGAGTGCATGAACAATGGCTGGGTGAATGAATCCGTGCATGGGTAGTGCCTGGGTGAATGGATGAGTGCATGGGTAGTGCTTGAGTGAGTGGATGAGTGCATGGGTAGTGTCTGGGTGAATAGATGAGTGCACGGGTAGTACCTGAGTAAATGGATGAGTGCATGGGTAGTGTGTGAGTGAATAGATTATTGTAAGGGTATTGCCTAGGTCACTGGAAGAGTGCATGGGCATTGCCTGAGTGAATGGATGAGCGCATGCATAGTGCCTGAGTGAATGGAAGAGTGCAAGGGTAGTGCCTGGGTGATAGGATGAGTGCATGGGTAGTGCCTGGGTGAATGGATTAGTGCAACTGTAGTGCCTGGGTGAATGGATGAGTACATGGGTAGTACTTGAGTAAATGAATGAGTGCATGGGTAGTGTGTGAGTGAATGGTTGAGCACATGCATAGTGCCTGAGTGAATGGATGAGTGCAAGGGTAGTACCTGGGTGATTGGATGAGTGCATGGGTAGTGCCTGGGTGAATAGATGAGTACATGGGTAGTGCCTGAGTGATTGGATATGTGCGTGGTTAGTGTCTGGGTCATTGCATAGTGCATGGGTAGTGTCTGAGTGAATGGATGAGTGCAATAGTAGTGCATGGGTGATTATAAAAGTGCAAGGGTGGTACCTGAGTGATTTGAAATGTGCATGGTTAGTGCCTGGGTGAATGGATGAGTGCATGGGTACTGCATGAGTGAATGGATGAGTACAAGTGTAGTATCTGCCTCATTGTATGAGTGCATGGGTAGTGCCCGAGTGAATGGATGAGCACATGTGTAGTGCCTGATTGAATGCATGAGTGCAAGGGTAGTGCCTGGGTGATTGTGTGAGTGCATGGATAGTGCCTGGGTCATTGAAAGAATGTATGAGTAGTGCCTGGGTGATTGGATGAGTGCATGGGTACGGCCTGGGTAAATGGATGAGTGCATGAGTAGTGCCTGGGTAAGTGGATGCGTGCATGGGTAGTGCCTCAGTGAATGGATGGGTGCAAGGCTAGTGTCTGGGTCACTGGATGAGTGCATGGGCATTGCCTGAGTGAATGGATGAGCGCATGCATAGTGCCTGAGTGAATGGATGAGTGCAAGGGTAGTGCCTGTGTGATTGGATGAGTGCATGGATAGTGCCTGGGTGAATGGATTAGTGCAACTGTAGTGTCTGGGTGAATGGATGAGTACATGGGTAGTACCTGAGTAAATGGATGAGTGCATGGGTAGTGTGTGAGTGAATGGTTGAGCGCATGCATAGTGCCTGGGTCATTGAAAGAATGTATGAGTAGTGCCTGGGTGGGTGATTGGATGAGTGCATGGGTACAGACTGGGTGATTGGATGAGTGCATGAGTAGTGCCTAGGTGAGTGGATGAGTGCATGGGTAGTGCCTCAGTGAAGGGATGGGTACAAGGCTAGTGTCTGGGTGATTGGATGAGTGCATGGATAGTGCCTAGGTGATTGTGAGAGTGCATAGACAGTGCCTGAGTGAATGGATGAGTGCATGGGTACTGCTTGGGTAATTGGATTAGTGCATGAGTAGTGCCTGGTTGATTGTATGAGTGAGTGAGTAGCACATAGGTGTCTGGATGAGTGCAAGAGTAGCACCTGGGTGATTGGATGAGTGCAAAGGTACAGCCTAGGTCATTGGATGAGTGCAAGGGTAGTGGCTTGATGATTAAGTGAGTGCATGGATAGGGCCTGGGTGATTGGGTGAATGCATGGATACTGCCTGCATGATTGAGTAAGTGCATGGATAGTGCCTAGGTGATTAGATTAGTGCATGGGTACTGCCTGGGTGATTGGATGAGCCCATGAGTAGTACCTGGGTCTGTAGATGAGTGCATGGGTAATGCCTCACTGAATGGATGAGTGTATACACAGTGGCTGGGTGTTTGCATAGTGCATGGGTACCATCTGGGTGATTGGATGAGAGCCTGAGTAGTGTCTGGGAGATTAGATAAATTCAAGTGCAGTACATGAGTGATTGGATGACTGCTTAGGTAGTGGCTGGATGATTGGACAAGTAAAACTGTTGTGCCTGAGAGATGGGATTAGTACATGAGTAGTAACTCAATGAATCATCACTAGATTACTGATTTGACACACATAATATATCTTGACCTTCAACTACTGTGAAAAAAATAGAAACAGACAGAAATGTATTGGAATTTCATTTCGAACATTAGACAACCAAACAACATACAATATTTTTTAAGCAAAACTTTAGTTCAACATAGACAAATGTTTTACTGTTTTTCCTGTTTTCAACTTTCATACTTGTTCACTTTCAACAGTGCTTTATATGAAGACTCATCATGAAACAGTGGAAAAAAACAATCAATGGATTGTAGAAAAAAGAAATGTGTACAGTAGATCATTACAACCAGGTCATACTGTTCACTGCACTCACTACACGTTTCTTAAACTGACTTGCTAATAGGTTATTACCTTAATGAAAGCAACTATATGGTAAAACTGTTTCTGATATTCTTATATCTACAATTATGAAAGCAGTCTTCATTTTTGCATATCCTTTTGAAAATATCATCCCTGCTAGGACAAATGATGTCTAAAATGTTCTTAGTTCATGTATGAAAAACATAACTGATAGTACTACGTAGAGGTTGCTGTAGCAGAAACAAAAGGGGACTTTTTTTAGTGGTGAAGAGACTTTTCACATCCAACGTAAGGCTACTAGTATTATAGTACCTCCATTTAACTTTTATCTGTAGTATTACAATGTAGTCCTCAAATATTTATAAATTCCTTTCTCGCAGTTCAAAAGAGCCCTTCATTTCTAACAACTTGCTGTAGACAATACCCCCAATAGGCCTAATAATTAAGCCTGGGCGTAGTTCGCGAAGTAGCGCTATGCGAAGCTACGCAAAGTGCAGTCCGCACTACGTGAGCTACGCGTAGCACTACGCGAACTGCGTAGTGCACTGTTCGCAATGATTGCACAGTGCCGGATGCTTGTCCGCACTGTGCAATCATTGAAAACGGCATCTTGCACAGTGCGAGCTGTCTTTTACTGCCGCTCGAGTAGATTTTTACTCGAGAGGCAGCTTTCTCAACGCGGACTGGTAGTTTCTCATCGCGAGCGGTCGCGACCACTCGCAATGAGAAACCTGACCTCCCCGCGTTGAGAATCTCGCCGGGAGGTTTATTTTCCACGCTCGCGATCGGCAACTTGATGTTGCTGATCGCGAACGAGGAAAAAGTCTCGCCGGGATGTCATTTTGCTTGACGTTGAGGACCGCGAGCAAGCAAAAAATGACTGCTGCACTATGCTACGCTACGCGTGTTTGCACTGTGCTACGTGCAATTCGCGTTGTGCGAAGTAGCGCAAACTTCGCAAACTACGCGAGCGTAGCGTAGTGCTTTGCCCAGGGTTACTAATAATGTCTCATAAACACATAATCCATATGTATGTCAACACAATACCACATTTTCTTATCCTAGATTCTCCTTAGAACTTCGGTTGTAGAATTAGCAGATATGATTTTGGTAACTTTTTGGGTAGTCTTGATTTGAATGTCACTAGTATTGCACTCTGTCCATCCTATTTGACATCTTAAATATATTGTGTAGTGTCCAGAGGTCATATTAACTCCTTCATGAAATATGATTGCTATAGTTGTGAAAGTTCTTTTTGAGATAGAAATGTGTTCGTAATTTCACTTCCTAATTTAATACCATCCACTCTGCATCGTTGTAGTATGACTATGATATATTTTCCATACCTCTGTAGAAACAACATTGACCTAAGTTCTGATCTGCAGTTTGGGCAGGTCATATCTTGATGGGCGTTTGTACTTAAATCTTCAAACGGCACAGCTTCACAATCTGGTAATGTCAAGTACAGGAATTATTCTAAATTGATTTCAGTGCTAGACGTAAATTCACAATCTTCACAGTTAAGGGTCCATTTTTAAATTAACCAAATAATTCATTGATATTCACATCTTCTTCATCTCATAGTCCTAGCATTACCATTAGAAATTATTGAGCATCCTCCTGAAGATTTTGAGGGAACACTACTGATCCTGTGAAGTCATCAGTGAGTTTTCTTATTCCAGTTGCAGAATGTGTAATACTTCTATCACTTCTTAATTCTTCAAATAAACTACACAGTTGTGAAGACATTCTTTTATCTACCTTTTCTTTAATAGAATTTATAAAATGAGGTAAATGATATAGTCCATTTAACACTACATTTGCATAACAGTTCACTCCAGATTTATTATCAAAGTGATAGCCTTGTATTTCCTCCTTGTGCTCTAGTTTTCTTTTCTTTCCTCCTTGTTGATTTTCTTTTTGTTCATCATTCTGTTCAACTGTGATAGACTGTTTAGATATTTTCCTCTTTGGCCACAGTATTGCGTTTTGAACCATAGGATACTGTCCTAAATGAGGTGCATATTGAGCTCTTAACCGATTACACTCCATTACATCTCACATCAGCACTTACTTTCTTCTCATCAAAATCAATCAGAAATAAGCAGACAATTTTCTAATTCACGACAAAGCAACATATGACATTCCTTCTTTGAATACACTACTACCAATATTAACAAGACCCGTATCTATACTTAAACCTTGCGATTTATGAATAGTTACTGCATGCGCTAAAGACACTGGGAACTGCTTTCGCTGGACATACAAGTCTTTCACAAGTATGAAACGTACAACACAACTACCAATCTGCTTAACTTCTGCAATATCATCAAATTTTATGGCTAAGTATTCTACATCATTTCTGTTTGGATAATTAACAAGTTTAATAACTTTACCCATTGAACCATTTACTAGCCCTTCTTCAGCATTTAAATTACGACGTAAGATTACACGACAATTTTTACAGACACGTAACAGTTTTTCTAATCCTGCAGTTTTCGACACAGACTTTTCTGAACTATTCAATTTGAATTGCGTTTTTTCTGTTAGTAGCACTGTAATGTCTTGATGTTCCATTTTATCATTTGCTCTATTTTTGACAATCTCTTCTTTTTACAGTTGCAATAATTGTTCATTGAATTTACTACACTCCTCAAGAGTTGAGGTATTAATGGAAAACATGTGATAAGCTTCTGTAAGATGGCCAAAACAGTAACTTTTCAAAGTACTAGGTTTTATGTAGGATTTAGTTAAAACTTGTACCTAGAGCACTGGCTCAATAGGAATGAGTATCATTTTGAAAGCGTGTATATTTGGCAAACAACAAAGCAAACAAAGAATAGACTTCTCTTCCTTAACAACATTCTACATTACTTCAGCAGCTGGGACATTACTTGGAAACACATTTTTGATAAGGGGGTTTGTAATGCTGTCTTTCCCCCCTTTGTGAGGACTCCCACTCTTATATCCTTTAGTATATCTGCCTAATGCATATCTGCTGCTTGGTGCATATTTTTGATTAACTCTTTGGATTGAAAGTTTTCCCAAATGTTTACATTTCCAATAATTCCTAGTGAATTCCTTTTTTCATTATGTAGTAGTTTCGTGAATACAGGTTGTCATTTTACGGGAGTTAGTTGTAGCAGGTCTCCAAAGACTATTGAGTGTTTTCCTCCAAAAAGTACATCATAGTCAGTTTTTAAAATTTGCCGCATTCTTAAATGTATAAAAGCTAGCATTAGGTTACACACCATACAGACTTCATCAATATTTAGTAGCTTTAATGACAAGCATCACCAGATAATTCATTGTATTGTAATTTGTTGTCATGTTCAACAGGCAGCATTAATAATCGATGAAGGGTAACTCCTTTAACATTATGAGCAGCTAACCCTGTCAGTGCAGTGACTACACATGACAAATTGGAGTCTGTTGTCTTCTGAAGGTAACTTGTCAGTACTTAATCAAAAAGCTTTTTCCAGTTCCAGCTTGACCACTTATGTACAATAGAACTGGTTTATATGTAGAACATGCACACTTTTTATTCTCATGCCGAAATCCATGTTCTACATTACATTTTACCTCTTCAAAAATTTCTTTCTGATCTACATTCAATTGCTGTATTAGTAGTTCTAGATCCACAGTTTACTTTCTCACTTGCTGCATTGCATTCTTCACCTCTTTCATAGCTATTGCAGCTTCATTTTCTTTTTTTGTTTTTAAATATTTTTTTATTATTATATATCCCAGAAAAGACAACGGCTACAAAAAACAAAAAAGACAGAAGAAGCTGCAAAATGACAAATATACATATTGTAAATAGCAGTATGTCCAATATAACACATGGTTCTTCTAATGAAAAAGAAGAAAATCATAGGAGCCAACCAGGCACTAGTTAAACATTTCATGTTGGGTTATACAAGATACAAAAAGAGAGAGAGACAAAAAGAAAAGAAAAACAGGGAAAGTTATACATCAGACCTTAGAACGGACAGTGGTATTGAGCTAGGTGAAACGGCGCCACTCAGGAAAATCGCACATATATTAGTTTCAATAGATCCTAAATTCTGGATGGTGCTGTAAGGTGAGGACAACCACCAACCTCCCCCAAAATTGTGGCAGAGGCCACTGAATACACAAAGGAAATCCTCAGCACACGTCTGTAGTGTATCTAAACATTTGTCTGCACATTGTATGCATGAATATTAACGCAGTATTTTGAGTTTCTTGTTTTTCTTTCTTTATTCTTATAGTTTCTCTTCAGCCGACACGTGTTTCGTCGCATACACTGGGAAATCGTCCCGTGACTTTCTCAATGCTCTACAATCTTTCGTATATTCCTTTCTTATGTGGTGATAATTCCAACCCACAATGCGTAAAATATCTGTCTTCTGCGTTAAAATCGGTTCTTTATTCAGGAAATGTCTCCGTCTGACCAATCCACGAGCTCGTAAGGACAGCTCCGTCATCAACGTAGCCCAAAACCGTGACTCTCGAGGTTCTCGCACTCGAGAGTCACGGTTTTGGGCTACGTTGATGACGGAGCTGTCCTTATGAGCTCGTGGATTGGTCAGACGGAGACCCTTCCTTAATGAAGAACCGATTTTAACGCAGAAGACAGATATTTTTCAAATTGTGGGTTGGAATTATTACCACATAAGAAAGGAATATACCAAAGATTGTAGAGCCTTGAGAAAGTTGCGGGACGATTTCCCAGTGTATGCGACGAAACACATGTCGGCTGAAGAGAAACTATAAGAATAAAGAAAGAAAAACAAGAAACTCAAAATACTGTGTTAATATTCATGCATACAATGTGCAGACAAATGTTTAGATACACTACAGACGTGTGCTGAGGATTTCCTTAAAGTTATACATCAGAACTACTCAATCAAAGGGCCCCAAATTTTTCTGCCCCGTTTCCCCGCTCTCCGCCCCTTGCATCTATATAATGCCATCTCCATATTACATATATGAAGCAAACCAAGCTTGATACGCCGGAGGGTCAGCATCCTTCCACTTTGATGCCATTAGCAGTCGGGCTACTGACATTGAAATGAAACAAAAATATACCTGTATTGATTCTAGTTGTGCTTTCTCATCAAAGCCTAATAGCATCATAGTTGGCGAGATAGACACATCTTTTCTTAAAACTTTATGCAGAAAAATTTCGATCCCCTTTATTAAAGGGTCCAGCTTACTACAATCAAAAAACATATGTACCAAATCTGCAGGGCCTTGCCCACATCTCGGGCAGTGATCATTTTCCCTTTTCCCCCATCCAAACAGTTTTGCCGGGGTAAAGTACAAATTGAAAACTGTTTTGTAATGTTGCGCCTTCAGATTGGCAGAGAGAAATACTTTCTTTGAGAAAGCCAATGACCTACATAGGTCCACGTCCTGGTTTTCTAATTTGACTGCCCAGGTAGCTTCAGTTTTTACTAAATCGTCCGGAGCGGCTTTTGTAAAAAAGCAATTTATATCCTTAATTCGAGGGCTTTTATAAAGGATAGTTTCTAGAAAGGGGATCTTATCTGTAGAAGTGATGTTTGATATAAAAGGTCTAATGGTTTCCTTAATTTGGACATACTTAAAATAAGATCTAGGGTCAATTTTATACCGCTTCTATAGCTCTACAAAAGGAATCATACCATTCCTGCCTATGACATCCCCTATTTTGCTGACATCGGCCTGCTCCCAATGTTTAGCAATTCCATCATAAAGAGGGGCCGGAAAAACCGGTGATCACCAAAGGGGTAGGTATCTCTGGAGCGTGGGAATTTCTAACAGCTTGCAGACTTTATGCCATACATTTCATGCCATTCTAAGGGGCTTGAAACATGTCTTTTTGTAATAACTTGCCTCCAACTGCCTCAGTAAAACCCCCCAGCTGCTCCACCTATAGCCAACTCAAAGATTGAGGGGGGGACTTCGCATTCCTGTGGACCCAAGCATGTTTCTGCCCCAATATTCGGCTTAAACAGGATACCCATTTGTTGCAGCATTATGGCCCAGTAATAATGTAGTAGATTGGGAACTGCCCAACCCCCCTGAGCTTGCGGAAGGGTCAGGAATTTCAATGAACGCCTAACCTTCTGATAGTGTCAGATAAATTTGGTGAATATTCCATCCAGCTTTTCAAAGAAAGCAGGCTCCGGCTCTAACGGGATACAGCAAAATAAATATAAAATTTTGGGGAACATGGTCATTTTGAGCACGTTGCAGCTTCCAATTATCGACATTTGCAATTTATCTATTCTTTTTAGGTCTTTGCTGATTTTATCTATAAGAGGAGCCGAATTCGTCGCCCAAATAGAACACACATCCGCCGAGATGTCGATCCTAAGATAAGTAGCTACCTCGGTCCTGCGGGGATGCTGAAAGTTTATACTTTCACTGCAAACAATCCTGGTCTTATCGGAGTTTAGGAGATATCCCGACAGCCCACCGAATTCCTTAGCCAAAACTTCGATCCTCGTGATTGCTCCCAGAGGGTCAGGGGTAACAACAGCTATGCCGTCAGCATATGCTAAGACCTTGGTATTATACCCCTGACCACTACTGGTTTGATCATCTGGTCTAGCATTATTGACCTGATGAACGGATCGATATATAACGCAAAGAGAATCAGTGAGCAAGGGCATCCCTGTCTCGTCCCTCGAGCTACTACAATCCTTTTGGACTCCTTACTCATCAATTGTATCCAAGCCGAAGGATGCAAATACATGGTCTTTTATAGCAGTGAGGATTCGTGGTCAAAACCCGTTGCTCCTTAAGTTATCCCATAAATATGCCCACTCCACCCGATCAAAGGCTTTCTGAGCGTCGAGGAGGATCAAAGCCATCTGCTCTCCAGAAATATCTGCTATGTCAAATAGGGGGATTACCCGACGAATATGATCTGTGGTCCCTCTCCCTGCTATAAAACCATGTTGCCATGGGCTCACCAATGAAGTGGCAAGTCGGAGCGCGATGATCTTAGAATATAATTTCTCATCGGCATTAATAAGGGAGATGGGTCGAAATGAAGCTGGGTCCTCAGCGGGTTTCCCTTTCTTC
The DNA here is from genome assembly GCA_963921515.1 of Calotriton arnoldi. Taxonomy (NCBI): domain Eukaryota; kingdom Metazoa; phylum Chordata; class Amphibia; order Caudata; family Salamandridae; genus Calotriton; species Calotriton arnoldi. Next base: position 177,779 of record CAWUFW010014269.1, read on the forward strand.
AGGAATACGACTATATCGGTGCCTTGCCACTATTGGGGTGGCTGCCCCTTCTGTTGTATGACCAAGAACAAATCCAGGAGCAAGGGGGCTAGCTCTGACTGGAGTACTTTATACATTTCAATCGGAATTCTATTGGGACCTGCCGCTTTCCCTGAGGCCATTGCCTGAAGTGCATCGGTGACTTCACTAAGCGAGTTGTCTGCCTCCAACTTTCGCAAAACAGGAATATTTATACCATCCCCGTGCCCACCAGTCTCTGGGGATTTATTCTCAGTCTGATAAAGGACCCCGTAAAATTCTGCAAACATGCTAAGGATTTCTTGAGGATCTGTTGCAAAAGTCCCATCTTTTCTTTTTATCCTAAAGATGTTATTTCTAACTGCCTTTTGTCTTAGCCGCAAAGCTAAATGTTTGCCTGTGGTCTCCCCGTACTCATAGTTATCCCTGGTATATGTTTGAAATGCTTCCGCCACTTTCTTATTGTAAATACTGTTGATTTCTGCCTTTATCCTTATGACCTCCAACTGCAGCTTAGTTTGTAGCTCTTCCTGTTTTTGAGCAATTGCGGCCGTGTGCTCCTCTTCACACTTCGTCAGCTGATCTGTCAGTTAGAGCAGTTCCTCTCACTGCCTTTTCCTGCGTGATCCAGCAAAACTAGCGGCCTCCCCCCTTAAGCCTGCCTTAAACGTGTCCCACACTATTTCTCTAGAGGTGCTAAACCTATTTATTTAAAAAAAACTGTCGGGTCCATCCCCTAATACGTTCAATAAACGCCTCATTCACCATTAATTTCCTGCCAAAGGTCCACTTTGGTTGACATCTTTGATGCCCCTGGACCATGATTTCCAGCATCAAGGGGTTGTGATACGACAGTATTTTCGGCAGCATCCTTATACTAGCACCATCAAGAAGAGCATTGATAACAAAGAAATAGTCGAGCCTAACGTACTTTCCATGAGGACAAGAAAAGTAAGTATAGCCTAAATCCCTTGGCTTCCTGAAGGCCCATATATCGACTAGCCCATGGCTAGAGGTCAGAGCGGCTAGTGCTTTATAAACTTGTGGCTTTCTCCCCCGATATTCATTGATGAAGGGGCCACTTGCATCCAAATGAATATTAAAATCCCCACACATGAGGGAACCTGGCCAGTAGGCTAGCTCTAATTCCAGTTCCTCTAGCATCCCTGGGTCATCTAAGTTAGGCCCGTAAACCGTGCATAAAGTGAGCCCGACTGATAATGTGACTATTGCCCATCACCCCCATTTATCCGTTAGAATTCCCTTTGCTGGGGTCAACCGATTTGTAACATGGATTGCAACCCCTCTATTCGTAGTGGTCTGGGAGAGCAGGCTACCTGTGTGTATCCTGGAATTATGTTGAGCCCTCTCTTCTGCCACAGGATGTGGGTTTCTTGTTGGCATATTATATCTGCCCCCAGGGATTTAAATACCTCACTCACCCTAGCCCGCTTTCCCCTATCATTTAGTCCCCAACATTTATTGAGCAAATAGTTAGCCTACCCATTGCTAAAACATTTAAGGTGTATAAATTGATTGTCATGCTTTTAAATTTATCACACTTTTTCCAGTCTCCTCACATAGGTTGCGCAAATCACGGTGCTTTTCTGGGTTTTTTCTCCCCCGCAACCCCCGCCCACCACCACCCTCCCCCACTCTCCCCCCACTCTCACCCCAACCACCCCCAGCCATCCCATCCAACCCTGCACCCCCCCATTTGGAGAAAAAACAGACCTGTGTCGGTCTGTGGTGGATGGAAGGCGGCACCCCTCCCAATTGGTGGCTATTCATTTTAGTGTGCCCCTATCTAGTGTCTCTGTACCCCTACACCAATCTAAGGAGAGTGATAGCTTATTTTATGTATATATCTCCATTTTTTTCCCCTTCTTTTTTTTTCCTTATTTAATTTCCCCCCCCTCATTTCTTACCCCTACTGTAGAGATTTTTGATTCTGATCCCTCTCTATTTTTGCAAAGCAGCAACAGGCTTTCCACCACCCCCTGCCCCTTTTTTTTTTCCTTTTCAATTTTACCCCCTAGTTCCTAGATCTGGGCCTAAATCCATCGTTTTTTTGCTCACCATGCCATTCCAGTTTGAAGCCAGCCATATGCAAATCAGTCTTGACCCTGTGCCCAATGGGAACAGTCCAGCCTGAACTGCCAGGCCAGGTCCTCCCTGGACTGGAAACAAGCATCCTAGGACCGGTTTCGGGGTTTCACCCCTCTTCAGCCAGGATAGCTTGATTCCAGTGGCATGGAGAGCACGGGACCCACGTCTGGGCATACCTGTCCCACTCGGGGTGACAAATGCAAAAACAACAATTGATGGACAGAATGCAGAACAATGTCATACATTCACCCCAGTACAGAGATCTGGGCCTAAATCCATCGTTTTTTTGCTCACCATGCCATTCCAGTTTGAACCCAGGAATATGCAAATCAGTCTTGACCCTGTGCCCAATGGGAACAGTCCAGCCTGAACTGCCAGGCCAGGTCCTCCCTGGACTGGAAACAAGCATCCTAGGACCGGTTTCCGGGTTTCACCCCTCTTCAGCCAGGATAGCTTGATTCCAGTGGCATGGAGAGCACGGAACCCACGTCTGGGCATACCCGTCCCACTCGGGGTGACAAATGCAAAAACAACAATTGATGGACAGAATGCAGAACAATGTCATACATTCACCCCAGTACAGAGATCTGGGCCTAAATCCATCGTTTTTTTGCTCACCATGCCATTCCAGTTTGAACCCGGCCATATGCAAATCAGTCTTGACCCTGTGCCCAATGGGAACAGTCCAGCCTGAACTGCCAGGCCAGGTCCTCCCTGGACTGGAAACAAGCATCCTAGGACCGGTTTCGGGGTTTCACCCCTCTTCAGCCAGGATAGCTTGATTCCAGTGGCTTGGAGAGCACGGGACCCACGTTTGGGCATACCCGTCCCACTCGGGATGACAAATGCAAAAACAACAATTGATGGACAGAATGCAGAACAATGTCATACATTCACCCCAGTACAGAGATCTGGGCCTAAATCCATCGTTTTTTTGCTCACCATGCCATTCCAGTTTGAACCCAGCCATATGCAAATCAGTCTACACCCTGTGCCCAATGGGAACAGTCCAGCCTGAACTGCCAGGCCAGGTCCTCCCTGGACTGGTAACAAGCATCCTAGGACCGGTTTCGGGGTTTCACCCCTCTTCAGCCAGGATAGCTTGATTCCAGTGGCATGGAGAGCACGGGACCCACATCTGGGCATACCCGTCCCACTTGGGGTGACAAATGCAAAAACAACAATTGATGAACAGAATGCAGAACAATGTCATACATTCACCCCAGTACAGAGATCTGGGCCTAAATCCATCGTTTTTTTGCTCACCATGCCATTCCAGTTTGAACCCAGCCATATGCAAATCAGTCTTGACCCTGTGCCCAATGGGAACTGTCCAGCCTGAACTGCCAGGCCAGGTCCTCCCTGGACTGGAAACAAGCATCCTAGGACCGGTTTCGGGGTTTCACCCCTCTTCAGCCAGGATAGCTTGATTCCAGTGGCATGGAGAGCACGGGACCCATGTCTGGGCATACCCGTCCCACTCGGGGTGACAAATGCAAAAACAACAATTGATGGACAGAAGGCAGAACAATGTCATACATTCACCTCAGTACAGAGATCTGGGCCTAAATCCATTGTTTTTTTGCTCACCATGTCATTCCAGTTTGAACCCAGCCATAAGCAAATCAGTCTTGACCCTGTGCCCAATGGGAACAGTCCAGCCTGAACTGCCAGGCCAGGTCCTCCCTGGAATGGAAACAAGCATCCTAGGACCGGTTTCGGGGTTTCACCCCTCTTCAGCCAGGATAGCTTGATTCCAGTGGCATGGAGAGCACGGGACCCACGTCTGGGCATACCCGTCCCACTCGGGGTGACAAATGCAAAAACAACAATTGATGGAAAGAATGCAAAACAATGTCATACATTCACCACAGTACAGAGATCTGGGCCTAAATCTATCGTTTTGTAATTCCGTTCAACAGTTCGGGCTGTAGCCGTGTCTAAAGTTCCTATGGAAATTAACATGGGAAAATGCGTTTTGGGACCCCCATTTTTTCTCGGCCCCCACTTGACGAATCACCCCGAAACTTTCAACACAGGAGCTGACCAGAGCGCCCCATTAGTTTTGAAAATTTCGCGAAGATTCTTCAAACGGCACAAAAGATATTGGCAAATCAAGAAACACTTTTCCTATGGAAACTAGGTCCTAACTATAACTACCTACTGGCGACCGCCAGTAGGATATATATATATATTTCACCTCTCCGTACTCCTCACTTCCCTCTAAAAAACCTGACACACGAATGCCCATTCAGGGCTTAATAAATACACAAGAGAGTGAATTTTATGAAATAACATACAGGATGTGAAAGAAATTATAAATATTAATTTTCCTTATATAAAAAACACAATGAACTGTATGTGTATGCGAGATAATAATCATCGTATTTGTTTGCAAATTGTTGACAAAACAATGTTCACCTATGTGTAACAGTTTTTAATTCACTAATAAGCACTTTAACACTTTTTTACGGCAGTAATGCTTAGAAATGTAGAAAGACATGTGTTAAGATGGCCGCCATGAATTTTAGCATTTAAGCTATGGAAGTCCGTCAACTATTTCAATGAAATATCATGTGACTTGTCGAGCAATGAAATACTGCTGGTTTCGCACGGTTTAAACTGACATTGACAAAGCCGCGAGGCGAAACACGTCTGTCGGTGCAGGGGGTCTGCACAATAAAGCACTTTACTCGAACACGGCTCCTGTGTGTGCTTTCCACTCAGGCATGAGAAGGACATGCCTCTTCATTTCAATTGACTGTGGCTCACCACCGCGGGAGTGAGCACCCGGGGCGAGAGGAGCGGCGGCGGTGGTTTTGCTGTTCATGGATATATATATATATATATATATATATATATTTCAACAACATGAATCGCACTCCAGGATATATATTAAGGCTGTTTTATTTTCTTATCATCATTTGGTTTTTACATTTGTCATCCCGAGTGGGACGGGTATGCCCAGACGTGGCTTATCATCATCACCACCAACCAACGCGTTTTGACCAACAGGGTCATGATCAAGACTGTTTTGGTCGAAACGCGTTGGTTGGTGGTGATGGGGATAAGAAAATAAAACTGCCTTAATATATATCCTGGAGTGCGATTCACTTGTTGTTGAAAAATTAATTGCGAGATTTGATTCCATCTTGTTTTAATCGCACCGGCCGTGCAGCACGCTGCAGAGGGAATCCTTTGCTTGGTAATATATATATATATATACACTCTGAAAAAAATAAAGGTTACAGTGACAATATACTTAGGAAATAGAATAATAGAATTTAAAAAACCTTAGAAATTCACTGAAAAACCCAGAGGTTACATGGACGTTATAGTTAGGCTCAGAGTCCACTCGTACAAACCCATAGAAATTCAGCAGTTATAGATGACTGAGCTAACTATAACTTACTAACTTACTTATAACTTACTAACTATAACTTACGCCCCTGCAATGCACTGCTTTTGACTTCACGTATTACATCACTCATGACATGGTCAGTGACATCACTGATGACAACACTGATGAAATCTCAAATGACATCACTGACGACATCACTGGAAACATCATCCAGTGACTGTAAGAGTTTGTGATTGTTAAACATATATACTAACCTACTACAAAAGTTAAAATAGTATATTAGGTGCACTACTACTGAGTGATACTGCTTCTAACATATATTATGTGAGTGGCTGTGTGACTGTATGTATCCTTTTGTGTATGGGTATGTGAGTGGCTGCATGGGTGCATAAAAACGGAAATCCTATTCTGCACGGCTAAGAAAATCCCCCGCCCGCTTCCGGCTAATTTCTGGCCTCCTACACCGGCTGTAGCAGTGCGTAATCTGGGGGTAGTCTTTGACAACAAGTTGAGTCTGGAAAACCATGTGAACAAAACAGTTGGAACTTGCTTCTCCCTCATCAAAGCATTGCGGAAAATTCTCCCTATGCTACCATTATCAGCCAGGGCTCTAGTGGTGAGAAGTGTTATTCTGAGCCGTCTGGACTACTGCAATGCCATGCTACTCGGTACGCCTAATTTCCTCATTATGAAACTGCAAAGAATACAGATGATAGCTGCAAAGTTAGCCTTAAAAATGCCACGTAGTTCTTCTGCCTCTGCGGCTCTTAATGAGCTCCACTGGCTCCCTCTAGCTCAGAGAATTCAGTTCAAATCACTATGCATTGTTTTCAAGGCCCTGCATGGACTTGGACCATTGCCACTGCAGAACAAATTTGTCTGGCATTCTCCCGTAAGAAATCTTCGATCCTCCACAGCTCATCTGGTCTGTACTGCCAGAATTAGAACCTCTAGGTTTGGAGGGAGAGCTTTTAGCTGTGCAGTTGCTCATCTGTGGAACAATCTTCCGCCCAACATCAGGCAGTCAGAAGAGTTCCTTCAGTTTAGGAAGAAGCTTAAAACCTATCTCTTCCCTAGGATGTAGTGCAGGATAGTCATCCGGTGGGTAATGATGTGTATTTAGGGGAGTTCCTGTTAACCTCAGCGCCAGGATACCCGTGGGGTGATAGTGCACTTTATAAGTCCATATTACATTACATTACATTACATAAGTGGGTGAGTAGCTGTGTGGGTGAGTGAGTTGCTGTGTAAGTGGCTGTATTGGTGAGTGAGGGTGTGTGCCACTGGCTGAATGGATGAGTGAGTGGAAGTATGTGTGGCTCTATGGGTGGTAAAGTGGGTGTGTAAATGACTTTATGGGTGAGTGAGTAGGTTTCTGAATGGCTGTATGAGTGAGTGACTGGGTGTGTAACTAGCTGTATTGGTGAGTGAGTGGCTGTTTGAGTGGGTGTTTGGTTAAGTGAGTTGGTGTTTGAGTGGCTGAATGGAAGAATAAGTGTCTGTGTGATTGGATGTATGGGTGAGTGAGTGGCTGTGTGAAAGGTGGTATGGATGTGTGAATGGGTATGTAAGTGGTTGTATTGATGTGTGAGTGAGTGTGTGAGTGCTTGTATGGGTGAGTGAGTGGCTGTGTTGAGATTCTGTATGGGTAAGTGAGTGGGTGTGTCAGTGACTGTATAGGTAAATAGGTGGGAGTGTGTGGCTATGTGACTGCATGTATGGGTGAGTGACTGGTTGTATGAGTGGCTGTATAGGTGTGTGAATGGTTGTGTGAGTGGGTGTATGAGTGAGTGAATGGGTGTGTGAGCGCATCAATGGAAAAGTGAGTGGGTGTGTGAGTACTGGTCTGTTAATAGGTATGTAAGTGGTTGTGTGGGTGTGTGAGTGGGAATAAGAGAGGTTGTCTGGGGTAATAAGTGTTGTCATCTGTGATGTCATTTTAGATGTCATCAGTGATCTCATCAGTGAAGTCAAGAGTAATGAAATATGTGAGGTCATAAGCAGTGCATTGCAGGGGCATATGTTATAGTTAGCTCAAGTAACTATAACTGCTGAATTTCTATGGTTTTATACAAGTGAAATCTGAGACTCACTATAACATCATTGTTACCTTTGTTTTTTTCAGTGAATTTCTAAGGTTTTTTTAATTCTATTTCCTAACTATAACGTACTTGTAACCTTCGTTTTTTCCAGAGAATTTCTTAGGTTTTTCAAATTCTATTTCCTAACTATAACATCCCTGTAACCTTTGTTTTTTTTTAACTAGTAGTCACATTTGCAGAGTGGTGGGGAAAGGGGGTGGGGTTTCCGACTAGCTCTGAGGAATTACGCTGTGTCAGACTTACTCAAGGTAACAGAAGGGCTTCTTTGCCCCCAAGGACCCTCAGCAACCAAGGGGACTTCACCGTTTAACCAGTAGTGCACCAGGAGGCGTGTTTGCAGAGTGGTGGAGAAAGGGGGCTTGTCCTCTGATGATGTCTCAGCAATCCGGCTATGTGGGACTTACTGGAGGTAACAGGTGGGGTATTAGTCCCCCAAGGACCCTCAGGAGCCAAGGAGACCACATTCCCCAACTACTAGTGCACCAGTAGGTGCGTTTGCAGAGTTATGGTGAAAGGGAGCGGGGCCTCTTGTGACTAACCAGGCCAGCTTTTTTTTTTTCTTTTATTATGGGATGGGGCGGTGTGGCCCCTTTTACTGCCCCCTATTTGGGCCCCGGGGACCACATCACCCAGGGCCAGGCCTTTATGAAATGGGGAGGGGAGCTGTGCGGCTCCCCTTGCAGGCCATTTTAAGCCCTGAGGACCCCACCCCCCGAGCCTAGCCTTTCCTTTTTCAAATTTGTAAAGGGGAGGTAGGCCAGGTGGCCCCCTCCCTGTGGCAATTTTAGCCCTGGGGACCTCATAACCCAAGCCCGGCCTTTTAAAAAAAATGTGAAAGGGGAGGGGGGCCGTGCTGCCCCCTTGCAGGGCTGATTCTGGCCCTGGGGACCCTGTCCCCCATGGCCTGGCTTATCCACTGGGGACTCAGGGGAAGCGTCAATGCCCTTGCAGTCCCTGCTGGCTCCCCACCTCCTGTTGGAGCCAGCATTGCTTTGACACACAGGGAGCTGCTAAAGATGCAGCTCCCTGTGTGTCAAAGCAAATGCTCCACTTCCAGCAAGCACGAGCATTTCTATGCTCTCACTTGCTGTAAGCAGAGCGTTTTCTGTGGCTTGGCAGGAAAGCTCCCACCAAGCCACAACAAACAGCAATGTCCTGGGGATGGACACCATGGGACATAGCAGGAGTCGGCCCTGGGGGTGACGGTCGCCAAAGGACCTTGTATGGCTCCAGGAGGGGGGCCCGTGCGGCCCCCTCATTTTTTATCTAGGGCCTGCCCTGGGGAGGTCCTGGTCCCCGGTGCAGTATATGGCCTGGGAGAGGGGGCCGTAAGGCCACCTCCCTCTTTTAAAAGTTATGCCCCAGCGAGATGGTGGTCCCCTGGGCATGGGGGGACCGCAAGGCCCATGACTTTTAATTTAACCCTGGGGAGGTGGCGGTCCCCAGGACACAGTGGGGGTCCGAGACATCCCCCATTTCTGTATATGTCACCCTGGGGAGGTGGTCTGCACGCCCCCATTTGTTTCTATAAAGCCCCAGGGAGGTGGCAGACCCCGGGCTGTGGGTGGTCTTTGTGGCCCGCATAATTTATCACTAATACCCTGAGGTTTTATAAACCCTAGGAGGGGGGCCCCATGTGGCCCATCCTTTATTTTTTTTAAATGCCCCTTGGATTTGTCCCACCTGGGGTTTCCAGAAAAAGAGGTGCAGGAGACCTGTGTCTTTTTTTTCAATTTTATAACAGATCCACCCGCGAATATTCGCAGCAAAATAAAACAAATTAAAATGCTTCTAACCCCCAGCGGGGTCTCTATGGGACCCTGCCACTGCTTCTAGGAGGTCAGGGTATTCCTACCCTGCTCCCCTTTCTTTATTTTGTATGGTTTTTTTGGGACTCGGATTCAAGCCGAGTCCCAAGATGGCTGCCAACACTTCTTGTTTGAGGTGTTGGCACCCAATCAGATTACAGCACAGGAACTGTTGTATCCATGGGTAATCTGCATCCCCAGATATACAAATTTATTTTCCAGTTAATATTTCCCAAACTACTGAACAGATTTACACAGAATCACAAAAAGCACGATCTGCGTACCAACATCTAGCTTCCTGCCAACTGTTGTGTAATTCCGTCCAGCAGTTCGGGCTGTAGGCTTGTTCAAAGGTCCTACAGGAATTAACATGGGTAACGCACTTTTTTGACCGCCCCCACTTTTTTTGGCCCCCACTATGTGAAGCACCCCAAAACTTCCCATACTCTATCTGAAGTACCGGGCAATATTTTATGGAAAATTCCATGAAGATTCATCAACCGGCGCAAAAGTTATAGCCAACTGAAAATCACTGTGTCCTATGGAAACTAGGCCCTAACTATAACTACCTACTGGTGGCTGCCAGTAGGTAATATACATATCTCCAAGAAACAATACAGTAACCAACGGTGTGCTCTCACAAGTAAAAATGATCACTCTGCACTCCTGAGGTCCTCAAAATCACGTACATTTTATTGGCATTAGCAACTTCACCAAAACTCTACCAATGCGTTTCTACCATTATGGTGTTGCTGATGGCAGCTGAGCCTGATTTGCAATTTACACCATATGCTCCCATGCCTTTTATATGCATAGGCATTCTGGTACTTGTAGACTTATTGTTGTCAAACTTAAAGTGATTGCTGGGAACAGACCCTTGTGCATTAGATAACAACCACCTTTTGAACATCAAATCAGTATTTTCACAAATTTTGTATGGTTTTTTTGGAACTCGGATTCAAGCCGAGTCCCAAGATGGCTGCCAACACTTCTTGTTTGAGGTGTTGGCACCCAATCAGATTACAGCACAGGAACTGTTGTATCCATGGGTAATCTGCATCCCCAGATATACAAATTTATTTTCCAGTTAATATTTCCCAAACTACTGAACAGATTTACACAGAATCACAAAAAGCACGATCTGCGTACCAACATCTAGCTTCCTGCCAACTGTTGTGTAATTCCGTCCAGCAGTTCGGGCTGTAGGCTTGTTCAAAGGTCCTACAGGAATTAACATGGGTAACGCACTTTTTTTGACCGCCCCCCACTTTTTTTTGGCCCCCCACTATGTGAAGCACCCCAAAACTTCCCATACTCTATCTGAAGTACCGGGCAATATTTTATGGAAAATTCCATGAAGATTCATCAACCGGCGCAAAAGTTATAGCCAACTGAAAATCACTGTGTCCTATGGAAACTAGGCCCTAACTATAACTACCTACTGGTGGCTGCCAGTAGGTAATATACATATCTCCAAGAAACAATACAGTAACCAACGGTGTGCTCTCACAAGTAAAAATGATCACTCTGCACTCCTGAGGTCCTCAAAATCACGTACATTTTATTGGCATTAGCAACTTCACCAAAACTCTACCAATGCGTTTCTACCATTATGGTGTTGCTGATGGCAGCTGAGCCTGATTTGCAATTTACACCATATGCTCCCATGCCTTTTATATGCATAGGCATTCTGGTACTTGTAGACTTATTGTTGTCAAACTTAAAGTGATTGCTGGGAACAGACCCTTGTGCATTAGATAACAACCACCTTTTGAACATCAAATCAGTATTTTCACAGAGAGGAGTGCTGGCATTAGTTCTTATAGCATGGTGCTGATATTATGTGCTGTACATTCCTCCTCATTAGAACTCTTCCTGAATTACTTCTTTAAACAGTCTGTGCGTATAGTTTAAAGTCTTTCAAATGCAATATTTCTATTTTCAAAAAAGTTCAGCAAAATTTACCAGTCTCTCCTATTCGGTAAGGGTAATTGCCAGTCATGCCAAAGTGATATATGAAGCCTCCGGACCCCATCCAATAATGGGGTTGCATCGATACAAAAGGTCATTCAGCTGAGGACACACACTCCCCATAATCCATGAGGCTATCTTCGGCATATTAGCAGTTGCAGAGATCCCCTAGGCACACATGGAAGTTCTGGCCTCTACAGGCTGTCTTAGTCTTCCAGTGTTAAGTACACATGCAGAGATAAGTATTGCTTGTTTGTCCCTGCAACCTCTGAGTCTTAAACAGTAGTGGTTGCGCCCAACATGAAAGGAACTGCCCCTCCCCGGGCTGATATCGGCCCCAGGGACTCCATTCCCCGGAACCCGGCCACATTTGAATGGTGAAGTGGGGCCATGAAGCAACCCTCATCAGGCTGATTTCGGCCCCGGGGCCCAGCCTTAATTTATATATGTTAAACAGGGGAGGGGCCTGTGCGGGAGTTCCTGCGGGAGCTGGCATTGCTACTGCACAGAGGGAGCTGCTGGAAAGGCAGCTCCCTCTGTGCAGAAGCAATTGCTTCATCTCTTTCCCTGCCCGCATGTCTGTGGGCAGGGAAAGAGATGAAACCTCTGCTTCCAGTGGGCCTACTAGAACCAGAGTGTTTGCTTTTACTTGGTGGAAGCTGTCAAGGCTCCCGCCAAGCAAAAGCAAACAGCTATGTCCCGGGGTGGGCACCCCAGGACATAGCAGGTGCTGGCCCTGGAAGGTGGTGGTCCTCAGGAGGGGGGCAGCCTGGTCCCCACCTTCTGTTTGCACATGTCTCCCCATGAAGGTGATGGTCCCGTGGCTGGAAATGGCCCAGGAGGGGGGCTGTGTGGTCCCCATCCTTCTAAAAAAAAATAATTAACCCAGCGCATCGCCCTTGCATTCTGGACTCAGCATTTCGGCCATGGAACCGATGCCTCGCCACTATTGCATTTCGGTCTGCTACAAGGTTTAAGGTACTTCACTCAGCGGGCCCTGCATGGGTCCTGTAACCGGCCTGCACTCCATCACAAGTGGCCTGAACTCTTGACTTTCTCTCCATCCAGCGCAACCTACAGCAACCCCAAAGTGCTATTTGCTTCTATGTGCTATTTTTCACGTATTCTTTAAATATTCATATTTTGACTTGTACTTAATGGATGTTTGTTGTTTTAGTCTTATTTTGTTCAGAATATAATAATCTATTATTCTAAACTAGCATAGAGTCTTTCTGTGGTATTTTCACTGTGTTACTGTGTGTGGGTGTGTGCACAAATACTTTTCACATTACCTCTTTAGATTAGCCTGACTGTTCTGTGCCAAGCTACCAGAGGGTGAGCACAAGTTATCTTTTAGTGTGCACCTACCCTGACTAGGATTGTGGTTCTTGCTTGGACAGGGTACATACCTCTGCCGACCAGAAACCTCATTTCTGAAAATAGCTCTGTAATATGAGCCTATATTGCCATAACGGGGTTCTGATGGCATCTATAAACCATGAGGTGGAAGGACTATTTTACACATGTTACTCGTTATGTATTTTATTATATTAAATTATTTATTTGCTCATTTTATTACACTTTAGGAAGATTTGAGAACTTGAGGGTCACACTTTTAGTATTCATTCTTTGCCTGATACTGAAGACATGTCTGTCAATGTTTGAGAAATGTATGTTTTTGTAAGGGATACTGTACTAACTTTTAAAATGTGTTTTATTGCAGTGTGTATTGTTACAGGTCACATTTCAAATGCAACATACATTGTAGGTAGATGATAAACATGCATTTTAAAGTGCTATTTTGTTTTGACTCTATAAAGTAGGTTGAACTAGACATGTACATGAAAAAAATAAAAGTGCATTGTAGAACTGTGTCACTTTTAGCTGACAGGATCCTGTATTTACACTGTTTATTTTCACCCACGGGGAAGGATTCATTCATTCATTTCTAATATTTGTGTAAAGTTAAGTTTTGTTAGTATAGAAAGAATAAACAAAGTTTCCCTAACTATAACTACTGTTTAACCCATGACCCCCCCCTCCCTTCCTGAGCCGATTATGGGCCCGGGGACCCCATCTCCCAGGGTCTGCCTTAAATATATTTGGGTGCCCACCTGGGGCACCTACCAACCAACACAGTGGGGGTCGCGGGGGAGCCCCAGTCGGCTCTCTGTAGAGTGGGGAGCTGATATTACTCCTGCATAGAGGGAGCAGCTATCTATGCTTGCTCCCTCCGGGTGGGAGCAATATGTTCCTGTTTCCTTGCCCAAAGGAGTATAGGCAATGAAACTGAACACAAGTCTGCTCCCAGCCGGGAGGAACATTTTTTAATCTCCAGCTGACTGGGGCAGACTCGCAGGTTTTCTCCCATTTGGTGGGAGATTTAAAAATGCTCCCGCCAGACAGGAGCAAACACATTTCCCTGCCCATGGTAGTGCATGGAGAGAAACTACTGTGTCCCGAGGGTGGTCTTGATGGGCTTTTTTAGGGTCAGGGAGGGCAGGCTATGCTCCCCCCTCCCCTTTTGAATGTATTTCAGTCAAAGAGATTGGGTCACGGGGTCTAATTAGGCTCAGGGAAGCGACTGTGTGCGCCCCTCTCTTCATTAATTACTCGGGCCCCTGGGGATGGGTTCCCGGGGCTTTTTTAGGGTCAGGGAGATGGGCTGCATGGCCCTCTCCCTATTGTAATGCATTTAAGGGTCCCCGGGGCCTTTTTAATCTCGGGGAGGGGGCCAGGCACTTACCCACCCCAAAAAATTGCATCATCCCCCCTCTCCCCGGGCCTGGCCTTCTCCAGGGACTTTTTATTTTAAAAAGCACAGAGCCTGCGCATCTTTTTTTATTTTTGCCTGGATTCGCAGATCCTCCATACATTTGCTGCAAAATGTTAAAAAAATATATATGTTTTTTCTTTCCAGGTGGGGTCCTTCTGGGACCTTACCTGAAGGACTAGGGTGTTAAGGTATTCCTACCCTTCCCCTTATGTCTTTTTCTGGCTTTTTTGTTAGGACTCTGGATGGAGTTCTAAGATGGCTGCCACCTAGTTGATTTGGTGGCAGCCAATCAGATCTCAGAAGGAGATCTGTCTGTTCTGCAGAGGCTCCGCGTCCCCAGGTAAACAATTTTTTTAGCATTAACTGCTCAAAAACTACTTCACGGATTTACACCAAAACACAAAACACTCTTTCTGGACCGAGAACTAGCTCTCCGATAAATATGGTCTAAACCTGTTCAGGGGTATGAGCTGTAGCTGTGTTTAAAGTTCCTTTGGAAAAAAGAATAGGGGAAATGTGTTCTGGGACCCCCACCTTTTCTCGGCCGCCGCTTGACAGATTACCCCAAAACTTCCAGTGCACAAACTAGTAAAAAAGTTGCACTTCTCTTTAGAACGTTTTGTGGAGATTTGTTACACAGTGCCACGGTTATTAGCAACAAATTAAGGCACTTCCTATGGAAATATATATATATAGTAGAAGGCAGTATGCTGAAACGCGTCATTATGTGATATTTTAACAGCTAGTCATTACATCTCAAGGAACAATCGACCAGAAATGAGCTCATGGCTATTAAAAAATTAGGAAGGTTTTGTAAAATGTACTTCATGTAAGGCCTGTGAGTATGGAGTGAACAGCAGGAGTTTCCGCACGATGGATGGTCGAAATATACCAATCAGAGAAAGGATAACTTGTAATACGGAATACGCCATTTATGTATTGAAATGTGGCTGCAACAAGTTGTATATAGGCAGCACTAAAAATAAGCTGAGACTAAGAATCTTACAACACATAGGAGCGATCAAAAACGGAGACAAGTCCTACCCGATGGCTTGCCACTTTGATCAAGTACATAATCGATCTTTGTTAACTTTCTCTTATTGGGGCATTAAACATATTAAAATCCATCCAAGAGGAGGAAATTGGGAGAGTGAATTGCGGAAACAGGAATCCCGGCTAATCCTATTGGTGGGAACAGAAGCACCGTGGGGCCACAACAAGGATGCAGAACTTTCTGTGCACGTATGAGGATGAATTTGCACGAATATCAACTGTGATGTGGCAATGATGATGTTACATTTATCAAGACAATTCCTTGTTACATGTGTGGACACTGAGGTTATGAAATATTGGATTGCTTTAAAGACTTTTTAGGACTGTAGTAGTATTTATAATAGCACACATTTGATACCATGAATTGGCTTTTCAAATGTAAAATGAAAATATGTAATTGTTTTGAGAGATCGTATTTGTATCAATTATTAGGACCTGGTTATGGACAATGCTCCATTAGGATACAGAGAACCATCCTTATTGCAGGCAGCACAGGGCACAAGCACTTTATTTGGGCACTTTGCACTTTGTTATCATAACACTAATATGGTTTTAACAAAAGTGAAAAGAATTGAGAGTGGAAAGATCATCACTATTGTGATTAAGAACATCATAGTCATTAATGGTGACATATTAATTGACAGCACTTGGCACTTTATTCAAGAACTATTATGAGTGAGAATTAATTAAACTATGCATACGTCACTTTGAAGAGCAGCATATGGCACTTTATCTTTAATAACTATTAGTGAGGGGAGGGAAAAATAATCTCCTTAGATCATGCACACGTCACTTTAATAATATCAGGGACTTTGAAGAGAAATATCAGATCCGGCAAATACATTGCTTAGAACGAACTTCCGGAAGTAAAAGGGTTGAATAAAATCATGGAATTGAATTAAAAATAATGACTAATAAAATATATTGATATTTTAGGATCAAGGGAGAAAATGAAATAATAAATAAAAGGGTCTCTATATTGATGATATTATATGGATTTTTTAGAATTTTTATATATCTGGATTATTACCTATTTTTGTCCCGTGACTGACTTGGAAGTGTAGAACATTATGGCTCACTGAATACTAGTATAATTAGGAATATGACTAGATTGCCCGTACAGTAATTGATTTATAATTTAACTGTTCTCTGAATACTGTCCTATGATTTTTGAAATACAATTAGAATAGCAGATATATTTTGATTTGAGATGTCTCAACAGGTTAATGAAATGAAAATTAGTTACATAAAAATGAGAAAAGAGAAAAGAAAGAAGTGTGTTATGTGTGCTTAAATGTATTTGCATTACTTCCTAATGTAAAGAGGTGAATCATTAATGGCGGAGAATTCTGGCCAAAAGATATCAGGACAAACAAGATGTACCGCTCTAGTGGTCACTTGGGGTCAAGAACATGAAAAAAGGACATATAAATAGCACAATGTCGACACCCACATTGACCCAGTAGAAGGCAGTATGCCGAAACGCGTCGGTCTTGACTCATAACTGAAATAGGGCCTTGGAATGCCATGTGTTTATGCCAAGACAATAAAATACAAATTCTAAAAACTGACCTGAATGGTGGTCTGTTGTCTGTTTGGAGGTGCCGCCGGATTGGATGTTCAGGAAGAGGAACATCACTGGAGACATATATATATTAATATGTAAATTTTCTCCATTTCACTGCCGCATCCCAACTTTAACACACTTGACATACTGGAATTTTGATATAAAAAATGAAGGATGAGATAACAGAGGCCAGTATGTAGTGTTAAATATATATAGCATATTTTGACCTTCTTAACATTATCAGGAGATACAGAAAAACACATACAAGACATACAGAGGTGTACCGTCGTATAATTATAATACTCTACATCATCTGTTGACAAGAGTTCTCATTGGAATTTCGCAAAACAACCAACTTGAACAATACCAGGAAATGCATGGTAATTTAAAGATGACGCAACACCTATATAAAATGAAAATGGCACCAGCAGAATGAGCATACAGAAAAGATTCAGTGCACAGATCCCCTTGAATGCAAGAGAAGGTTGTACAGGAATACTCCAGAAGTCACGTCTTTGTTTAGAAAGAAACACATAATGAGAACCGTGCAGTCTTTCTGGCCATTATGTTCTCTGCATCTTATAAACACACAAAGTGTAGTCACGACTCTTTTGTGAGAATATGATCTCCAGCAGCGCACCACATACATGTTTTTTTTTCCAACACTGAGAAACCTGGTGCAAGTTTTTTGTGAACAGCTATATTACATAATGGTCTTGTAATTTGACTTCAAATTATTGGTGCAGATTGCATGTTCGGTTTCTGTAGTATTTTCCTGCACTGGCGTAAAAAGGGACATTCATGAAAAATAACGAATAATAATTGCCTAAATGTGGGTCCAAGAAGTAGCATGTAACCCAGCTTCTAACGAACTTTCATACACAGATAATGGTGAAAGTCTTTTTTTTCTTCTTCAGCTACCGTTTTATGGGGCATATTATCAAGGGCTTTATCGCCACTTTAGCGGCACTTTTTGCCGCTAAAGCGGCGATATTTTTATCGCCCTATCAGCAAGCTGTCGCTAACAGGCGTTAGCGACAGCTTGCATGCGATAGCGGCCGGTTTTCCCATCGCCTTGCATGCCAGCGATAATTATCGCTAATGACATGCAAGGTAGGCGTTCCCAACTAAAAGCGACTGAAAACAGTCGCTAACACAACTTCCCCCTATTAGCAAAGCAGGCGAAGCAATAAAATAAATCGCGCTAAGCGCGTTTATCGCTAGATTTTAACACCTGCTACTGAGGATGACTTACCTGTTTGTAGTATAGGAGGTGGATTGTAAGGCTAAATCCACCATAGCGTTAATGCGAGAATATCGCTGGTTTTCCAGCGATATTCTCGCATTTCGCCGCTATCGCTGGAAATTTTATCGCACTGGAGATAAACCTTGCTAATAGGATGTTATCTCAGCGATAATTTCCAGCGATAGGCGGCGTTAAAAAAATACGCGCTACGCGCGGTTAGCGATAAATATCGCAACTCCTTGATAATATGCCCCTATATTTAAAAAAAACAAAAAAACACGAATTCATATTATATATATAATTAGTTGTATATTTTTAAATAGCATTTCTGACAAGGGAAGAAGAAAGAGAGAAGCAGCCAAAAGAGATGAAATAAAAAGGCGGAGATAGCCAGCAATAGGGACTTCAAATTTCGAGTTAGAGAGACTTCAGTATCAGTCAGGTGTATAAGCCCCTATGTCTACACCTGGGAGTATGCCTGGTTGGAGGAATGTTGATTTGCAATGGACACTATGTAGGAAGAGTTTTGTGTTATTGACCGGAGTGATGCTCTAATTCTGACTTAGGTTGCAGTACCTAAGTGAGTTGGTAAGGAACACATGTGATTCACAATACGTTATAGCTGCATCTGGTTGAAAAGGTGTTTGATCTATGAGGGAAGTTTTTTGATGATGTCACCCGTGAAGAAAAGTGGATTGCTCTCCTTGTGCTAATGTGACAAAGCAGCTATGCTTAAGTGTGACGTACCTACCAGCACTACTATACTGTAATAGATTATTACCGTCGAGTTTTAATTTCTCAAGGCCTGCTGCAGTGAGTAGACAGTGCGAAAATTATTTAAATAATGAAAGGAAGGATTAGCCTTCCAGTTGGCTGGTGTCGGTGCTATTTTTCCAGGAAAATTCACCTTCAATAGGTGATAAAGCGATATTTATGGTTCGATGTTTATGTATGGCTCTGATTGAGATAAGCTCAAGAAGGTATATAATTGTTTTTAAACATTGCAACCCAAAGCTGGTAAAATGCTTGAAATAAACAACTGTAACTTTGAGCAAACTCCATATTTAATATATACACTTCATAGGAAGAGGGAAGAGACTGGGGGCTCTATTATTAGTCCTACTTATGGTCATAAACCTACTTTTATGGTAAAAGAATGGCTCTTTTTATGCCTGCCTGGTATCCACAAAAAATGCTTGGTAGGCATAAAAGGTTGAACTACTGCATGCTTTGAATGTTTACAACTTAGGGGCCGATTCTGATGCGGGTTGGAAAAGCTTCCCGACCGAATCGGTTGGGAAATGGTGTCCGACCCACTCGGATCGGGAAAGTCCGACCGGTGGAGTAGGATGCATCCGGATGCTTCCAGATACGATTTGGTTGAACTCCCATTGACTTCAAAGGGAACATTTGTTCCTAACCGCATCAGAATTGGGCCCTCGGTCGGGAAGACACGTTCCCGATCCGATTTGGAAGGAGCAAATGCCGTTAGGAGGCCTTCCTAACCGCATCAGAATCAGGCCCTCGGTCGGGAAGCTTTTCCAACCCGCATCAGAATCGGGCCCTAAGTAGGAGTAAACCCCAGGCATGGAGCAAGAAGTGGGTGGATCAGGAGAGGGATTGCCTCAAAGGTTTTTGAAAACCCACTAACTCAAGAGTTTTTTTACTTTCACAAGATATTCACTCCAGGAAAGGCCAACTCCCCTTTCACATAGGGAAGTAAACGGTCCATCCCCAAACTTTTTTCAGGGGAAGGTATGTCTGCATTGGTAAAAAAAAGGTCCCCTGTTGAGAAAACATTTTTTTTATAATGTTCGTTTGCTTATTCGCCTATATTTCCCCAATGTCGAGCTTTACACCCCGTATGTCACGACATTCCTAATAGAACGCTAGAAAGCTGAGACTGGAAAAGCTTTCCAGACTTTCGACATGGTATGTTTCTGAATTCCCAAAAGTCAGAAATTCACAATTGTGTGTCAGAGTATGTGAATGGCTGTAAAAGTAGGCATTTAATAGAAAGTTAGGGAAAGGGTGATAGCGTGTTCATGAATTATAGCAAACAAAGTATCTCCTACCATATGTATAATTGACCTTGCAAATCATCTCTGTGTTCCCTGCCCTTACAAAGGCAATGCTCTTCTATATCAACAAGAACCTTGAATACCTGGAATTCCCCAAAAAACTGTTTAGTTCAGTGGATATCATGGTTAGGACCTGAAACCTAAACAAACACTTAAACTCTCAGAAATTGTTAGATATGAGTCAGGGACTGACACAAAATAGGCCAGGGCACCAAAATGAAAGTGGCTCCCATTAGTGAATCAGGTAGCTAAAAAAGTGGCCCACATTTGCAAATCAGACCAGTTTTGAACTTGTAAAGACACGCAGTATCGGTATTTTGCAAGATGTGGGAGACTGCAAGCATTTGTTTTGCTGCAGGCAACCTTTGTGGTAATTATCATGGAAGTCAACAGTAAAAACCGGCAAACCTGGCCATAGAACAGGCCCACAAACTGCTAAAAAAACAGCCCATGCACTGATCTGGCAGACCGGCCCACTGGGCACTGCTTGATTGCCCTATAGGCCAGTCTGACCCTGTATGGAGTCACAACTTGCTGACTTCTCCCCTTCTCCATAGTTCTGCCTGAAATGACTGAGAAGACATAGAATGTCTGAACAGTCTGGTACTAAAAGTGCCTTAGCTGATAAGACTGACACTTTGTATTAGGAATGAATGAGGTTTGACAGGTGGACGAGAGCCTATATGTAAATGCTCTGGATAATTAAATTGAGTTAATATTTACTAAAAACTCATGGAACGCAGCACAGCAATCAACATTGCTGCTCTTCGTTGCATGTGAGGAAGGGAGCAGGAAAGCTGTATATCTACAAAAATAGGGCACTGTCCTGCTCTCTCCCTACCGCCGGCGCACAACTAGGTTGCTGAGTGCCATGCACACACCTTGGCACATAGTTCAATGGTGTCTGCATCATGTCTAGCACAGTTTTTTTAACTGGAAGGATACTATTCTAGCATAAAATACTATGCCTAGACAAAAAATAAAACTTTTCCCACTTTGGATGTGTGCTCTACTGTGCAGCACGCATGCAAAGTCAGAAAAGGTTTGAGGAATAAAATAATTCCTCCAAGTTACCGTCACTCTCAAAAAGGTGTTATTTTTGTGCAAAACCCAGAACAAAACAAACGTTTTATACTGGAAAGTAAATTAATAATTAACATTTTGCACTGGTTTTTGGCACTTTGTGATGGAAATAGAGTGCAAAATGTTAGTAAATCTTGTCCTTTGTATGTTGGAGCTGTATGTATTATCTTGTTTTTTTTCTCCAAATTCTCCTCATAGGTTTTATATGCCCTTACATTGCTTGTAGAAGCAGATTCATGGCCTGTAAGCGCATAACCAGGCGAATATTAATTGTGAAGCGGTGCGCAGTCAAAATATCGATTTTTTTTAAATCGACCTACACTAATATCGAGTTTTTAATATCGTAGGGAGAGAATATCGATGTCAAGAATATCGGTGACCAGAATATCGACCTTAAGGTAAGTAATATCGTTTTTTTTTATATCGAAGTAAGTAATATGGAAGTAAGTAATATCGTTGGCAAAAATTTCGTTGTTAATAATATCGATATTTATATTAGTGTTATGTATTTTAGTATGTATTTTAGATGTATGTTTAACATTTTTTGTAATGTATTTTTATTATTTTTAAATATATGTATTAAATGTTTAGAAATTAGTAATTTTTGTTAAGTAAATTTTGCGTTTTAGTATCAGAGCGGGTTGTGGGTTTATAGGGGAATAGGGTGGGAAGTAATTTAATTATAATTAATTAATTAATATGTTTTTATTTATTGTTATTGATTATTAATTTATTGTTAATTAAATATTAATTGGTAATTAATTATTTTTAATTGATTATTTTATCATTATATTAATTATAATTAAAAAATATATATTTATTGTTATTGTTAATTAATGTATTGTTAATTTATTAATTGGTAATTAATTTTTATTGATTGATTAATTGATAATTAAATTAATTATGTTAATTTTTATGTGTAGCGGGTTGTGGGTTTATAGGGGAATAGGGTGGGAAGTAATTTAATTATAATTAATTAATTAATATTTTATTTATTTATTGTTATTGATAATTAATTTATTGTTAATTAATTATTAATTGGTAATTAATTTTTCTTAATTGATTAATTTATAATTATATTAATTATTATTAATTTATTATTTGTATTTATGTGTTGTTATTGTGAATTAATTTATTGTTAATTTATTATTAATTGGTAATTAATTTTTATTAATTGATTAATTGATAATTAAATTAATTGTGTTCTTTTTATGTGTAGCGGGTTGTGTGTTTATGGGGAATAGGGTGGGAAGTAATTTAATGTTATTTAAGTAAATATTAATTTAATTGTATTGGTATTTATTAATTTTTTAGTTAATTAATTATTAATATGTTATTTATTTTACAAAAATTATTTAATTAATAAGTATGTTAATTTAACCCCTACGCTATCAGACATTTTCCACACTGTTACACTCACTGGAGTTGGAATAGTAATTTTAACCCCTACGCTATCCAACACTTTCACTACTGTTGCACTCACTGGAGTGGGAATAGTAATTTTTACCCCTACGCTATCCAACACTTTCCCTACTGTTGCACTCACTGGAGTGGGAATAGTCATTTTAACCCCTACGCTATCCAGCAATTTCCCTACTGTTGCACTCACTGGAGTGGGAATAGTAATTTTTACCCCTACGCTATCCAACACTTTCCCTACTGTTGCACTCCCTGGAGTGGGAATAATAATTTTTACCCCTACGCTATCCAACACTTTCCCTACTGTTGCACTCACTGGAGTGGGAATAGTAATTTTTACTCCTACGCTATCCAACACGTTCCCTACTGTTGCACTCCCTGGAGTGGGAATAGTCATTTTAACCCCTACGCTATCCAGCAATTTCCCTACTGTTGCACTCACTGGAGTGGGAATAGTAATTTTTACCCCTACTCTATCCAACACTTTCCCTACTGTTGCACTCACTGGAGTGGGAATAGTAATTTTAACCCCTACGCTATCCAACACTTTCCCTACTGTTGCACTCCCTGGAGTGGGAATAGTAATTTTTACCCCTACGCTATACAACACTTTCCCTACTGTTGCACTCACTGGGGTGGGAATAGTAATTTTTACCCCTACGCAAGTCCATTACTCGGTTTCGCGTTCTAGTTGATTGCGGAGCACGTACACTCTTATAGGCGGGGTTAACCCATAGGAACACTTCCGGGTCATCCAGGGCACACACGGAACGGCGGAGGACTGAAACGTACTCGCAGAGGTGAAGAGAATAGCGTTAGAGGTTGTTTTTCGTTAATTTGAACCGTTATTTGATAAAGGGCAACACTGGTTAACACCAGATAGGAGGGTAATAGTTATTTTCTGAATTGGAGGGACCTATACGGGGGTACCCACGGGTGCAAATAGAAGGAAGGACTATAAAAACAGGAGACGGAGGCGGAGAAACTCGGAGCACACGAGTGCCATTGATAAGTAAGTTACAGTCACTGGGCGCGTTTAAGAACTAGTCAGTTGCATATGGACAGGACTGGGAGGCAGCCAGATTTGTTTGCTAATCTCACGTTATTATTATGATATCCAGATGTCACAAACCCGAGGGTTAACAACGAATTCCAGATAACGAAGGAGGGAGTTTTGGGCAGCCGGGACGAAAGTAGAACCGGCGGGGAGGTGAGTGTGATACTCACCAACTCTTATGTATACGACATTGGTGGATGGTCTTTACTGATGTATAGAATGGTTGTACTGACACTGGTACCTTTCCTTTCTACCCTCCTCTTTACAGGATCGAGAACGTTCTCTAGTATTGCTAGACAGGTACGATTGGAGATTCACAATCGGGGTCACGTTTATTAGTAGCACCACTATAAACATGATTAGCACATCATAATCAGAATAAATTGGGGATGAAGACAATTTATCTACATCATCCACTACACCCCCTTTTTCTTAAATTGCTCTTTCTCGATTTTGACTTTAAACGGATATGAATTCTTGTCTGGGTTAAGGAACGTATTTTGCTGTCACCGGGATCCACTACCCACTTGCTATTAGTATTTATCGCATTTGATTATGGCACATTTGTACCCACCATATGGATTTCTGCTATAAATGGCACAATTTTTGGAGGTGGCCACAGTGTAATGTGGTCGACAATATTGTATCAGTCACAGGGTGCGCACCAGAGTGAATATAGAGATTGATGTATAATACAGTATCGGATCGGCTGATCCAGTATACTTGATTATGTCTTGTATTTGATATTTATTAATTTATACAGCGCCCGAATCACCAGCCCTTAAGAAGTCGAATGGGATATCACCCATGACGAAACACGTGTTGGCTGGGCAAACCATCAAATTAAAGAACAGTCAGAACACCGAACGACTATAAATTATTGGAAAAGAATTGTTGATATTGTTTACTTTCATACCTATAATTGCATTGCGAATGACATACGGAACCGAAAAGTATTGATAAAGATAGCGTGTGCATCGGACAGCTTTACTACTTAATACTTTGAATGGGCATGTGATGGTTGTGCTCGCCCTCGTGTTACTGTGGGCTTCCTTACTTCCCCTATATCAGTTTCCATGCTCTCTCCAATCCCTACCTTCACACTAACTAAAACTATAGCCAACTATCAGCCCCGTGTCTCTAGAAGAAGTAATACAGGATCTCATAATCCAGACTTGAAGGCATGTAACAGAGACAGAAACCACCACGGATGACTTTCTACATTACAGAGTCAGAACCTACCCCTTCTGATAGCACTTCCTGCCCCACCCGCTTCCTTTTGTTGACCCCCCCTCACACGCGTGCCTGCAGCGACTCAGCTCTGCTGTTATTTTTCTCCTCTCACTGCTGGATTCTGACTGTTAGGACTCACCTCTTCTGTGCTCGGCTCACCAGACAGCATGGTTTAAAGTTGTTGGTCTGTGGCTTGGATCTTATAAAAATTCAGGAGCATGCACACCATCATATTATCAGAGCTTGCCTTCCTTACAAATTTCTCATCCTCTTTTGAGACTCCACAGCTCTGGAAATACCAGCGATCTCACCTCCTATCCCACCTGACAGGCTCGAAACAACAATGCGCTCTTTGGGGGCTCCCATCCCAGCAGCCATTTTCCAGGTGGTTTGCCCTGTCCCGGGCAGTGGACTCATACTATGAAGGGTGTAAAACCACAGGTTCAGACTGAGTTGCGTTGCAGGATGGGTGGATCTATATTTAAAGCTTTCTTGGGAGTTTCAAGAAGATGAAACACCCATAAATAGAAAATTCTGAATTATCGTTTAAAGACAAGCTGTTACCCCCAGTGCTCAATAGCTAATCTTACATCATGCTGCCCAGGTGAGGAATAATATGTAGTCCCTGCTGCCAAAATCTTCATCAATAGTAGGGCCCTTCACTCTATATCTTTGAAAGCAACCCATGATATTTGCACCTAATCGTGTTCCAGTTATAACGGTGATGCTAAAACAGCTAATAGCCATATTTGCAGATTCTTTCCAAATCAAAAATAGGAAGCTCCCTCAATCCAATATTTTCCTTTTTCACCTTTACATTATCTAAGCGTTCTGTTCTAACTCCTTTATGTATTGATTCAAGATTATCAGGTTTCTTCCAATGAACTCTCATGAACTAGAAATACAACATCCTTTATGACTGTTTAAATGCTCCCCAAACACCTCCAGTCATAGTAACTGAACTCGTATTTCTTTTAAAAACATTTAAAATGTAATCAATGATCTAGCCAACAAATACTATAGATGTTACAGAGCCCCCATTTGGAGAGTGTTTTACCAGTTGTATTTTTTCCTCTAATCTGACAGACAAATAACAAATGCACCTGAGTTTCACAACTGGATTATCAATAGTCTGAACATAGATGGTGCTAAAAATGTACCTGAGTGCACTGTAATGGCAATGGAAATTCTTCGAAGTACAAGAATGACAACATCTTCCTCCAATGCCATCACAGTACTGAAACCTGCAAAAAGGTCTCTATTACTCCATTAAGATAGTGAATGTAGAATGTCCCTAAAAATAACTTCATGGAATTCTCCCAGAAATCTGTGGCCTAGAATGCACCAATACAGAGATACAACATTCACAAGCTTTCTCTGATGTCATGAAAACAAAGAAACCTGAAGACTACCTCAAAAATAAAACAACCATACAAAGGACACAAAATACAGAACAAAAGATGCAAACCGATAGCAGACATTCACCTCTTTCAAACATATAGGGGCAGATTTACAAGGCCCTTGCGCCACTTTTGCGTCACTTTTAACATGGGAAAAGTGACGCAAAAGTGGCGCAAGGGGCTTGTAAATCTGCCCCATAGTTTGTGTTGAATTACGCAAAGAGGTCAAGGGTAGCAGGCCATTAGGATCTCCATCAGATCCCACCCCAGAAAGAATATTCAAAACATCCTCCTATGCCCATTTGCTGTGTCTACAGCCAGGTATGTTTTAAACAACTCCCCACAGACTAGATCTTTGCCTTCAGAACTAAAGACCTCCCACATCCCACTGTTCATCAAAAATGGAACTTTGACCCATTTAACCCAGCCAACTGTAGGTAAATATGTAATAGCCCATTCCTCAGAAATCTGACTAAAAAAATCAGTCTTCTCCCAGATCTCTCACTTTGTTGAGGAGAAGAGTCTGCACTGAAATTAGCAGTCCGGGTTCTGTACCCTGGCAGAGGCATGCAATCTGCTTTGATATTCATTTGAAATTATTTAAAACTGATGGTGGACAACAATGGTGTGACTGCATTCTTGGACCTAACTGCAGCCTTTGAACTGTTCATCATCAGAATTCAGTATCGCAATTGGAAAAGCGTAGGATGTGGGGAAATATCTAAAATTGGATTTCCTCCTACCTCAAAGACAAGCAAAGTATGCTTTGAAATTTGCTGTTCGCCTCATCTCCCCACTGTGGCATTTATCAAGGTACAATTATTTCTCTACTGCTGTTCAACATCTTTCTCTCACTTCTAAGAGACCATCCAGATCATGCAACCTAACATTCCAACTCTAGTTGGATACTACACAAATTATCCTGAAACTGGACAACAATAAGGACCTAGACTCATCTAGACTTGATGAGCGTCTGAGATCATGAATTTTGCCCAATGGAGCACATAGCCACTTACAACATTCTGACCCTAAGATCTAGAGATGTGACCAGCAACATCAAGGGAGGTAAGACACCTTAGCGTGACCATGGACTCCAACTATCCTGATACCACATGTAAATGAAGTTACAAGAAGTGCATTCCACACAATGCAAAAACTTTGATACATCTTCCAACACCTAAAATATCCACATGGTCCATAATCCCCCTCATTATGTCATGGGTAGACTATGCAAGTTACCTGTACCTCTTTTTAACTTGCAAATTACAAGAGATTCAAAACAACACCGCCCGAGGTAATGCATCACTCTGGTTCTCGAAGCACTCTACTTTGCCTCATCAACATGTCTATCGAAGGAGAAGGTCTAAAAGGCCAAGAACATAACACTAAGCTCAAGACTAGCACAGTGGCTCCTTTCCAAGATGAAACCCCTTTGTGGATTATAGAGCTCAGTTTAAGTGGCAATCTTAGGATAAGAAATATACATAATGATCACAGCTAAAGACTACCTGCTATTTCCTGTGGTAAGGGTACTGAGGTAAAAAGTGGCATCTTGGCACCATAAAAAAGAACAACCCATAGAGTCAGAACTGCATACTCATCTCAAGATTGCTCCAAGATAGACACAGGAATGAGATCAGTTCCAAAAGAAACGTCAGGAACAGTGGAAGAAGTTTGCTACCACAGCTGACGTTAATCAGTGCTAGACTTACACTTCTCCTGCTTGTCTTGATAACACACATACTCTGGAAGCTTATAACCAATGTGGTCTGAAGGTTGTCCAATTTCCCCTCAGAGTGGACGTGTAGAACTGACACATCATTACAATCTGCAATAAGAACATACCATAATACACTCCTATACATTAATGTAGCCAATGGCAAACCTCCTAAACAATCCTCTTATTAACCAGAGGGTTGTCAAATAAGGCATGAAGAGATCTGCTGTCCATCATTACAACTGCCCTGATTAAAACACAATAAACTCTATCTACAATAAGACCAGGTTTCTAGGAGGAATTAAAATAGTCCATACACGTGGATCCCACTCTTGTCTCTAAGGGACTCTTCGTGCACCACAAACTCTCATGAAAGAATGGATTGCACCAAAGATGACTTTAATACAGGTCATCCATGGGGATCTTCCTTTTGTCCCTCACCAGTCACACCAGGATTATATAGAACTTCTGGGGGGACGGGGTCATACCGGATGTCAAAACCTAGAAAAAGCATATGGATTGGTGGATGCTCGCCGAAAAGTGATATATAAATGTAGGGTGTGCCCCAAAAAATGGGAGAAATTCTGGTGCAGATGGTGCACCGCCTGAAATATAGCCATGGATGGCGGAGAGCCAGACCATCCAAATGGCACCCACAGTAACACCCCAGAGATGGGAGGCAATGATCGTGAGAGGGTGGAAGTGGGAGGGGAAGGGTCAGTGGGGTTGCCAAATATGTTATTGATACAACACATGATGTATAAGACAGTGAAAGGTTCAACTCATTGTTACATTGTCTTAAATAAAAAGATGTTTTAAAAAAAAAAAAAAAGACTATACAGAACTTTAACCCTTACTGCTGTATCCTGACAAGCAGGTGAGTGAGAGGTTTCGCTGTCACCCAAGAACTCAATAATGGGCCTGCAGAACAACTCTCCGTATTCAATGAATGTGAAATGTGACCTAGCTCTCATTCTTCTTCCCACCATCACATGATTAACTGGTGCAATGCAAAGCAGTATATAGTGCTGGTCATCCAGCCATGAACCAAAAACTCTTGTCACATAAGCTCCCTCGTGCAATATATCTTTCCTACCAAGAACTCCCCCACAATTGAGCATGCTATCCCTCTGATTGTTAAACAATTTTTACTGGGTTTTGACACCCTGTCTAGGCTATGAAGCATGTACAAATGCAGTTTCAATTACAATAGCTTGTTCTGCATTACCTTGGTGGTACACCACATGGGTCAAGGATAGAGGTGTACCAGCCAGTGATGGCTCATTTTTGACTCATTCCTAATGTTTAACTCTGGCTTGGCCCGGGGTCCTTTGGGAGTCCTGAGCCAGAAGCGAATCGAGCCAAGATGCCAAAGCTTTTGCTTGCCCTTCATTTCTCTCTGCATTATCACTTCATTCTCCAAGCCTCCCTTGGGTGCCTCAGAGAAATGGCTGGTCAGAGTCGCTGGTATTTGCATTTCCACAATGAAAATGCCAAAAATCTTGTGGACTGTCCAGATCCCTTCTGCTGCAACCAGGTAGCTTGGAGAATGATGTGCTAGTGCTCAGACTCAGAGAGGGGGCTTACAGACGAAGTGAGAGAAAGAGAGAAGGAGAAACAAAGAAATATGGAGAGGGAGGAGAAAATGGTAGTTAATTCGCTTGACTGGTTTTTTGCAGACTCGTCTTATGTTTTGGCTCTTACAGCCAAACCGGACCCTTGGCTTGGGTTTTCCCATGAATGGTCTAGCTTGCTCTCCGCTAGTCAGGGGCCGGGCATCACGACAGCTCTCACTCATATAGCTGCTGGAAACCGACATGTACGTATATAGGCAAGTGCCTGATACCTACAGATGCTGTCAGAACGGCCAGTGAAGTACTTATTACCGGGCTTTCCCTTTTAGACTAGAACATGTACGTATCCACGTGGCACAGGACAGGTGCAGGATGCAAACAAACACAGGTTTGTCATGCACCATTTCTGTTTCACTAATCTGTACTCAGATTTTGTAAATCACCCTAAATGTGGCTGTAAGTTTCAACACATCCTCTGCTCAGCCTTTCACCTGTACTAGTGATGTCACACATGAGAAATATGGCTAGTCAGGATGCTTGCAGATTTGGCTACCTACTGCATCCACTATGCATCAAGACATATGTCCACATTACACGTACATGGATGCAAAATATACCTTTCGTATGATGGCTCAAATAATCAATCAGTAGATTTGTAGAGCACCCTTTATCACCCTTGGGGTTATCCAGGTGCTGGCAGGGTCCAGTTGATTAGCGAATAGCCAGGTCTTCAGGGGCTTTCGGAACTCTGAAAGAGATGGGGTGGTCCGTAGACGAAAGGGTATGACCCATTGGGATGGCTACACCACACAATGCATGCACGTACACACAAAGTGATCCACTACAGTATAATTGCGTGGGTACACAAAACCACACAGCACCACTTCAGACTGCGTGGTCATTTCTCATATCTATTGTCGTGAGTAAATACGAGGATTTTGCATACATTTCATCATATACACGCAGGGTACTCTGAGTTTTCGACATACTGGCCATTTGTAAGAATGTAGGCGCAAGAGAAAATACATTATATAATATTTGTGTTTTGCATTCATCCTAAATTTGGAATATCACTGAGTGCTGTTTTCCTTAATATATCTATATATGCGAGTATGTGCTGCATGCACACTCAAACATTTAATTATGAATGCATTAATGTGATTTTGCAATATTTACATATAGCCATGCATCTCACTCCTGATAAACACATATCATATCACACTGTAGTTCCAGCATATAGTCATTTTAAAAGAAACGCTAGAGACAGCCAATAGAGCGCTCCGAAGTGCCAGTACAGCCCGAAATCCTTGCCACAGAAGCCAGACCAGGATTGACTTTGAGACGGCCCAGGGACATCTGCCTCGCGCTTTATTGACCGTGAAGCGTGGCTTTTTGCCGGAGCCTGGCACATACATGGGCTGGCATGGGCAATCGTAACTCTCAATTAATTTGATCTTTGACTGCATAATTTTAATCAATTGCTGAGATTAGGCAAACACAGGAGATATATGAGCTCGCTCCCGGCGGCTCAGCCGTACAGGCCATCTAGGACAGAAGGGCCGGCGGAGTGAGCTAAATTAGATTTTTGTTCCCCTGTTGTTTTTGCAGCGAAGGGCTCAGCTGATCTGCCGACGCCAAGTCACAGCAAGCCTAATTTAAAAGCCTGGGCTCAGCTGGTCCAGCTGACGCCTAGAAGCACAGGCGCACTACAGAGGGGGGCGCTAAACCTGCATTGTGGTAATTGACATGTCACATGCAAGTGGGGCTTAACCTTCAGGCTCGCCAGGTTGAAAGGTAATTTGTGCAGCAATGAGTTAATCAGATTAATGGCGGGCTTTCATGCCTCCTGAAACAAAACAGAGGGAGTTGTAAAGATCTGCAGTCAAATGCGTACACGAATATTCATGCACATCCTTTGCAAGCAGCAGCCCCAGTTTCTCTCCATGATTGAATGTATGAGCACATGTGAATGTATATGAGACTTGGGACTTGTATAGCGCACAGTCCACCTAGAAAGTGGAACGCTTTCCATGATGAAGGTTTTGGACTGAGAAGGGCAGACAAAGGCACAGGTAATTGCGAGATCACCTGGCAAAGCTTGAGATCTGTTGCACCAAGACATTGAAATATAAAGCGAATCGAAGAACAGCTGCTTTCAAGAATGTCCTGTGTGATCTTGTGCACATTTAGGAAGTTATGTGGGATGTGTGCCAAAATTATAGATGTCCCATCCACTTTATTTAAGAGTGCATAGATGAGTATATACTGTAAATGGGGCAGGCGGGCCTCGCCTGCCAATCCTGAATTATTGGGGGCTGAATTGGACCCAACTAGGAGCGAGGCATTCCAGGTATAGCTTTTAACACTTTCTTCCCATGAGATACTGATTTGAACATGTGTTACATGAATAAATAATCTACATTTCAAAACTTTAATGAGTTAAAAAGTAAAGGTGTAGATCCTTTTCATTATTAAGCTTGGATACATCGTCTATAGCAGGGGCTTACAACACAGACACAAAAGGGCGCTCAGGCATGACTTGTAGGAAGGGTTGTGGCAGTGAGTAAGTGGAAGAGTTGTGGATTGGGGTGGGGTGTGGGGTAATGATGAACTGGGGGCTACTCAGCATTTGTCCAGCCTCTGGGTGCTTACCCCATGCTGCTTGTGTTGCTTACAGTGATTGGTTTTCAACTCAGTGCATAAGTGGAGTATTTACAGACACCTGGCGGATCTGACTTGGAAGGTGTACCATATCCTGTCAGCAGGAGAATGCCTGGCGACTTGTCTACTCCTTCCTGCATTTCCTGTTATCCAGTCCGGTAATGCTGTTGCTGTATGTCATGCATGCTCCTCCGAAGATCATAGTCACCAGGCATGGCAGAGTGACAGATTTCTCTGCCTTGTGTATGACGCTGGAGATCTCGGGGCAGATTTACAACTTCTGGCGCATCCCTGCAAATCAGCAGGGATGCGCCAGAATAGTTGCGACACGCAATACTCTCCTTGCGCCACCACGGAAGCGCCGCATTTACAATGCGGCGCACCGTGGCGCAAGGAAAGGCCGATGCGTGTCGCATCCTGTGGCGCAAGGCGGCGCATTGCTGGAGTCGTGTCGCAAGCGCGATGCAACTCCAGCAATGCTCGTGGGCCGCCCATACCTAACGTGGTGCGCCACTCCTTACGCCTGCTTGAAGCAGGCGTAAGGATTCGTCGCAGCGGCGTCGGAAAAGTGACTCAGTGAAATCTTGTAGATTTCACTGCGTCACTTTACGAGGCATTCCTTCGACGGAACGCCCACCCTGCGGAGGAACGCCCACATGAAACCTGACGCAGGTTTCATGTGGCGCAGGGCTTACAACGTGACGCATCTCCCTAGATGCGTCACGTTGTAAATAATGCGCAACGTGGCGCATGGTTTACGTCGCCGCTGCGTCACAAAAGTGACGCAACGGCGGCGCAAAAGTGGCGCAAGGGGCTTGTAAATCTGCCCCCTCGTCTGTGCGGAGGTCAGGCATTGTGAGTCAGTGGAGTGATTTGAGGGTCAAGTTTTCCAAGTCTTACAATGAGGCAAGGTGCTGACAGGTAAAATATGTAAGAAATAGGACCGCCCCTTGTATGTAATGAACAGCAGAAAGACAGAGGACCCTGTCACCGGGAGCGCAATCTCGAAGGGAGAAGTGACATTAATTGTGGCCTATGAAGCTAGACCCTACTATGTGGCAGGATAATGAGATGTTATCCCACTGACACAAACTCCCTTAATTCATCTTTCCAGTCTGAGATCAGAAGTGTGTGAGGACACAACACAAAAGGAGCATTGATTGTGTGTCTTTAGGAGGACAGGCACAGTGGAATTCGAAACCCTTTTTTCAAATGTTGACAAAAAGCAGATTTTCCCTCACCCACTTACTGTAATGTTATAATTATGAGGTGTAATATATTTAATGTCGCCTGGTCACTGCAGCACAGTTATATATGGAATATTGTGCCCCTTGTTGTACATTAGAAAGATACTACAAGTCACTTAGGAGTTCCACGACAATGCCGGAGCTTGAGTTCCTTTATAAGGTCAAATATGCATTCAGATTATAAGGTCATACAACTCAGAGATGATTTGTAATACCATTTTATCGTACTGCAGAGGGAATTTTATTCCTTATAATACATGGTCACATCATCACCCTTCCGACAAACCGCTTAAATTCTTAGGGCCTGATTCACAAAGGTAAACTTAAACCTTTGTGTAAGTGTACAATTGTTTGCTATTCACAAAGGTATTTTACTAGTAGTATCTTTACTACTGCTGAGTTTCCGCACAGTCCTATCTTTCAATGTAAACAAAAGTGTAACTTTGCCTTGGTGAATCAGGACAGTGGTGTCTTGCTCTTTCATATGAATGAAATAGTATGTTTTCTGACATACAATAATAAAAGCAAAAACTGTAGCTCAAAATTGAACATACCAAAAGCAGTCAATAATTTATTGACAAAATAGTGAAACATTTGCCCACACTGTTACCATGAGAAAAAATGCAAATAGAGTGAAGTAATACTCAGATTGCCACATAATTTTCATTTTCTTGCCACTGAATATAGTCAACCCTCCAATAAAATGTGGTGCTCTCTTTTGACTTAATTTCAAAGGCCTTGTCTATAACATGGAAAAAATAAACCTTTTGCAATAAATACCTTGTTTCTTATGATCGTTTTTTAAAGTTTAGAACAGAAGAAGGAAAAGCCATTTCTTTCATTTCACCATTTAAACTGCAGCTGTAATTATGCTCTATGAGATATCTTTCACCTTGGGTGCTGGCTCTGGTACAGGCAGTATAGTGTCACAACTCAACCGTAACAAGAAAATTAGAGACTGACTTTAATACAGGGATTGCAGGATCCCATGTGTTGTAGTATGACTCTAAACTCTAAAGCAATAAGGTGTAGTTCAAAGTTTACTTAGGGGGCTACTGTGGGCTAGAAACTCATAGCTTAGCAGTCCAACAATTAAGACTCAAAAAATCAATGCGCAGTAAGTGCTTTTCTTAGAGAAAATAGAAGTACTTTAATATATGCAAAACGAAATACTTTGCACACAATTACTGTTTGTTGGACTTGGTTCTTTCTGCAGGGTCACCCCAAGACTTATTGCCTTCACTCCTCCATTTTTGCTGAGTTTGTTTTTGTTGTCCTCAGGACTCTGTGCGCTCTACCACTGCTAACTGATGCTATAGTGCTTGTGCTCTCTCCTTAAAACACAATAGAATTGGCTTATACCCAAGCGGCATATTTAATTTACTTGTAAGTCCCTAGTAAAGTGGCACTATCTGTGCCCAGGGCCTGTAAATGAAATGCTACTAGTGGGCCTGCAGCACTGATTGTGCCACCCACTTAAGTAGCACTTTAAACATGTCTCAGACCTGCCACTGCAGCCTGTGTGTGTGCAGTTTTAAACTGCCATTTCAACCTGGCAAAATAAACCTTTTGCCAGGACCAACCCATCTTTCTTAATACACATAGGTCACCCCTAGAGTAGGTCCTGGGCGGTCCAGAGGGCAGGGTGCAGTGTGTTTAAAACATTGGGCATGTACTTTTAAGTCCTGGTAGTAAAAAAATCTTGCATTTGTTTTTTCACTTCTGCAAGGTCTACCACTCCTATAGGATAGCATTGGAGTTACTGTATTACATGTAATAAGCTGTAATTTCCAACTGGGAACCACGTAACCAGTTTATGTTTGGTGTGCTTGGAACTGTAATGAAAAATCATCACTAATGGTGAATTTGGATTTTGAATTACAATTTAAAAAGCACCTTTTAGAAATTTAGCATTTTCCTGCCATAGTCTTTTTGCGCCTGCAGCCTGTCTCTGGGTCATATAACAGGGTGCAGTTGACAGTTGGGCTGTGTGTATTCCTCCTAGGCAGCCACTCAATGGGGAGCTTAGGTGTGCCTGCATGGGCCATCCCTGACAGGATGGGAGGGCTGATCTGGGCACAGACCTACTTACACTTGATTAGGCTGTGTCCTGGCTCCACGGGTACGGCTGCATACCCCTTGTAGTTAGTCTTGAACCAGGACCAGGAAGCCAGAGCATCTGTGCACTTCAAAGGCCTGCTTCTAGAAGGTTCTCCCAACTTCAAAGGCACAACTAGGTATAAATACAGGACCTCAGACACAAACCCTTCAGTACACTTCTGGACCTGTGGATACACTGCTAGGAAGAAGGACTGTTGTGCTGCTGCTGAAAGGACTGCCACTCTGCTAGACTCCTGCCCTGAAGGAACTGCTGCCTTGATGTGCTGACCTGCTTCCTGCTGCCCTCTTGCCTGGGTGAGAAGAACTGGACCTAGAAAGTGGTTCTCTTTCCATGATGAAGGTTTTTCACTAAGAAGGACTGTTCAACCCAGAACTCAGAGTGACTCCAAGGGCTAGTGGGCTGATCCCCTGATCTAAAGCCTCAGGGACATTACAGGTTTCCAACAACCCTGCACCTGCACCTGGACTCTGCCATCTGTGAGTCTACCCTGCCAAGTGGTGCCACCCCCAGTTCCTCGGAACCAGCGCATGACTTTGACTGCGCACCTCATCCTTGATGCCGGACTTTGCATCGCAAGCCCTCAACTACGAGATCCTCGATGACGAGACATGACCTCGCATTGCAGCCTCACCACAGCTTGGAACCCATCGCTTCAGCTTCATGACTCATCATTAACACAGATCCTTGCACCACTACTCAAATCAGGATTTAAGGTACTCTGTTCAGCGGGCCTAACTGGTTCCCTGTAGACGGCCCCGTTCTATTGAGATCGGCCTGAAATTGTGACTTTGTCTTGGTCCGGCTTGACCAGATATCCACACTGGCGCATTTTAGCACTATTTCCCTATAATCTTTACAATTGCACATCTCCGGTTCAACCAATTTGATTTTTGCCATTTTGGTCTTGTTTTATTTATTAAAAATAAATCTATTTTTTAACTTGGTGTGGGATCCTTTTTGTGTGGTGTTCATCACTTTATTACTGTTTGAAGTGTTGCACAAATACTTTACATATTGCCTCTAAGTTAAACCTGACTGCTTTGTGCCAAGCTACCAGAGGGTTGAGTACAGATTAATTTAGGGTTGGCTTGTGCCCCGACCTGACAAGAATTGTGATTGCTGCTTGACCAGGGCTCACAGCCCAGTCAACCAACAACCCAATTTCTTGCACTTATATATAAAGATGGCAATTGGAAAAATCCAAAGAGAACACATTGCGAAGGGACTAGAAAAGTACAGTAGAGGCACACTAAAGAGAGGTAGCAATACTTAAATAAAACACCCTAAATGCAGACTAGACCTAATTGAAGCACCTTTAAATGTTCGCAAGCCATCCGAGCTTAACCGATAAAAAAATACTCTCCTATAAGCATAAAGCCAACATTTGATACACAGTTTTAAAAAGTCAGGTCTGCTGGCTTTATCATAGATGTTCACCTTAGATTCAACAGCAGAACATAAACATTTCTATCACAATAAACATTAGAGGATGTGACCACAAATGAGCACATATTTTAATTTTCACTACTAAAAAGATTTATCTAGGGGATATGATATACTTGCAGTAGCAAACAGTACAAAATGGTGACCATTTAGGTAAAAACCATGATTCTACTATTACATCAAATTGCCTAGTTACCACAGAGAACCCAGAAAGTGCTCTGAATGCATATTACACAGTCAAACCTCAAATAGCTTAAATCAATGGAGCGCTTCTCCCGAGGTCACTCATATAATCATTAGGGAGACATAAGTGACATCATTTAAAAATTGTAGAAAGCTCTTTTGGACCTTTGGGGGTGTTGCTGCTCTCCTGCGGCACCAAAAGCAAAACATGCACATTTTGCTAAGCCTTGTGGGGTACTCCTTCAGCCTGCATCAGGCTCCTGTGATGCAGCTGCCACGGGAAAACGTTTCCTTTTAAAAGGTCTAGCTTGACAGCTCAGCTTTCGCCAGACAATTATGTGAGCATCACTTTAAGAAGAGCTTTGGCTCTGCCCACATGTTGAGAGTGAGGAGTACATGTTTTGATTGGGCAGAAGTCGTGTGCTTCCATTATCAAGTGCTCGCCCTCCATGCAATTGTGACATTTTTGCCTAAGCGTGAACTTTCAGTGGCACACGCATGAAACTGGAATGTCATTAAAGTGTCTTAGATATCTAGATAACTTATGTTGTCTTTCTCTGGCAGAGGGACAGATTGGAGGAGGGCAGTCATTAACCTACATGGAGTTTCAGGTCTGGCATGATAGTGCAATTGTCATCTGAACTTTTAACCTACACCAATATTATTCCACAGTTGTTTGCTTCCACACACACCAATATTATTCCACAGTTCTTCGCTTCCACACACATACATTTCTATTCCCATGCTAGTGATTTGTAATTCTTCACATTACCATACAACATTCATTTAACACTAGACCTATTTGCATTGCCAATGCTTGTTAGAACTGTTTGTTGCGCCTCAACATTTCTTGCATTCTCATGGGTGCCTCTTGCCCTTCCTGTGTTCACCTGGAAAGAGGCAAGAGAAACATGCGGAAGCGCCTATGCCTAGTGGTCAGCAGTGATATCCCGCACAGCTAGGCACTTGCTCTTTTTGTGATGGCCGAGGCGAGGTCAAAGTCCACCCATGTTCACATTGCTCTACGAACTGCAGGCAGCAGA
Source organism: Calotriton arnoldi (assembly GCA_963921515.1). Taxonomy (NCBI): domain Eukaryota; kingdom Metazoa; phylum Chordata; class Amphibia; order Caudata; family Salamandridae; genus Calotriton; species Calotriton arnoldi. The sequence goes on from CAWUFW010014269.1 coordinate 216,053, forward strand.
GATAGGAAGTGGTGAGCATCTTGAGAGTTCCATTACATTGAGAGTCCCCCCTTTCAAAGATCCACAGTTCTCAGTCCCAGAAAATCCTCGTTTGGAATAGATGTTTAGGGTTCTTGTACCTCTAAAGTGGAAATAACTAAATGCAATAAACAGCATTTCTTGTCTGTCTGGTCCTCAAGGAGACCCGCAGGCTCCTCAGAGATGATTCCTTCACAACTGGTGGTTCTGGTTGAGATCTCTTTGACCCTGTCACACAAAAGAAGACTCATAGGGGGGAAAAACATGCATAAACAGCAAGCTCAAATTAGGATATCTCTGTCTCTGTTGGGCCAGTTTTGATGAGATTTGCAGTATTCGTCTCCTGGTTGCACACCCCCACCACCAGGAGTGTTCCAGTGGAGTCTCCTGGACAAAAATGTTTTTATGTCATGTCCTTGATGCTTTTGAATGCTTTATTCACAGTCTTGGAAACCGCAGGCCTAATTTATAAAGGTAACTAAGGCTTTTGAGTAAGTTTACTCTTTTCAGTATGTATACTACTTTTTGTTATTCACAAACTGCGCTTTTATAGTAACTTACACTTTTCTAGTAAATTGTACATGTAGCTGACACTTTTGTAGTAACTTACATGTTTAACTAATACTTTTGTAACAACTACCATTTTTGTAGTACGTGCAGCACCAATAGAGGTAGGGAATTAAAATAAGACTCCATGTGAAATTATGTTAAATTGAATTAGATTATTTAAAAATATAAATAAATATACATGAATGTTAAAATATATAAAAATAGTACATATTTAATATTTTGGGCCTGATTCCGACGGCGGTGGGACCGCCATCATCAGGCCATCGGTGACGATCCCACCGCCACCGGACCCTGCAGGTCCACCCGCTGCATTACGATGGCGGGCGGATGGTGAGCTTGCGGAGAGACCATCCGCCACGCATCCGACGGGCTCAAGGAGCCTGTCAGACCGTCGGAGGGACTGCAATTCCTACAACAGTGGCAGTGCCTGCTCAGGCACCGCTGTAGGTATTACAATGCCCCTTTCTGTCAGCCGTTTCATGGCAGTTAACCCTTCATTAAAAGGCAAGTGGAAAGTGACTTTGGGGGCCCGTAGCGGGCCCCCTTTGCCCCTGGTCCTCCGATATGCCACATGGTCCAGGTATGTTTACAAACATGCCTCTTGGCAGTGAGGCTTGTGCTGCAGCCCTTTTTCGGGCCACAGCACAAGCCTCAATGCTACAAGGCATGTTTCCGACCACCTCCACGGCGGTCAGATTGTATAGCGTGACTGCCTACTGCCTGTCGGCTGGTCCCTTTCCCACCAGGATGGCAGTCGGACACTCGTTAGGCCCTTGGTTAGAAAACCCTTAATAACCTATTTTTAATTCAAAGCTTAATGTAACATTACATTTTTATTAAGAATAAGTACATTAATCTTGATCAATTCTATACATCACTTTTAATAATATATAATGCACATTAAACATATTTTTTTCTTCGGGAAAAATTGATCTTTCATTTAAACTTTAGAAAAATAATTTAAATGTAATATATTTCAATTTATTAAAGTTTTAATTCAAAATTGATTTGATAGTGCTGTAGCGTTTTTGAAGTTACATTATTATTTAACATACAAATATTTGCAATATCTATTTTTTACCTATACTTTACCAAAGGAAGACTCCTCGTTCAGTGGGGGAGATCTTCCCATGGTAAAGTATATGGAAAATTAAAAAGAAATATTTAATTTGAGAATAAATATTAAACATATTCATCCATGCTATGTGCCCTTCCTTCTTTCTCTTTTGTGGTTTGTCTTCTTCTCAACTGCACTTCCCTCTTCAGGGGTTACTAAATGGAGGTGAATTGTTCTAGAACAGTATTTTCAAAACTTAGGGTCGCAACCCGTCGTAGGTCACCAGCCGATTTCTGGTGGGCAGCAAAAGAGCAATAAATAAAGATGCCTTTAAATTTTGCATTTATCTTGTCACAGAGGTCAGATGTCAGGCTATGTCTTCTGACAATTTCATACTTAGGGCCTTATTACGATGTCGGGCACCGTTGTGGAATCGGGATGACCGACTCCGGTCGGCGGTCCCGACCGACTCCGGTCGGCGGTACCGACCGCAGCATTACAATGCTCATGGTCCGGTTGCGTACTCACATTTCTCTATGGGAGCTTGTGATGCGACACAAGCTCCCATAGAGAAATTGGAGAATCTATTCATCCCTGCACCGCGTGGCAGACACCTCAAGGTGCCTATCACGCGGTGCAGGGATCAACAGGGTGGCTTTATAGGTGCCCCATCAGCCCCCAACCGAAGGCCGCAGGGAGAAGGGGGCCCTGCTAGGGGTCCCCAAAGTCCCTTTCCAACAGGCTTTCCATGTCAAAAAGGCCAACATGGAAAGCCTGTTGGAGACCGACATCACAATCCAGATGGCAGAAACGCCGCCCATTGGGATTATGGGCAGGCCTCCGGCTTGCTGACAGGCTCCTTGAGCCCGTCAGAATCCAGCCGGAATGACCTGCCAGTTTCACTTTCAACCGCCTGCATTGTAATGCAGCGGTCGAAAGTGAAACCCATGGTGGGACTCGGAAAGAGTCTCATTGTAATGAGGCCCTTATTGTTTTAACATGGGGATTGGTGTTTACTATTCCTTCTCTGACTGCAAAGTGAGAGGAGTTTTTAAGTGAAATATGTGACACTCTTGCTGGAGTATATGAAGTGTGCAAGGTTAGGCTTTGGGATGTCATTTTTTGTAACACACAAAATTTAAATATCTGTTGATGAACTGTACAAATATTTCAGAATATATCAGCAGTTAGGAAAGCAAAAATGAAGCCCATTTTTTTTGTAATTCCAATTGAAACAAAGATTTTATTAGGATCAAAACAAATCAAACACTTTTACTTGTGATGTTCGAATGAAAAATAATCACTGGAACCCGCTTTCCACACATTATCATTTTTGTGCTACATAGTATTATCAGTAAAAGTGGATGTCTGTGCAAATTTAGTGTCCATTTCAATAGAAAATGTGTTGTCTGTAAATGACAGTGCTTTACCGCACAAAGATGTAGTAATATATTTGTGACAGTGTTCACAAAAATGCATCATGAGCTACACACTACACCCTTACCCTTCTTCTGCTGAATACATTTGCTACACTTTGTGTGAAGCTAGTTTTATTCACCATCTCTGTAACTTCAGTGAAGAAACATTGATGACAGTGCCCCTCTGGGGCTTATTTAAGAGTTGGTTGAAAGGGTACTGTATCACAATAGTGATGCAGTACCCTTTTCACCAACCTGAAGGTCCACCCACCTCATTCAGAGTCAGGCGGACCGTCAGTGTATAGATGGCGGAGACTACTCTGCCTCCACCACCTATGCACACCTCTGACGGCCCAACAATGTAAGTGCCATTGGAGGTTTGGACACATCCTGCTGTATTTAGATTGGGCAGACAAATGACAGTTTTCACTAAATGTCATTGCCATGAAAAATGCAGCGGTAAAGGGCAGTGACTTTTTAAATGACCTCCTTGGCATGGGAGAATACTCCCATAGCAAGTGGGTCACTGGTTTTATTTTCAAATAGAAAATTCCACTTTGGGATTTTCTTTTGATTGCACAAAAAAAAGCAGTCCATCAAACTTACAATGCAGATATCTCTAAATACGGCAGGTAGAGTACCATTGCCATGGCGTGAGTAAAAACTCTGATGTTATTACTCTGCCCAAAAATAATTAAATCAGCCCCTATGTCCGTAAGTCCAGTTTTAGGACAAACCCTTGCAAGTATTTCCAAGCAAAACTCTGGGTGACCCTTCCAGTAATTTTTGCTGCTGTTTTTTTTATTTTGCAAATCCATTTCAACAGATAATATGCTTACTATACATAATCATACACAATCATCCCACTTGTGTATGACTTGCACACATGAATTGAGAAATATTGATAATTTGTGGATAGCCTCTTACCCCATCTGCGTATAAGAGGATCTCGTTTTAGAAGATTTGCACAGGTAGTTACAGCTCAAAAGCTTTGTATGCAGAAGGTTAGGGAGGTTTGCAATAGAGGCCCGACAACAGGAGGTCCAAAAGCATAAAACTGGGACAGTTTTATGGGTCCGAACCCATTTCCATACACATATTTAGACAGAATTAACAGAAAACAAATAAAACAAAAGGGCTGTGACAATTCTACAATGGTTACAACGAATGAATGGCTGTACACCAATTACTTTATAATCCATTAAAGTGTTGAAATGTAGCAAATGTATTCACCTAAATTAGTGTCTCATGGGAAGAAGGTACTAAAACCTCCACCTGGAATATCTCTGTTCTAGAAGGATGCAATTCAGCCACCAATAATACGACCTACTAACACTAGATTCACTCCTTTGTTTAAAATAAATTTGTCCAATCAGAATGTGCACTTTTAAACACTTGCTGAGATCTTTTAGAGTTTGGTGGGTGTGTCCTGTCTACACTAATTAGAGTGTGTACTTATGCATTCTAAATAGAATGGGGGACATTTGCCATAAGTTTGGTAGATATCCCATACCTTCCAAAAGCTGCATAAGATTACACAGAACTTTCTTGAATGCAGCGGTTTCTTTGATTCACTTTAGATTTTAATATCTTTGTACAGCAGATCTCAAGCAGTGCCATGTGATCCAGCAATTGAGATTGATTCAGCATGGTCCATGTGAGCCTACAACCGCTCTCCTTCAAGAAGCCCTTAGACCTTTGGAGAAATGAATGAGTATGTAACCTGCACTACAACCTAGTCATCGTTTCTCTTTCTCCCTACACCCCTATTCACACCTTCTTAACCCTCTTTCTCAGCTGATTACTATTGAGTGGGCAACATGCTTAAAGTGGAGCAATAGAAATAGTAAGCAAGAAGGTAATCTGTCCTAGTGAGTAAATGTATGAGGAGCATAGGATATTAGGTATGCAAATATAGGTGGACCATGCATAAGTGCTACCCTCCAAATCCTCTGTAATTAAGGTTAAACATCAATTTACATAGGAAAACATTTTTGGTTTGGCAAAAATAAGATGCCATTTAAAGAACCTGTATGGGTGTGACATCAACAATCATGTCATTCAGATGTTTTCAGTGATGTAATAGATCATTTCATTTGAGATGTGATCATTATTGTCATGCTTGAGCTCATGAGAAGAGCATGGTAGGGATGTCAATTATTGTTGGTAAATTTCACAGGCAATTAGGGTTTGCTTAGGAACACTAACATCACATTATCAGTTCTTTTATTAGTGGCTTTCTTATATTTTTCCCCATGGGAATGCTAAAATGTTTGTTCTACCAGCACTGTGACCTTATTTTAACTGTGTTTGTCAGTGAATTTATGAGCCATTGTAAAAGGGATATTAGAGTTTGAGTGCAGCTGTGAGTGGACGTTGGTTCCTATATTTTAGTTAGTTACTGCCCTCAACAGTCAGTGCAATCTCCTTGCTCAGAGCTCACAACAACTGTCCTGATGTTCAAAACCCACATTTTTTCCATTTTTTTTAAAGTTGTGAATATTGTAAAAGTTTAACTTCCAAGCTCATGGATTATCAATTACTCGCAATTTACTATACAAGTTGGTGTTTTTCTATTCTAACCAATGATTGTCTAGTAGATTTCATCATGTTCCATCACGATAATTATCTTTCAAACTTGTGTACAGGGGTGCTTTTGCTGTGTACACGCAAAATTGCCTTCTGGAAAATGGTGACCAGGTCTGGAAGAAAATGGCAGCAGTGTGGTCACAGTTTTTTAGAAATTCTAAATGGACTTTTTTCAAATAACTTCTTCACTCATCTGTCCTTCTGTAGGAAAGTGCCCTTATTGACATGGTCACCCCCACTCTTTGCCTGGTATATTATGTGATTTTGACTGGAAGTGCACTGGGTTCCCGTTAACCTGGTCCCCAGTGCCAGATCTCTTTCCAAAGACTGTGCAATTGTTTTCCCCAATTGACAATACCTTTAGTACCCTCTGTAAGTCCCTAGTAAATGGCACCCCTGGTACCTAGGGCCAGAGGTAGTAAAGATGGTCCCAAGAGCTGCAGCACGAATTGTGCCACCCTAAGGGACACCTGATCAAGCTCATGCAAACTGCTACTGGAGGCTGCGTGTCTTGGTGCAGACAAAAGTGAAAACACAACATGGCTCACAGCCTGTGTGCCATGCCTTCCAATGCTGCATGCAGTATAAGTAAGTCACCCCTACAGCAGGCCATACCGCCCTAAGGCAGTGTGCACTATACTACATGTGAGGGTATAACTGCATGAGCAGATATGCCCCTGCACTGGTCAGTTCTATTACTGCCAGTACAAGTGATCAGGGAAACCATTTTAAAGCATGTGCTGGGCACCGGTGAAAACGAGTTCCCCAGCTACATGATGGCTTCACTGAATATAGGGATGTTTGATATCAAACATCTTGTATTAATAAACCCACACTGATGCCAGTAATGGATGTATTGATCCATGCACACAGAGGGCACCTTAGAGGTGCCCCCTGAAAACCCACCAGCTACTGGTGTTCTGACTGACTGGTTTTTACCAGCCTGCCACCAGAGATGAGGTTCTGACCTCCAAGGGCGAGGGCCTTCACTCTCAGGAGGGGGTAAAAACACCCCCTGCTCGGGCAGGGGGTGTTTTTACCCCCTCCCACAGGATGATCTGCAGATTAGCATTCCAAAGCAGGGGAGCTTCAAAGAGCTCAATGCCTTTGGTATGCAAATCTGGCACAGGAGATGAAGCTGATCTCCTTTGTCCAGAGTCCTTTGACACCTGGACAGGTGGAAAAATTAGCTAGTCAGATAGGCATGTCCACCCTCAGGTTAGTGCCACCCCTAAGGTGGGCTACCTGATGTGGAGGTGGCTTTTCAAAATTTGCCATCTTTGTGATGTCAAACTTAAGAATTCTGGGACAGGGTTATGCCCACTTCCCACAGGAAGTGGTCATATAGGGGACGTAGTGACCCCAAGGGTAGGCAGCCCATTGGCTACTACCCTACAATCACCTAACACACCTACATTCAGTACTTAAGGGAGTCCCTGGCACCAGAGAATCAGTCCTGCTGACCAAAAGAAGAAGAAGGGCCGAAGAGCAGTGAAAGCAAGAACTGCAGAAGAAGCAACTGACTTGGTACCAGCCCTGCTGGCCTGTTAGCCTTTTCTCGACAATTGTGCCAAAGTCGTTTTGCCTCCAAAACCTGGGAGGAGTGCAAGTGCTTATCCAAAGACTCAGCAACTCCCATGGAGTCGTGGAGCTGTCGCCCTGCATGTTGCAAGTACCAAAGACTGAGCTATGAGGCTCCCAGACTGCGAAAACCCAACGCCAAAAAGCACCACCGCACCCGAGCCGCTTAACCTGAGCTGAAATGGGACAACTGTGCAAAGGTGTCCCCAGGCCCTCCAGCCTCAAATCCCCCCTTGGTTCTCCCCGCCGTGGACTTCTCAGCGCTGCGTGCAGCCTCTGTTTGCAGGTCTTCTCTACCACAACAACTCCCGGTGATGAAAACCCGACGCCTAAGAACATCTCAGCACCCATCGCCCCTGCCCCTTGGAGAGGAGGACCAAAGATGTCCCAATGTCCCCGAGCATAGTGAGGCCTCAGCGCCACCTGTTGGTTATCCCCAACTGGCCTCCCAGTCCAACCCTGCAGCCTCTGGTCACAAAGACTGACTCCATCGACTTGCATTGGGCACCCGACACTGTTTTGCACCACTGCACCCGGCCGCCCTCGTACCGCTGGAGGTGACCTGCTGGTGCTTCCTTGGACCTTGCCCCATACTCACCTCAATTCCAGGAGGTTGGTCTTGTAAGTCGGTGCAAAGAACTTGTATGCCACATTTGTTCTTCCTCCCACAGGATAACATTGCAGCCTCTGAAAAATGCGTTCTCTTATTTTTTAAACGCAAACGTGTTTCTCTTAAAAAGCGTACTTACCAGATCATATTGGTTCTGGTGCCCAAAATATATATAAACATACTTGTTATTTTTTATAAATTGATGTGGATCTCCTTATTAAGTTGTGTGCATCATTTATTTGCTAATGTGTTAATTTGCAGATGTCTAACACTCCTCTCTGATACCTCTGGGGCTGCCCAACCACACTACCACACTACCCCTTAGAAGAGCACCTCAGGATTGCAAGAACAAGCCCCTGTCCACTCATAAGGGAATACCTGCACTCTTTGCACAGTACATCTTCTCTTGATATACTATATAAAGAGCTGGCTTCCTACATCTTCTATATACTATTTGCTGCAGTCACAAACCATTCAAGTCTTTAAAAAAAAGTGACAGTGACAGAAAGAACTTAGAAATTGTGTGCTTTTAACCACAAAGATATCCATGAAATTTAGCCTTTCAAATCCTGTACAACAATTTTTTCAATCACAAACAATTTAAAAGTTACTCAATATATATATATTAAACCACCAAACACACGCTTGCTTTTTAAAATTTTAGTTTGATGTCATATTTGTTGTAAATCTATTTGCCTATTTTTGACAAAGAAGAGGGTTACTTTTCCTACAGGGTTAAAATGGAAAATCCTCCTTTTAGACCTACCTTTAACTTTTTCCCTGGATAAATGAGCTCAAAATTGGGAATACTGGATCTTTGCTGATTACTCTGAGTGACATCCACATTTTGCACAGATATGTCAAATGACACCAAAGCCATTAGGAAACCAAAAATACTTTTAGATGGAAATTTCATTTTATTGATAACAGTTGAGTCACAATCACTGGCAGTATGCTGTTTTTTATGATCTAAACCAGTCAACTTTGAATCCACACTGCCAACCAGAACTCTTGTGCACAGCCACAGGGCCTGGACCTTGGGAGTTTGCAACAAATTGTGACCAGTATTTTGCAACCATAAGCTCTATATCTGGAACTTGGTCCTCATTGGGCTACAGCTTCTTCTAGAAAGATGCTATTCCTGTCCTTTATTACCCTTGGAGAAAAGGAGACCTGTTGATTTGACCCTTGATAAGCATTTCGAATATTTGGGTATGAGAAGACGGCCAGCCAGGCCTCAGTTATTTCCACAGACAGACACAGGTAGAAGGATCTCTTCCAGGTTTAGTTTTGTTCTACAGTCGACTGGAAGTTCACTGGGTTCCTGGTTGGCGTGGGTTGCAAGATCTTGGTGCTAGCAGGCCCATTCACATTCGAGAAGAGCCCAAAAAGTAAGGATTTCTCACTTTCTTCATGGAGGAGCTCAACTGATGCTACACCAAGAGTCCAAGACCCGAGGAGAACCTCTTGGCAATCTAGAACTCTGGAGCTTGTTGTGTCCCTGTAGCTACGAACAGGGGACCAGAGAACTAGACCTTGGAGTCACTCAGGTAGCCTGGATTGAGGAAAGCAGGTGCAGTCTTCCTCTTCAGAGAGCAGGGCAGGCCTCAAGCAGCATAGCAGTCCTTCTGTAGTGTCCGCAGGTCCAGGAGTGCACTGAAGAGTGGGTCTGAGGGTCCTAGTTTTATACCTAGTGTCAGCTTTGAAGTGGAGGAAACTTTTGGAATTTTCCCCCACAGAAGTGTCTGGAATTTCCTGCCTTCCTCCCCTGGTCTCAGGATGTCAGAGGGCACAATAGTCTAGTGTGAAGTTCTTTGTGTGTGCTGAGGCAGTGTCTTTGAATTGCAAGTTGGGCTGTCTGCAGCTCCGGCCCTCCATCCTGCTTAGATGGCCCATCCTGCCAACATTGAGTCCCTCTATTGTGTGGCTGTTTGGAAGGACTGTACAAAGGTCAACTGCCAGCTACACCTAGTTAAGTGACCCAGGATCAGGTTGCAGGCACCAAATTGTTAGGACAAGAAAATGCCAACTTTCTAAAAGAGCCATTTTCAGAGTAGTGACTTTAAATCCGGCTTTACCATTAACGAGGATTGTAAATTTCAATTCTTTAGACACCAAAAGTGACATTCCTACCTGATCCCAAACACAATTTATCACTGATTAAATGTAATAAGGTAGCCAAATGTCATCCTATGAGAGCGGTAGGTCTGACAGTAGTTGAAAACTAATTTGAGAGTTTTTCACAACAAGGACATGTAAAACATAAAGGTACATGTCCTGCTACATGTCCAGCCCTATGGGCTGGGTAGGGCCTACCCTAGGATTGACTTATATGTAATAAAAATTGAGTTTTAGGTCTAGCAAAGGGTTTATTATGCCAAGTTGAATTGGCAGTTTAAAACTGCATACAGGCTGCAATGGCAGGCCTGAGGCGTGTTTTAAGGGGCTACTTAAGTGGGTGGCACAATAAGTGCTGCTGCCCTACTAAAGCATTTAATATTTAATTTGTTAGCCCTGGGTATATGTTATAGAACTTTACTAGGGACTTATAAGTAAATTCAATATTCTAATCAGGTTTAAGCCAGTTATACCATGTTTTAGGGAGTGAGTACAAGCACCTCAACATTGGTTAGCAGTGATAAAGTGTAGCGAGTCCTAAAGCCAACCATAACAATTCAGCAGAGCAGGAGGAGTGAAGGCAAAATGTTTGGGGTACTACCACACAAGAGCATCAGGTCTAACAATGAGCAAGGAGGGAATGAAACCGATACTCCAACTCTGTTGGCGCTGACTTTCCTTCAGGAAAGAAAAGGCTGGAAGTCATTAAAGAGTGTTACCACTGCCTGGAGTGAGGCTCCATGTGCCAAGAGAATGCAATATACTGCAGCATTCTGACAATGAACTACAATTGCCAGAAAGCTATGAACTCGTGGTGGTGGTCATCTTTTGCATCTGAGTACAATTGCCCTTGTGGCCCATGGCATCTTTGCCGGTGATACCAACAGAATGTTGCTGCAGCCAGGGCCTTGTTAAACAGAGCTTGTATTTCCTTGCCAAGACCCATTGCTTTCTTTTGGATTCTGTTGAAAGACATCGAGAATACAGATTAGCATTCAAAAAGGGCTACATCTCACCCATGCACATCTTGAAAAGCTTTTTCTTAATGTGAGATCTTTCCAAACGTGCCAATTAAACATTAATGAGTTTTTAACTTACCATCAGCTGAATATTTTGGCTCTGGGACACTTCTGTACTGACATAGCCACAGCCATCCACCCGGCTACTCCATTCTAAGAAGGGACTGCCCCAAGAAGTTTGACGGTTTTAGGAGCCACCAGGATGAACCTTCCCAGCAGTTTTTATTGTGTTGTTTCTTGACTTTAAAACAATTGGTGCTGCTTGAATGTATGTTGCAAGGGAGTTGACTGCTGCAGGTTCCACCTGGGGTTGAACAAAGTTTCACTAGACTTGTGTTGAGACCTACCCAAGGGGTGTTTATTAAATTGGAAAGTGGTCTCTCTTCTCAAATGAATAACCCACTTTTTGATAACAGCTACACAAAATCATTGTGAATCCTGCCCATAAGTATTTGGGAAATACATATGTATATACATGAAGGCATGCAAATGAACAGTGAAGAAAGGTAATGGGTTACGCTGTCATAGAATTGGAGGATTCTGTTCTAAAGCATTCATATCAATGGCATCTAGCGATAGATATATCGATAGATAGAAAGGTAGATAGATAGATAGACAGACAGACAGACAGACAGACAGATAGATAGATAGATAGACAGATGGAATTGCAGACAGATATGGTACATCCAGTAACCAGATCCAGTTCTTTACATAGTAAAGCAAACAGGCCAGTGAGATGGATATTGGAACTGTCAGATAAAACAGGAGAAAAGGCAATTGTATAATCATCAACGTTTCTGTCGTTAGTGAATTAGAGAGAGCGATGACCTACATCAGCAACGAAATATAATTTCAGTGGTCCTTTTTTGTTTCTCTTAAACTTATTCAGGATTTTTCCCAATATCAATAAAAACAACAGCCCTGTTGTGAGATCTGTATGGGAGATCTTCAAACAGTTATATTTTTTTATGCTGTCTATAAGAGGACCCTGCATGCTCTCATCTGTATTTTGAGCTCTAGCTGTCTTCCTGCCTATCTTGCATCTCTTTTCCATGCCTGTGCACAGCCGGTCTCTCCAGGGCACCATTGTCAAATGTCTCCTTCTGCTTTCCACTGTTCTCCGTTCAGCATGCGTCCTGGCTACACTCTCCTCCATCTGTACTCACCTTATTGCATGCTCGCTGCTCTTGGCTCCTGTCCAAGCCCCGCCAGCAATTGTTTTATCATCATTTGGGTTGGTTTCAGAGACAGGAACTTGGAAAGCAATTCAAGGGAGAAATCTGCTTTAATTTTCAGTTGTTCTAAACCCAGCTAGCCATCACTGGAACATTAAAATGCAAGAATGCATTACTACCATTCTAGGCCTGATAATGTCTGACAATTGTTGTGTCCCTATATAACACTATAATGAACATTACATCAAGGGAGAGTAAAATGTCCACCGCCTCTCTCAGTACACAGCGTCCCTGCCTAGATTCTCTCTCATTGAACCTCTAGCTTCCACAATGTACAATGGCATCTGTAGAAGTGAATTTTAAAGAGGGCACATATTGGGTCACAGAAAAAACTGGTTGGGCCACCTATAAAGGTAAATCATAGAGGTCTTAAAGAGTCTATGCGGGGTGTGTATGTATATCTATATATATGTTTGTGTGCATACGTTTGCTTAAAATATTTAAATCTAACTGTATATATGTGTGTGTGTGTATATATGTGTATATACACACACACACATATATAGTCAGATTTAAATATTTTTTATTATTATCACGCACACACACACACTCACAAATATATATATATGTGTGTGTGTGTGCGCGTGTGTATGTAGTTATAGTTAGATCAGAGTTTCCACAGGAAGAAAGTTTTTTGGTTCGCTTGTAACTTTTGCGAATTTGACTAGTCCCCAAAAAAAGTCCATCCACCTCAGCTCTTTCCTGGAAAGTGTGTGGGGCAGCCCTCAAGCAGGGGCGGAGAAAAAGTGGAGGTATGAAAAGATTTTTTTCTATGTAAGTTTCATAGGAAAAATTAGACAATGATACTGCCAAAATGGCTGAAAAGAATTACATCAAATTTGGCAGAAATCTAGATCTTTAGCCAGAAAGTGTGCTTTTTGTTATTTGGTGTAATTCTGTTCAGCCGTTTTTGAGAAATTAAGGTTAAAAATGTATAGATATCTTTTGCCGCAGGACTTCCAAGGGAGTCTGGTGGGACCGAGCGATTTGATTGTCTGGCCACAACAGAGAAAGATTTTGCTGCTGTCATTACAGGACTTTGGGACACAGACCTGAAGAACAAAAGGACATAAGGGGGCAGAAGAACGATACCATACATTAAAAAAATGTAAATCCTTAAAAAGGCATCACAGTTCCTTCGGACTGCCCCCATATAGTCCAGTGGGATGTGAAATAAAATGAAGAAAAATAATACAACTACACACAGCCTTCATCCTGTACAGAGATCTTCGCAAAGAGGTCACTCCCTCACCAAACCCTATTATGTGCAGCCTCCACCCTGTACAGAGGTCAATGTGGAGAGGCCACTAGATACTAGACACAGAAGTCTTGTGGAGTAGGCACCTGGACACCTAGATTGCCACTTGCCTGAGGCCTCCAGTTCATGCTTGTTCCAGCCTGATACAGTGACACCGCCGCTGCCTGGGTTTTCCCTCCTCCATTTTGCCGCCCACCGTTCTTCCCACCAACAGAACCCCCACCCACCCCAGGACCTACCTAATGTAGGCTGCTGTATGACGGTGCAGTGGATGCATCTAGTGGGCTTACCTTTGGCACACCAAAGACAAGCCTGTCTGCCCCTGTCCGCACCTGGACCATGCTTAGCACCATGAGCCCTGACCCTCTGAAAATATAGCATTGCTGAGGTCTACACTCTCGATTCCACACGCCTCAACAGAACCTGCCACCGCACAGACCCATTCTCCACGGTAGGACCTTTCACCTGCACCCACTGCCACTTCACCTGCCATAGCACACACACCCGCCCACCTACCATCCCTGGCCCAAACACACCACAAACACCACCTGAACAAAAACAGCAACTCACATGCACCCTTCTAAGCACACACTCACTATCCAAACACACCACCGAGAATTGGGACCACATCTCCACCTTCACACCCGATGTCTTCTTCCTCACTGAGACCTGGCTCAACCCCACTTCCGCATTCAACATCTCCACTGCAATACCCGAAAGATACAAGATCACCCACCATGACCTCATCAACAAGCCTGGTGGAGGAATCACTATCATACACAAGAAATCCATCCAATGCAAACAGATAGCAAAACCACAATCAGGGGCTCCCTTGCCTACTGTCCTCCAGGGCCATGTCCAGACGTCTGCAACTTCATCGTCCACTTCATCACCCCCCTCGCCATAGACTCCAACAACTACATTTTCCTCTGTGACCTCAACTTGCATCTCACGACCACAATGACATCAACACTACCAACCTCCTTGACAGCATGAACAACATTGGACTCACCCAACTCATCCACGACCTCTTGCACACCACAGGCCACACTCTAGACCCCATCTTCACTTCCAGTGACTGCATCAGGGTACAGTTACACCATGGAAATCACCTGGACTCACCACTCAATCGCCCACTTCAACATCATCAGCTCACAGAGCTCTGCCCCCAGTCTACCCAATGCCCCCCACCACAGCATGAAGTATATTTCTAAGAAAACACAAACTCAACAACTGCTGATAGATCTACCTGCTCCTGTTACCGGCCAAATTATTAGAAAAAGCCATCAACCAATAACTCTCTTCACATCTGGAATAGAACCTCCTACTCGAATCTTACCAATCCAGATTCTGCAGCAATCACAGCACCAAGACAGCCCTCATCACAGCTACTGATGACATCCGAACCCTACTCTACTGAGGAGAGACTGCAGCTCTAATCCTCCTAGACCTCTTGGCAGCCTTTGATACTGTTTCCCACCACACACTCATCACAACACAAGGTTGCACAACATAGGCATCCAAGGAGCCACCTTGGATGGATCGCCTCTCTCCTCACCAGAAGAAGACAAAAAGTCTGCCTTCACCTTCATACCCTAGGAAATCATCTGTGGAGTAATCCAAGGATCCTCGCTTACCTTCACCCTCTTCAACACTTATATGATACCTCTGGCCAGCTTCGCCAAAACCCATGGATTCAATATTATATCCTACGCTGACAACACATAACTCATCCTCACCCTCTCCGAAGACACCACCAACACCAACACCAACACCAACTTACACAACTTCATGACACACATGAACAGCTGGATGAAGGACAACTGCCTGAAGCTCAAAACGGACAATGCAATGTATCACACAAAAACCCACTCGCAAAATAAGGAATCGCAAAATTTGCGATTCCATATTTTGCGAATGTATTTAAGGAATCGCAAATTGCGATTCCTTAAATGCAATGTAAGAAGCACAAAAAAAGTGCGATTTGGCCTTAAGGAATCGCAAATTACCACCAACTTCAAGTTGGTGGTAATCTGAGATTTCTTTAAAAATGCACTTTTCTTGCATTTTTCAAAGTGCCATGTGGCGCACATACATGCCCTTAGGGCATGTATGTGTGCCACACATGCACATTTCCGGGGTGCAACAGGGTGTCCTTTTGACACCCTTGCACCCTTGGAATTGCATTCGCAATTTGCGAGTACCTAATGGGTACTCGCAAATTGCGAATGTCTTCCCATTCATTCCTATGGGCCTCTAGGCCCATAGGAATGAATGGGAAGGTATTCCTTAATTGCGACTCGCAATTTGCGAGTCGCAATTAAGGAATGTCAGGGAATTGCAAAATATTTGCGAATTTTTATTTACATCTCGTTTTGCGATTCTCAAATAGCGATTCTCTAAAAATCACTATTTGAGAATCGCAAAACGATTGTTTGATACATATGGCCCTTAGGCATCATTCTGGACAACAAGATAACCATGACAACTCAGGTCAACACTGTCTCCTCCTTCTGCTTCTTCATCCTCTGCATGCTTTGTAAGATATTCAAAAGGCTACCCCAAAGCTCAAGGTGCACCATCATCCGGGCCCTCATGTCCAGCTGACTGGACTACGGCAACACTCTCTACATGGGGATTGCAGCTGACCTACTCAGATGACTACAGACCATAAAGAATGCCACAACCAGACTTGTCCTGGATCTCTCTAGATGAACCCACTTCACCCCCTACCTCAGGGAACACCACTGGCTCCCTGTACAGAAAAGATGCCAGTTCAAACTCCTGACCCATGCACACAAGGCCCTACACAACTGAGGACATGCTTCCTTAAACCACTGCCTGAACTTCCATCAGCCAACCAGAGACCTCTGCTCTGCGTCCCTTTCTCTAACCCTCACCCCGTGCATCCGACGTAGTAGATGCGGAGGCCATTCCTTCTCCTACCTAGCAGCGAAGACATGAAACGAGATACCCTTTCATCTACAAACCTCCCCATCTCTTCCAGAGTTCCAAAAGTCCATGAAGACCTGGCTATTTGGCAAATCAATGGGACCCTGCCAGCGTCTGAATACCCTGACGGGTGACAAATAGTGCTCTACAAATCTACTGAATGATTGATTGACTACTTCACTAAACCCTTTGCACTAAACTATGCAAAGCCTCCACCCTCTACAAATGTTTTCGTGGAAAAGCCACTCCCTCACAAAACCCTACTACGTGTAGCCTGTGCCCTATACAGAGAGGCCACTCCTACACCAAACCCCACTACATACAGCCTTCACTCTCTACAGAGATCTTCAAAGAGAGACCACTCCCTCACAAAACCCTACTATGCACAGCCTTCACCCAGTACATTGGTCTTCATGGAGAGCCTACTCCCTCCACACACTCAAGCTTCCTCATATAGCCATGGCCCTACTACAGTTAGTTATGGTAGTAATATATTATTTTATGCTAAAAAAACAACTCTGGAAAATCACTGGAAAAAACAAAGGTTAACGTGACATTAAAGTTAGATCTTGTAATAATGTATTGCTTTACGTTAAAAAAAGACATTCTCTGGAAAAAACCAAAGGTTAAAGTAAAGTTATAGTTAAGTCTGGTAATAATATCGTCCATTACATTTAAAAAACCTTAGAAATTCACTTGAAAAAACAAAGGTTAAACTGCTGTTATAGTTAGGTGAAAACGTCAGTTAGAACATACCATTTTAAACTAAACAAAACATTCAGATTCACCATTTATAGTTTACCGAGTTATGCATTGAGCTATACACTGCTTATGATCTCACATATTATGTCACTGATGACATATCAAATGACATCATTGATGACATTACTGATGACATCATCCCTCCTACTGTTCTTCAATTCCCTCTACAAACCAGTATGTTCTTTGAAATCAGTAAAAATGTATAAAATGGTGTCAAATTGTGCAAAGCATACATCACATAAACACATGTGCTTATATAAAAATGTATACTGTACGCCACTCTCTTTAGATAGACTAGCTGCTTTAGGGGGTCAAGGCTGTATTACGCAATCCTTTGCCAGTTGCACAGGGTTTTGCGGAAAGTCCACTACCTTCAGACATCCAAGCCCCAGTAGGAGCACAAGCCCTTACTACACACAATCTTCACCCTGTGCAAACGTTTTCATGGAGCGCTAACTCCCTCCAGACACCCAAGCCCCATTAGGTGACCAAACCCCAACTGCACACAGCGATCACCATGTGCACAAATGTTAACGCTGCTGGCACTCCCTGCAGACAACCAAACCCTGTTTGGTCACAAGCTCCTACTATGCACAGCCATCACTCTGTGCACAACTTTTCATGGAGAGCCCACAAACCTACAGTCTCAAACCCTGTTAGGTGAAGTAGCCCCCAGTACGCACAACCTTTTTCCTGTGGACAACTCTTCACGGAGAACCCACACACTCCACCCATGCAAGCCCCATTAGGAGGCCAAGCATGTCGCTAAAGCTTACCCTTATTAGCAGTAGAGAACCTACGGAAACCTTCCTCTACATACAACTTACGACATACCTTTCAGTGTCAGATGTATAGGAAGCTGTCACAAGCATTAGATGAGGACTCAGAGCGCACCTTCTAGCATTGAACTTGTCACTTCTAATATTTCTTAAGGTGCTGCCTACAGTTCCTCAGCCTGTGTGTCCGTGTGATTATCTCTGATTAAATAACAAGTACTTTCCTCATACAAATGGACAAACAGAAAAACTGCAGAGTGAACAGAAATTCCTGGCAACTAAGATAAATCTCTGGCTTTAATTCACGACAAATTGTGTTGCATCCTTTCCCCATTCAAGATTTGTCCCTTTGAAAACCAAGGGCAGCGCAAGGGGATTGTCAGTGAATTACCCAGTGTTGTGGACCAGATTTTGAAGATGGTGTAAATATAGTGCAAAACTGGAATGTTTCTGTGAAGGGCTTGCCTCTGTTCACATGACTTGCCCTAGCGAACATGGGGGCATATTTACAAGGCCCTTGCGCCACTTTTGCGTCACTTTTAACATGGGAAAAGTGACGCAAAAGTGGCGCAAGAGGCTTGTAAATCTGCCCCATAGTATTTTAATTTATTCTGATTTTTCCATCTTGTAGTAGATACCAAAGCACATGTGGGCGTGTCTGTTGCAAGACATATTTGGAGTAGTGAAATACCGACTAACTTGGAGGTGTATTTATTCGGGCTTTTACAGATGGAAACAGCCTGTGTCTTGCACTGAATGTTGTAAAATCCTCTAAGTACATGGAGTTCGGGCAAAACGTCTCCGGTTGCGCCTGTTTCAAGGTCACTATACTCACTAGGGGGCAGATTTACAAGAAAGTGACGCATCTGTAGAAATGCGTCACTTTCCCTGCGCCACTCTGAGAACCCCTTGCGCCACCATGGATGCGCCGTATTTACAATACGGCGCACCATGGCGCAAGGATTGACAGATGCGTCAGAAATTCTGACGCATCTATTGGGGCAAAAGTCACGCATTTCTGGAGTCGTGTCGCGAGCACAGTGCAACTCCAGCAATGCATTTTGAGGCCTATTCCCACTACACTGCGTCACTACTTGCGCCTGCTTCAAGCAGGCGGAAGGTTTTGATGCAGTGGCGTCCTAAAAGTGGCGCAGTAAAATCTTGTAGATTTCACTGCGTCACTTTTACGAGGCCTTCCTGCGTGGGAACACCCACCCTGCATACATTATACCTGCCGCAGGTATAATGTGATGCAGGGCTTTACAACGTGACGCATCTCCCTAGATGCGTCACGTTGTAAATAGGCTGCATTTTTTTGCGTCGCCGTTGCGTCAAATAAAGTGACGCAATGGCGGCGCAAGAAGGCACAAGGGGCTTGTAAATCTGCCCCTAGATACGTAGCATGCGCCCGAATCCCACCCAGGACTAAACGAAGGGCCAGTATAGAAGCCCTGGGCCCTCTATAAGTCCAAGAGGGAATGGGAATTGAGATGGTACAGCAGGGAGATGATCTTGAAGTGACCCACAAATAATCACAGAAGTATCTAAGTATAAGGCTTGTCATAATCACAAGTCAATAGAAATCGGGACTAAAAACGAAAGCATATTTATCCTACCTCAGTAAGTTAAGACTTTTCACACAGAAGATATGAAATTAAAACCAGTCTGCACTTCATAGGTCAAGACTTTCCTACTTTTGTTCAGCTAGCAAAAGCAATATGCATCCTTCAAAATCACACTAAGCTGCTATTTTGCTATTTATATAATGTCGCCCGAGACCATAGCCCTGGAAAATTGTGGCCACCTGCCGTAATTTAGCTGGAAAATAAGATGTTAAATCCTTCTCATAACTTGCATCGCTGACATCTAGGGGCGTAGCAATATATGTTGCATCAGTAGTTGCAGTGGCACCAAGTCACCTCCGCACACCAATTGTTTCTGTGTTTTGATACAAAACTGAGGGTAGAGGACTCACTTTCCTTGCTTGCATGAGGACTCATGGATCTCATGCTACAACACTGCTGACACCATTACATTTTGTAAATAATCTATTGCTTCATATAAAACTGCGTTTTCTTGCCCATAGTTGCAGCATACACTAGGCTTGAACAATTTAGGAAAGAGTCCACAGCCAGGGCCACTCTCACAACATGATACCTGGCATGGCTGTACCATGGAGGTCTCGTCTTACTTCCGCCCATAAAGACAATCTAAAACAGAAGCCGAGAGGAGCTCGGACGAGCCCCCGGACACACGGCCCCGGATGCCTGACATACGAGCACCTGCCTATTTATATCGCGGAAGCAACTGCTTACACCCCAGGAGAAGGTGCGAGCGATCCCGGGCGCATCAAAGATCATTAAGCCACGGAGAACCCAAATAGACGCCGAGAACAGCTCGGATAAGCCCTCGGACATACGGCCCTGGATGCCTGATACGTGAGCGTCTGCTGTCTTTGAATCACGGAGGCAACAGCGCGTATTTAAAGAGGAGGCACGAGTGACTACGGCCACTCTAAATATTTAATATCTCGCTACTAGAGATAAAGAAAACTCCGAAGATTATACCGGCAAGTTTTGTTTTTAACACTAAAATAAAGACATCTACGTATCCCAACGTATGGAATAATATACCGCCGAACCTTGACCCCACCACTACGCATCATGAGCGTTCTGTGACCTATATGATTATTGAGCTCGACAAGGTTTTGTATCGTACATGGCTACCTGATGAAGGCATCAAGCCGAAACGCGCGTAGGATTTCAACCTTAGCCATGGCACAATTGAATGTCCTTACTCATCCTATGTCTTTTTAGATGCTAAAAAGCGTGACAATGTTCTGAATTTATTATACTGTCTGTACATGTAAAAAAAGAATCAAATAGAGTTATATCAAACTCCTTGATTAAATTGCTTTGATCCAACTGTTCAACCAAGTAGTGGACATATTGAGGATATTTTAAAAACCGTACATGTATGGAAGAATTATAATTCTGATGAAATTAATGACATTAGACAGACAAGTATGAATGCAGAAGTATGCCTGGAAGACATAGATCAGCATTAGGTTATAAAATCATGTGATGGGTATATATGTATAAGTACAACTTGGAATTACCTCAATTATATTCACAGTTTTTTATTTAAACAGATTAGTAATAAATAACAAAATATTGAAAGAAAAAATAATAAAATTGATTTTTTGATATGAAATAATTTTTGGGTGTTTGCATACTTTTTACACTTGTGAGTCCACTTTTCCATTATGTTTCCTAAATGTTTTTTCACATGGCTGTACCATGGACACAGACGATGCAACCACGCAAGTCTCAAACTGTGATGCAAGAACCCGCTCCGTCATCAAGACATCGATGACAGACTTGTGATGCAAGGGCCTGTGTCAGGAAAGCTTCACAAAGGCAGCGGTTCCAATTTGGGCTGTACGGTTGATGCGGATTCCTTGCGTCGGGAGAACCAGCGAAGCAGAGGCGATGTGTCAGTTCTGCTCAAGGTTGCGCCATGGAGCAGAGGAGATACGTCAGTTCTGCTGAATCCATAGATAGCCTGGCAGAGCTCTTTTAAGCCAACTTCCAAGGGTCAGGGATGGGGTGGCACCACTTAGCAGGGTAGGACTCACAGATGGCATTGTCCAGGTGCTGAGTTCAAGGTTGTTGGGGCCTTCTGTCCTTGAGGCTCTAGTCAGGAGTCCAACCAACTAGCCCTTGGAGTCACTTTGGGGTCCTGGGTTCAACAGATGCAGATCCAGTCCTTCTCACCCAGGCAAGAGGCCAGCAGGCAGCAGTCCAGCAAAGCAGTAATCCAGCAGGGCAGGAGTCCAGCAGAGGGACAGTCCTTGCAGCAGCACAGCTGTCCTTCTTCCTGGCAGAGTATCCACAGGTCCAGAAGTGTACTGAAGAGTTTTGGTATCTGAGGTCCAATATTTATACCTGGGCCTTCCTTTGAAGTGGGAGAAGCTTCTAGAGGGTACTCCTTGAAGTCCTCAGGCATCCTACCTTTTCTGTCCTGGCTACAGACTAAGTACTCGGGGTCTGCAGCCTTTTGTGTGGAGGCAGGACATAACATATTCAAGCGTCAGTAGGGCTGTGCCTAGCTCCACCCTCCCATCCTGCCTGTGATGGCCCATCCAGGCACACCTAAGCACTCTATTGTGTGCGTCTGTCTGGGAGGAATACACAAAGCCCAACTGGCAGCTACACCCAGTCAAGTGACCAGAGACAGCCTTTAGTCATTAAATTTCTAAGGCTGGAAACTCCCAACCTTCTAAAAGTGGCATTTTCAAAATTATAATTTCAAATCAGACTTTACCATGAAAGAAGATTTTCCATTACAATTCCAAAGACACCAAACATGAACTGGGTACGTATTCTCATTTGGGAGTTATAGTTTAATAAATGTAATAAGGTAACCCCAATGTTAACGTATGGGAGAGGTAGGCCTTGCATTAGTGAAAAACAATTTAGGAGGTTTCTACTGCCAGGACATGTAAAACTTAAAAGTAAACTCTTTAAATACACTGCACTCTGCCCGGTGTGCTGTTCAGGGCCTATCCTAGGGGCGATCTATGGGGCATATTCTCAAGGAGCTATCGCCGAGTTAACTGCACTTTATCGCAGCCAAAGTCGAGATAAATGTATCGCAACATTCACAAGCTGGTGCTAACAGCCCATAACACCAGTTTACCTGCGAAAGCATCCTCAAAAACATCGCCACAGATGACCCCTGCAACTATCGCTAATGAGATGCAGAGTAGGCGTTCCCGAGTAAAAACCCGCGACAACACCACACCTCAACATTCTCAACGACCAGCCCGATCAGCGATAAAACCACAAAACAGGTGATAAGGCGCGTTAGCAGCAGGAAACTAACACCTGCCCTGACCTGGTGCAAAGTCGGAGCACAGCCTGCACCACAAAATGGAGCCCAGCCCAGAGCCACACCTGAAGGGCAACAGATGCCATGGAGCACTGAACATGCGTGCCGGACACCCAAGAGGGCCACAACACCCACCGCCACCACACCCAGGACCACACCCCCCAGCCCCACCATGGGCACCCCCCACCTCCCCCGGACCAAGACACAGCACATCAACTGCACGGAAACATGACCACAAGCACCCGCCTGATGTCCCACAATTGTAACAATCAACATACATGTGCACACTGAGATCCTGATTCATACATACACCATTGAAAGACCAAACAAAATGTCACATTCAAATACGTCACCAAACAACTATCCTGAGGAGTCATGGCGGGGCATCCCAGGGCCAACTGTGGCTCACAACCTGCAAGACAATACCCAAGATAAGAAGGTGTGTCAGGCACCCATCAAAGGACAGGGAGAGAGAGAAAGAGAGAGAGAGAGAAAGAAACAGACAGAAAGAGAGAGACTGAACAAGGAGCGCAAGGCCAATCGGGCCCTTGGCTCATGCAAACATGCCAACAGCTCATGTGTCTCCAACTCTGCGCACCACAAATCACAGGCCTGGCATCAAAGTCAGCGCGAACTCCACATCACAATTAAGACATGCAAGCAGTATTCAGACGAAAATCAGGAATGAAAGCACCTTTGTCTCAACACACAAGGCCCAAGGCCAACCAAACCCCTGACCTTGGTCCTGAATGCGGCTGGCACACCCTGCGTGAGATACCATACCAGCCTCCGACGACTCCCACACCACGAACTGCGCTAATGAAACACCAACGTGCCTACACCCCACACACACTTGTCCCTGCACGACCAACACCTGCAAGGGATGCCCTTGACACATTGTCAAGAACTACCCATACGTACAAACATCGCACACACATACGACTCATTGCCCAGAGCTGTGGCATATCGTCCACCGAACACCCGCTGGTCAGACGAGTGCCAGTGCCACGAGACCAACAAACGCAATGGCCTGCATTCCCGGGCACATGCACAACCCCTGTCACGTGGAACTGTACCGTGCCCGAATGCTGCATCTGTTGGGATCCCTGCCAATGGCAGTGTTGCGAATCAGTTTCCGTCTGAGTTTCAGTCTTGCCTACGTCACCTGCATCCAGCCCTGGTTCCACTGTCGATCATGCACATTCGAGTGGCCCATGGAGGTCTGCCTATCCAACGCAACCGTAGCTGAATTGGATTATGACCTGACAGTGCGCCCCCTGTTGGCCCACCAACAGGAGTGTCACCTGGATAGCCGTGCATGGGATGCACTGATCCTTGGCATATGTGCTGGCAGTTGCGCATGGGAGAATGCACAATTCCTCGTGTGCAGTGACCACATCCAGGCGCTCCCCTATTGGGCAGTGTTGCGGATTGGGGAAACGGCGTGGACTGAGCACATCTGCCCGGACCAGTTAATGGATTGGCTCACCCTGGTGTTCCTTGAACCCGACAACGATGTACTATTGGAACACATTGCCCATGAAGCTGCACTGGCATTCATGGACGAGTAACTACGTCCCTGAAGCCACATCGGATTGTCACCCACACCACTGCTCCCAACACCTTGTAGCATCGTGGGGAATGTACCCACATCCCACCACAACAGAGGACATGTCTGCCTTCGTCTGGACTCTGTATGCATGTGCGTGGAACTACGCGTGTGTACACACACCTGTGCAAGGTGATGCAGTTTCATGGTCGGAGCAGCACAGCATCTTCTGGCAACGTTACCAAGTTGGACACACTGCTGGGGGGAGAGTACACACATGGCAATGTAGCACGACATGTGAACTTGTCGGACCCTTTCACCTGATCACTGTCAGCAGAGCAGACAGTCGGCGCAGTCGGGTGGCAGAGCACTATGCAGACCCCATGGGCTGTAAGTCGTGCCCACTCACACGGGGCAATGAGCATACGCCAAACAACACATGACTCGTCCAGCAAGGCAAGGTGGTCTGCGACCGTTGCCATCCGTGATGATTGGGGTTCATTTTTCCAACCCCATTTCTTGCACCTCGACATGTACCCATGCTGCGTGTAAGTGTCTTGAGCATGTTCCTGCCTGTTGTGGCTGTTGCCTTGTCTGTACTGACACGCACATGCCAATAAAGTCTACGCAACACCACTGGTGTCTAACTGTGATGAGTGTTGATTAGATCGACCACTCATGTGCCACAATGAGCATCGTCCCTACACATGGAGGAACTGACTGACGCATGTACAATAGGGGTGGGTCCCTTCTGACAGCTCCACCTCTGTGAGCCCGACATTGTTTTGGGAGAGTTGCTGGTAGACCTGTGCTCTTACGTGTCTTCAGCAATGTGAGTATGGTGTCCAACCTCTGACCATGTTGAGCAATGTTATGAATCATTACAGAATGTGTCCACACAAATGTGTGTGAGTAGGTATGCGACGTGAAGTTCTGTCGTCACATGTGATGTAGGACACAACTTCTGGCCTGCTACCGATTTGGTCATTCCTACACACAGCCCTATTCAAGACATGGACCTGTGCCTACGTTGGGGGGTTGTGAGTTTGTTGCTAATATGCAATGGGGACACAGCCAGTACCCACCTTCACAGTCATCCAATTGGCCATGTGTCTCGGGGATGAACATGCGCATTGATGTCATTTACCAGGGTGTACCTTCTTGTGCAATCATTGTCCCTACATCCAGCCATACTTCCATACGTGAGTGAACATAGTCATGACACATCTGCATGATTTCGAATGTTTTATTCACATTCTGGTGAATGACGGAGAGGGAGCTGTACATGGCCATCCAAGCCCACATAACATGGAAGCCCAGTGGTGGGCCAACCAGAGTCCTTTGGGCATTGAAAATTGATTTGGAAGAGGGGGAGTGCAGTCCGCAGCAGGATTGCTGTGTAATTGTCAAGCAGTGGAGATATGGCAGTCCGTGTCGGGGTCCGGGTGAATGTCGCAGAGTGTTCCGGGGGTCAGTGGAAGGGGTTGTCCCAGGGCATGATGCATGGGGCAGAGCCAGGCAGGGCAAGCCATATGGAGGTGATGGATGCTACTGCCTCCTTCCTCACACAGTAGTTACCATCCACATCTTACTCCTCTGATATTTCTGTGTCTGGTGTGTCCGGTGTGTGTGGTGGTGTAATGGCTGCATCACTGTGTGCCACTGACACATCAGGGTGCGAAGGCGATGGGGCTGCATCACTGTGTGCCACTGACACATCAGGGGTCGGAGATGTGTGTGTCGAGGTTCCTCCAGCAGTCATCTGGTACAGGCTCAGTGGCAGCAGTGGCAAGATGAGGACCTGCAAGGCATGGAAGATTGCAGCTACATCTCACTGGTGTTCAGCAGTGGCAGCCATACTTCCAGCCTGCATCGGATCCATGGTCTCCATTGTCCTCCGCATCTGTGCCAACTCTGTGCTGTCATCGCTGGAGCCTGTCTGCCTAGACAGTTCTTGTCTCCGAGTAATGGAACCAGCGATGTCAGCCAAGGATTGTTGGTGGGCATGGTGCGGACAGTGGGTATCCGTTAGGGACTGTAGGTGCTCCCTGATGGGACTCAGGCACCCACATATGGCATCGAGTTTGGCTGCCATGAGGTCGAAACCCAGCCGCAGATGATCTGCCATCTTCTCCTGGTATCCTAACACACGGCGTTTGAAATCCATGTGTTGGTCGTGGGGGTCCTGGGAGGCAGCCGTGGTGGTGTGTGCTTCCTGCTGTGTGGTCTGTGCAGGGTGTGGGCTCACCGCGATGCATCTGGGCTGCCCTGCTCCTGGAGGTGGGGTAAGGAGGCTGTCCACGAGCCGTTGGAGTGTGTCTGGGCAAATGGGCAGGGTGTCCTCTTCATCATCACTGAAGAGATGTGTGGTCTGCTCTGCAGGAGGTGTTGGTTGTCCCTCTGCAATGTAAGGGGAGATGCAGGTTAACAGTGTGTTCCATGTATGTTGACGCATTGTGAATGTTTACATTCAGACTGCATGACGGTGTACATTGTGACTGTTTTGGTCTAGCTGGCCATTTGATGGGAGTCAGTGGACATTTCGACTACATGACGGATGTGTGGTTGTACTTGTACATTATCATCTCACAGTGTCATGCATTGCCAGATGTGATTGGCCAGTTTCTGCGCACGAGAGGCACCAGTTGTGTCCCCTGTCCTGTAGTGTAGGGGTTGCACTCTGTCCCACATTGTCGTCAATGTTGATGTACTGTGATTGCTATGTGTGTGTGCTGCCTTGTTGGCGATTCGCCCCTGCAGCTCTGCATTGATGGACCCTTATCCCTTTGAGTCGGTGTGCATTTGACTTGTGTGCTTTTCGGGGGCTGGGATGTTTGCGACTTGGGTCATTTGTGCTACTGGAGATATTTGGTACTCTTGTGCATTGTTTGTCTGCAGATGTGTTCTTGACGTCATGGCTTGTAGGTGCACGTGGATGTGTCAGAGTGTGACCTGCTCCTTTACGGATGTGGTCCACACTCAGCCACCTCAGTGTCGTCTCGTGCACCATGTCATGTATTGTGACTTTAGCCATGCTGTCTGTCATTCAGTGTCACTTGCATTGTCAGTGTGGCTCACAGAGCCGCTGCTTTTCTGGATTCAGCACATGTGCATGGGTAGGTTGTGGCATTGGTGATATGGAGGGGGGCCCATTTGTGCACATAGTGGACGGGGGCCTACTTGGTGTTTCTAGGTGTGCTGCAGTGTGCCAAGGGTATCAGGGACATGTTCCACACTCATTGCGGGTGTGCAGTGTGCTGCACATGATTGTGCATGTGTGCCATTGTGCCCATCTGCCCCCGTCCCCCCAGTCCCTGGTAGTTACTCACCCTGTTGCTGTTGGGTCAGGTCATTTCGGGCTGTGTCCAGACCCCCAACTCCTTGCACCGTCTCCCCACTGATGACTGTGGCCACCATTTCCTCCAGCTCATCCAGCTCCTCCTGTGGCGCAGGACTCCCACCTCCAGTCGCCTTTGCTGCCTTCATGTTGGCAGCGAGTTTCTGTTTGGTTTGGCTGTGCACTTCATGCCAGCGCCTCTTGACATCCTCCATTGACCTCCTCGGCACTCTGACTGCATTCACTTTGGTGACGATGGACTGCCATATTTCCGTTTGTGTTGCCAATGACGCAGTGGAGGTGACGAACAGTTGTTGGTAGTGTTCTATCACCTCTGTGACGGTGATCTGGTCTTCCTGCGGACTGAACCCCGTCTTCCTCTTCCTCTTCTCCTTGCCCTCCCCCGAACAGGGGGTTCGATGCTGGTCCTCCGTGGGGTTTGTGGAGTTCGGCTTGTCCTCTGCACTAGGTCCGGGTGCATCCATGGTGCTACGCAGTTTGGATTTGTTTTGGGGTTGTTTTTTTGTTTGCTTTTATGGTGCATTTTCACGCATGACTCGTGGGTATTGCAGGCCTGTCGCAGGTTTTCGCTGATTTTGGTATCGCGCTTTGTGGCGTCGCAACTTTTTGGGCGGTAGTGTGTCGCATTTTTTGTTTTTCGCGTTGGTTTTTACGCGGGCATTTGGCGGGTTATCATGCTGCTATCGCATGGTGCCGAGGGGTTGGGAATTGGACGTTAGGATGGTGTTATTTTCTCGCGATGGACTGCGATATGCAAGGTTGCGTTAAGCTACATTTGCGATGATTATCACACGTTCTTGTGAATATCCCCCTATATGTATTAAAAAGGGAGGTTTGGGCCTGGCAAAAGGTTGAAATGGCAGTTTAAAACTGCACACATAGGCTACAATGGCAGGCCTGAGACATGTTTAAGGCGCAGATTACAATCAGTGCTGCAGGCCCACTACTTGGCCCTGGGTACATGTAGTACCACTTTACTAAGGACTTACAAGTAAATTAAATATGCCAATTAGGGACAAGCCATGGTTACCATGTTTTAAGGAGGAGCACATGCACTTTAGCACTGGTTAGTAGGGGTAAAGTGCGCAGAGTCCTAAGGCCAGCAAAAACGAGATCAGCAAAAATAAGAGGAGGAAGGCAAAATGTTTGTGGGAAGACCACAACAAGGCTAACAGGTCTAACAATCCTATTCCTAAAGAAACCCATGCTAGAGCCTGATGGCCTCATCAACTGCCAGCACATCACTCACCTACCATTCATTGGCAAGTTCATAAAAAAAAACAGCTCATGTTCAATTCAGGACCGCATCAATGCTAACCATCTACTGCATGACTAGCAGTCTGGCTTCAGATCATGCTGCTGCATGGAGACTGCTACCTTACACATCATAGACAATGTTCTTTTGACCACTGTCTCCTGATATCGCTAGATCATTCAGCTGCCTTCGACACCATCAGCTATCCTTTGCTCATACACATCCTGGAGTCTTGAATGGGATTCATTGGCAATGTGCTTCAGTGGTTCTACTCATACCTTTCTAATTGATAGCAGTGTGTTCACTAGGCCTGGGTGGAATTATAATTCCACTCACAGAATTGGTGGAATTTGGTAACTCTGCATTACTCTTGTAATGTGGAGTTCCTGCCAAATTGTGCCAATCAGGGCATGGCGGAATTATTCTTCCAATCGAGCAAAAACAATGCGAGGCACCATCAAGTGCACTTGGGAGCTCCAAGGAGATTTGCCAGCCCCTTTGGTGATTTCCAGTCACCAGGGAGCCTACCGGCATCATTTTGTTAACGCCGGCGGTTGTGAGTGGTCGGGCTGCTTCTCAAATAGACGTTCTGCTCGATAAGCAGCTAAAGAACTCGAAAATACCTTTTCGAGTGAATATTTTACCCGAATGGATGGATCAGGTAGATGTTTTAGTGCGTAGCGCAGTTTGTTTTATTTTACTTTATTTTTACAGGAAGGAAGTGCCACAGAAACTCCAACTTCCTCTTCCTGTCCAGAAGGCTCCTTCCAGTGCTTTGTCCATCTCCGGGTTCCTTTTCATTTGAATTTCGAGGTGCAAGGATCACTCTCTTTGTCTACAATTCCTGATGCATATATACCACTGGATTTTAAGGACTTTGGGCCTGATTCTGAGTTTGGCGGTCCCACCAATGCGGTTGCATCAGTGTCAGATTCACCACTGCCGACTAAACAGTCTGCCCACCGTATTACAATGTTGTCAGGTTTCAGAATGATGGACCTCCAGAGCACTGCAGCCACCGCCAGCCATTCGCCAACTGCTGCGGTGTCAGTCGGGGGAAAGCAGCTGCCATAGGATGGTACTGAGAGGTTTCTCCACTGTTCGAATTACGAGTTGGCTGTCCGACAAGCCGACCACGGCAGTGGGACCACCTGCTGCCAGTCTTTGGAAATGAAGGATTTGGGATGCATACTCACCCATTTCGTTTTCTTCCCTTCAGATTCTGATGTGGATCCCTTCCTCCAGGTCCCTTCTTCACTACAGCAACTTGATTCTGAAGAAAACAACCCCTTTGGCACCAAAATACAGGTAAGTCCATTTTGTAGTATTTACCCATTGACAGCAATGGGTAGTATGTATTTTTTCACATATGTATATGTGTACATTCGACACGTGCAGTCAGAATATACACACATGCATTGACAAATATGAAAGAAATTTCATTGCCATCAGAAAGACTGCAGACGGCCCATTGGAGATATTGTAATATGGCGGGCGGGAGACCACTGCTGCTGCAGTCTTTTTCGTACCACTGCCGCGGCAGGACGGTGGTCGGACCGACAAACTCGTAATCAGGCCCTTTGTTTTTGTGGCACCGCAATAAAATAAGTCAAAAAACTTTTGGATAAAGGTGTTGTTTAATAGAGGTAATGCACCAGTATATATTTGTGACATTTTCATTTTTTTTTCAATTTTCAAATTTGCTTGTGGGTGGCGTGGAGTTGCAGTAGGGGCCTATTTTTTGCATTCACTTTTTTAGCTGATATAAGGGAAAAGGTTTGCACAGTTAAGTACTATTTTTTCATTTTTATGAAAATTGCCTAATTCATTTATCTTACCACGTGGCCTAGTCTGCCCATGGGCCATCCACCCAGTTCTAGGTATTGGGTATATAAAATAACTGTTTCTGTGGTACATGCCATTTTAAAACATCTATGATTTAGTGGTGGCACTCTATTAAATGCAAAATGAGATCATTTTGTATTTTAAATTTTTCTGCAAAGTGTTAAAGTGAATTTATTTTGGTGGAATTTTTTTTTATGCCTTGGGAGGATGTCTGTTGTTGAAATTTTTTGGATATCTGACTTAATTTGTGTGTTGGCATTGCTGAATTAATGGTAGTGTTTTCTTCTTTGTATACCATGCCTCCTTTGTTTGCTGGCCAATTGGCCATCTTTTTGTCTTGCCAGAGTGTGTCTGCGTGTTTGCCATAGGACACCATTTTTACTATGTTCTCCAAGTCATGCAGCTGCTGGCGATTTTGTGTAGTCAGTGTGCGATTGCCATAGGCCTGCATGTGTTTTTGTTGTCCATGCCTTCTTGCTTGTTGTTTAAACATGTAGCCAGCAGCCATTTTGTGTAGCCAGCCAGTGTGTTAAATCCTTTTTTCCAGTTTTCATAGCCATTTTCTAGGAACATTGATAAAAGAGGGCTTGGCTTTTTCGTTCATTTTCTTTTCCCTGATACCAGTTTAATGTGCTTAAGGATGATTGTAGTACGTATGAACAGTGTTTAGTTGCATTTTTTCAATTTTTCCCTGTCCCTTCTTGTCTCCCAAAGGATTTCTCATAGTCCCTAGTAAGACACCAACAATTACTCTTTTTACATTATTTGATTTTTCCCTGCACCTCCTGCTTGCCATAGGTCTCTTAGGCCATAGGCACACACGAGCATTCATTTTTTAAGGATTATTACATTTTCCACTGAGCCCCCTGCCTGCTATAGGTGCACACCAGCATTCTTTTTTTAAATTATTCCATTTTCCCCTACACCCCACCTGTCATTGCACATACCAGCATTCATTTTTGTAAGGATTAGTCCATTATCCCCTGCACCCCCTGCCTGCCATAGGTGCAGGCAGGGGGTGCACTACATGTGCCCAGGGCCTGTAAATTAAATGCTACCAGGGGTCCTGCAGCATTGATTGTGCCAAACTCTCAAGTAGCCCTTTAAATATGCCTCAGGCCTGCCATTGCAGAACGTATGTGCACAGTTCTTAAACTGTCATTTCTACCTGGCAAGTTAACCCTCTTGCCAGGCCCTAGCCTTCCTTTTTAATACATATAAGTAACCCCTATGTTAGGCCCTGCAAAGCCCCAAGGCCACAGTGCAGTGTATTTAAAAAGTTGGACATGTAATTTTAACTTTTTCATGTCCTTGTAGTGAAAAAAATCTTAATTTCGTATTCACTACTGCAAGGCCTATCTCTCCCATAGGATAACATTGGGATTACCATATTACAATGTATAAGTGTCATTTCCAATTGGGAAAAGATCAGTATTTTGAGTTTTGTCACAACTTATGGTAAAGTCAGTAAGTTTTAAGTCTGAAAATGCCACTTTTAGAAAGTTGGCATTTTCTTACTAACCATTCTGCGCCTCTTCCTGTCTCTGAGTACACATCTGGGGTGGGTGACAGCTAGGCTTTGGGAATACCTTTTAGACAGCCATACACAAAGGGAACTTAGGTGTGCCTGATGGGCCATCCCCAGGCAGATGGGTCATCCTGGGCAGAGTGGGAGGGAAGCGCTAATAGTTACACCGGAAAAGGGCTGGGTCTGTCCCCACAAAAAGAGCTGCACATCTCCTTGTAGTGAGTCTGGAGCCAGCTCAGGAAGGGCAGGGACCTTGTACTCTTCAAGGCCTGTCTTTGAAGTCACCACCCCTTCAAAAGCACAACTGGGTACTGACACCACAAACTCAAGACACTTCTGGACCTGAGGACACTCTGCCAAGTAGAAGGACAGCTGTGCTGCTGAAAGGCCAGTTACTCTGCTGAAGTCTGCTGGACTCTTGCTCTGATGTGTCTTCCCTGCTGCCTGCTTCCTTCCTTGCCTGGTAGTGAGAAGGACTTGACCTACATCTCAACATCCCAAGAACTAAGTGACTCCAAGGTCTTGCTGGATTGCCTCCTGTTCTGAAGTCTCAGGAACATCAAAGACTTCATTCAACCCTGCTACAGCCTCTTGACTCTGCCAACTGTAAGTCCTGCCCTGCCAAGTGGTGTCAATGCAGTCCTGAGCATTTGGAAGTGGGTTTTCGTGCTGTCTATAAAGAAATCCATGCAGTGCCGATTTTGGGCCGGTCGGATTCAACACATTCCCGTCAATGCCAATGCATCGCCGCTCCGAGGACATCTCCTCGCCAGCTGCATGGCTCGACGACGACACATTGCCTTCATAGTGGAGAAGTGTGGCTCAATGGTTAGAGCGGCAGACCCTGATGCAGAGATCTGGCCCGGGACCAGGGTTCAATTCCCGCCTCGGCGGGTCTTGGGCTCAACTTCCTCGGACCTGATAATTCTCGCCTCGGTGCCTATTCTAATCATGGGTCCCACTCTGCAACTCTGGGCAATAGCTTGCTTAATCTCCACAACGGCCCCACCAGCGCTGGGATGCCTGGCTTCACCTTGGGGGTGCCCAGGAGTGGACATTTCACAGGGAAAAGCCAGGAAGGGTTCCACAGCGGTATGCGTTCAGCGCCAGGATGCCTCAGGGTAGCAGTGCGCTTTACAAGTACAAATTCATTTCATTTCATTTCATTACCAGGGGTTAGATGACCACACATCTCTGAACTGTGTGACTCAGAACCGACGCATTGCCCACAATCTTATGGATCGATGCCGAAGCATCGCCTCTGACCACTCCTCGCATCTTGCTCCTCGACGTCAACACTTCCTCCATGAAGGTACTGCTTTCAGCGGGCCTGCTTGACTTTTCAGATTCGACCCGATCCAGCGTGACCAGATAGACCCGGTTGGCACTCTGTTTCTAAGCACTACATTTCAAGATGTTCTTTGAAGAATTCAAAACTCCGGTTCTACTTATTGGATTCTTTTCGTTATGGTCTTAGTTTGCTCATTAAATTAAGCTCTATTCTTCTAACCTGGTTTGGATTATTTTTGTGTGCTATTTTCACTGTTTTACTGTATTAAGTGCTGCACAAATAATTTACACATTGCCTCTTAAGTTAAGCCTGACTACTCTACGCCAAGCTACCAGAAGGTGAGCCCAGGTTATTTTAGGGTGTGAACCTGACTGGTTCCTGCTTGGACAGGGTGCTTATCTTTGCCAACCAGAAACCCAATTTCTAACATTGGTGATCAGCTTTGAAGATAGGACTTGTGTTTGTGCAATGCCTTACAGTAATTTGGCGTACACTACCATCCACATTCTAAGACCAATTCGAGTCAATTCCTCCTGATATGATTTTTTTCTTATTTGTTTTTGTCTGTCATCTCTGGTTGGCATTTTTAATTTTTTTTCTCCCTGATTGACATTTTTACTTTGTCCTAAAATCATGTCTTTGACTGGAGGTTCTACATCTGCACCTGCAAAAAATGATTTTGAGCTGGCCAAACTTGAAGGTTACATTGTGGTCCAACTCAAGGATTTCTGCAAGGACTTTGAGCTTCCTGTAAAGAGCACCACCAGGAAGGTGGAGCTGCAAAAGGCACTGAGAGCCTGGTCAGAAGCCCGAGCTGCATTGAAAGAGACCCTAGGGGAGGATTAGGAGCAGGAGGATCTGGATGAGGAGGATGATTTGGACCAGGGCCCAGAGGAGCATCTTGGACTGCTGCCTGTGGAGGTGGGGGTAACATCCTAACAGGACAGGGAGCAGTGTGTCATCAAGAGGCCTGTCCCCAGAGGAGCTGGAGGACAGGAGGGAGGAGAGAAAGTTAAAGTTGGAGCTTACCAAATTAAAGATGGAGGCAGAGCAAAAGAAATTGGCCATGGAGGAGATAATTGCTTTGGAGTGTTTGGCTCATGAGAGGGGCCTTAAGGATCTGGACCTCAAGGCCAGGCAGGCAGAGGCCATCAGTGATGGTGGCAGTGTTTCTTCAAAGTCCACACATTTAAGGAGCTGATGCCTGACTTTGTGGTGAAAGAAGACATTCACAAGTAGTTTGAGGCATACAAGATTGCCCTACAAATGCACAAGAACCCTGAGTGGGATTGTGGGGGTAGTCTGTGGAGGCATATACCTAAGGAAGATAGGGACACACTACTGGCCCTAGAGAAGGAGGACAGGATGAGGCATCCCCCCCTTATCAGAAAGAATTGTTTGACCCTGGAAAATTGTATAGGCTCAAGTTCAGGGACAGCCAGAAAATGCCCCAACAGTCCTGAGTGGATTTTGTGGATTATTTTTGCAAGGGACTGGATGGTTGGGTGAAGGGAAGTGAGGTGAATGATTATAAGGGGCTCTATGATCTATTTGCTAGAGAGCACATGTTCAGTAATTGTTTTCCAGATCTGTGCCAACACTTGATTGATAGTAAGCTCACTGACCCCGGGGAGCCTCCTAGGGAGGGGACCGTTGGCTCAGCAACAGGGTCCATAAGAAAGTATCTGGAGGGGATCACGCCAAGTGTGGGCAGGGTCCTCACCAGAAGAAGGAGGGTGGAGACAAAAATAAAAGCGAGAGTTCTCTAAAGGGCCCAAAATAGTTATTCGATTCAGGACTCTCATCCCCCACTAAGATGAAGAAGTGGTTCCCTGACAGTAGGTTATCAGAGAAGGCACCCCTAAAGTGCTTTGAGTGTCAACAGGAAGGGCACTTCAAGGAAGATGCCAAGTGTCCCAAGTGGGCAGAGCCCCCCACCGGTAGCCTTTCGCTGGGGTTGGCTAGAGTAGAGCTTGGGGAGGAGAAGGTCCCAGATAGTTGTGGGACAGTGCAGAGATTACTCTTGTATCCCTGGGTAATGGAGAGATGGTGCAGAGAAACCACATGCCAGAAAATAGTAGGAGGTAGAGTCAGTGGGTTACCATCAATGGGCAGAGGCTCTGAGAGACACATCAGCCAGCATGACAACCATCAGGTGTCATCTGGTGTCTTCAGAGCAGGTAGTCCCTAATTTGTTACACTACCCAGTGGCTCTGCTTCCCTTTGGATGGGGGGGCATCTGAGGTTCTTTTAGGGTAGCTGTGAGTCCATCCATGCCTGTGGATTGTTTGCAGTGTGATGACCT
This sequence comes from Calotriton arnoldi, assembly GCA_963921515.1. Lineage (NCBI taxonomy): Eukaryota > Metazoa > Chordata > Amphibia > Caudata > Salamandridae > Calotriton > Calotriton arnoldi. Next base: position 252,040 of record CAWUFW010014269.1, read on the forward strand.
GGAGCATACAACCTGGAAGGAGGTGGAGATCAGGTCCCATGTGGAGATGTTAGGGTTGCTTGAGTGGGTATGCCTGATAACACGGTTCCTTGGCAGCCCAAGGTGGTAATCAAGAGGACCTGGAGCCTGGAAGAATGGCACAGGTACCTGCCAAAAAGAGGAAGGACAAGGGGTGTGGAAAACCTGCCCCTGAGACTCCCACGGTCCGGTAGGAGGTTGAACCTGAGGGGGATACCCTGGTACCACAGGGGAGGCTATAGCTGAACTGGAGAACCTGCCTAGGCTGTCCAACTAGCAGCAGGAATGGAATGCCCTTCTTTCTCTTTTGGGTTTGCAGGAGCAGACTGGTACCCAGGCCGCTGGTGACGCCTCTGGCAAGCACCTGATTTACTGGAAGAATGGTCTCCTCTATAGTGAGCCAAAGGCTCCAGAGTCTGGTGCAACACATATTTTGGTGGTCCCCCAGTACTACAGGACTTTTCTACTGGGTCTGGCTCATGATGTGCCACTGGCAGGTCATTTGGTGTGAGGCAAGACTTTTGACAGGCTTGTTACCCTCTTTTATGGGCCTAAAATGAGGAATTACTTAGATGCATACTGTAGAACCTGTCCTACCAGCCAGGGAAGTGGCAAGACAGGAGGGAAATGCAAGGCCCCCTGCAACCTTTTTTCTGTCATTAGCACCCCCTTAGAGAGGGTGAACATCAACATAATTGGGCTTCTGGACAGCAAGGCAGCCACGGACAACAGATTTGTTCTGGTTGTGGTGGACCATGCCACTCGGTACCCGGAGGCTATCCCTCTGACAACAGTGATTGCACACGCCAGGAGCAGGGCACTGATGGGTGACTTTACCCATGTGGTTTTCCCCAAGGTGGTGGTATCTGACTGGGGTACCAACTTCATATCCTAATACATGAAGGCCATGTGGAAGGAGTGTGGGGTAACCTACAAGCTCTCCACTCCTTACCAGCCCCAAATGGGCTGGTTGAAAAGTTCAGCTGAACCCTACAAGGAATGATTATGGGTCTACCAGGACCCATGAGGCATAAGTGGGATGTCCTCCTGCCGTGTCTTTTGTTTGCATACAGGGAGGGACCATAGAAGATGATTGGTTTCAGCCCCTTTGAACTTCTGTATTTGCACCCTGTGAGAGAGCCTCTCAGCTTGGTGAACGAGGGATGTGAGCAAGCTCCCAGAAGAGCCCTACAGGATGTTGTCAGCTGCATGCTGACCTTTTGCAACCAAACAGCTGGCTTCTGGAAACTCACCCAGGAAATTAAATGAAATGAGTGTTTTTATAGAGCGCGTGTCTGCCGTGGCATCTTAGCGCTTACTGCCCTTGATTTTTGCAGTGGGAGAATAAGAGCGGCTATGGTTTAGGGACAAATAGCCATGTTTTCAATTCCTTTCTGAACAATGGTAGATTGGTTTGGTTTCTGAGGTGGATAGGCAACGAGTTCCATAATTTAGGGGCCAAGTGACGAAAGCTTCTGCCACCCCATTTCAAGGTTTTTACCCTAGGAACTACAAGTAGGGAGGCGGATGATGATCTGAGGCTTCTCTGTGGAGTGTAGCGCTTGATATATTGACTAAGTTGGGCAGGTCCCACCCCATACAAAGTCTTATGCACAATACACATAGATTTGAATTGGATCCTTGCTTGGACAGGAAGCCAATGCAGATCCCGAATGGCATGACTTATTGGGCTAAATTTTGGAATCTTAAGGAGTATACGGACGGCCGCATTCTGTAAAGTCTGTAATTTACGTATCACACACTTTTTTGCTCCCAGGTAGAGTGAGTTGCAGTAATCAATCTTGGGTAGTATCAAGGCAGTTACAACAGTTTTTCTGAGGGCAATGGAAATGAAAGGTAAAATCTTTCGTAGGATTTTTAAAGTGTGAAAACAGGAGGAAGTAACACTATTGACCTGATCTGATAGTGAAAGATGGTCATCTATGATAATTCCAAGGTTTTTGACCTTTTTTACCGGCTGAGGGCAGAGCCCAGCTGTATCCGACCACCAAGTAGCATTCCAGAGGGAGGTGTCTCTTCCAAACGTAACCACTTCCGTTTTACCGGTGTTCAACTTCAGGCAGTTGTCTTGCATCCAACTGATGATATGGCTCATGCAGGCATTAAAGCTTACTGCCACAGTATCTGGTTTGGAGGATAAGGAAACGACTATTTGCGTGTCGTCGGCGTAACAGATGGCCATGAAGCCATGGGATCGTATGAGTTTTGCCAACGGTGTGACGTACACGTTAAACAGTGTTGGGGAAAGTGACGATCCCTGGGGGACCCCACATGGCAACGCGTAGGGGTGCGATTTGTGCTCTTTCATCATTGTGGATTGTTCTCTATCGGTTAAGTACGACCGAAGAATGTCTGAGGCTTTGTCTACGATCCCTATTTCGGCCAGTCGCTGGATAAGTTTGTGGAGGTCGACCGTATCGAAAGCGGCCGACAGGTCCAGTAGAATCAGTATGGCTTTCCCTCCCCGGTCAAGTTGGACACGTATGTCCTCTGTAGCGGCGATCAAAGCGGATTCAGTGCTGTGCCTCGGTCAAAAACCGTGTTGCGCTGGGTCAAGTATATTGTTGATCTCTATGAATGATAGCAGTTCTTCATTTAGGGCTTTTTCCAAGATTTGTGATTGAAATGGTAGGCAGGTAATGGGTCGATAATTGCCCACCTCCGTGGGGTCAAGAGTTGGCTTTTTGAGGATGAGTCTAACCAGGGATTTCTTCCAAGTGGCAGGAAAGTGTCCTGAGTCAAGAATATTATTAAAAAGAGGTGTTAGGTAGTTGGCGATTATGTTTGGGGCCATGTGGAAAACTGTGGCAGGGCAAGGATCAAGAGGGGATCCTGACATAGTTGACAGTATAATCTTCTCAACTCTATCCGATGTTAGGGGGCTAAATTCTTGTAAGCAGACTTGCGTATTTGCCCTGTCCTTATTAGGCTCATCTGACCTGACTCTCTCTTTGTTGTTAGAGAACTCGTCGTAGACCTTGACCACTTTGTCGTGAAAAAACTCTGCTAGTTTGTCACAGAACTGCCTTGAAGGACAGAACTGCTTGCTATTTCCAAAATTTGCTAGGTTAGAAACTGTCTTAAAAAGTTCTCTGGCTGTATTTTTGGAGGCCATAATTTTCTCAGTGAAGAAACAGGATGTTGCAGAGATTATAGCTTCTTTGTACTTTATTAGTGCCTCATTGTACAGTTTTTTCCCTGTTTCAGAGTATTCCTTCCTTCAGAATCTGGAAACTACATAGGAGGACATGAACCACTGGTATGACCAGAATACCACTCTGGTTGAGTTTGAGCCTGGACAAAAGTGTGGGTCATGGAGCCCATAGAACCCTGAGCTTTGTAAGACCGCTGGTCTGGGCCTATGAGGTGAAGAAGCGCAAGAGCGATGTCACTTACCTGGTGGACCTCAAAACTCCTTGGAACCCTTTGAGGGCCCTGCATGTTAATCACCCCAAGCCCTGCTTTGAGAGGTCTGAGATTACCATGCTCTAGGTCACTGATGGTGGGGTGGAAGAGGAGAGTGAACCTCTCCCCAACCTCCTATCTTCCAAGGAGCAGGATGGGTCAGTGGAGGGTGTCAGCCTCTCCCCTACTCTGAGATCAACCGAGAGACTGCCACAGTTGTTGGGGCAGTTTTCCTCTCTATTCTCACTTAACACAGAGCTCACTACATAGTGTACCCATGATATTGACACTGGGGACAGCACACATGTGGAAAAAAAAATTACAACTTGTCTGACAAAGTGAGGGCTAGCATTATGAAGGAGTTCTCTAAGATGCTGGTGTTAGGGGTAATTGAGCCCTCAAACAGCCCCAGTGATGGTAGTCCCTAAGGCTACTTCTCCTGGTATCACACCTGAACCTGGATTCTGCATGGACTACAGTGGGCTCAATGTGGTCACCAAGACTGATGTGCACCACATCCCCTTAGCTGATGAGCTCATAGCTCAGCTTGGAGCTGCCAAGCTCATCAGCATGTAGGACCTAACATCTGGGTACTGGCACATTGCCTTGATCGAGGGGGAAAACAAGAGGTCTATGTTCTCTACACCAGAAGGACACTTCCAGTTCCAGGTCATGCCCTTCGAGTTGAAGAATACCCCTGTCACCTTCCAGAGGTTGGTCAACCAGGTCTTTGCAGGGTTGGAGAACTTCAGTGCCGCTTACCTAGACGACACTGCAGTCTTCAGATCTAGCTGGGAGGACCACCTGTGCCACCTCAGGGAAGTGCTTCAGGCTCTTCAGAGTGCAGGCCTGACTATCAAGGCCAGTAAGAGCCAGAAAGGACATTGTTCTGTAGTGTACTTGGGTCACCAAGTGGGAGGTGGAAAGGTGCAGCCTCTCCAGGCCAAAATTGAGACTTTTCCGACTTGGGAACGCGCCACGACCCAGACAAAAGTGAGAGCCTTCTTAAGCCTCACTGATTGTTGCAGGAGATTCGTCAAGGGGTATGGCACCATTGTTGCCCCCTTGACAGAGCTGACTTCCAGGAAGCAGCCACATCAGTTGATCTGGACAGAGACGTGCCAGAACGCTTTTGACATCCTGAAGGAGGCCATGTCAACGGAACCTATGCTCAAGTCCCCTGACTTCTCCCAGGAATTCATTGTTTAAACAGACGCCTCAGAGCATGGTCTAGGGGCCAACCTCTCACAGCTAAACAAAGAGGACCTGGATCAGCCTGTAGCCTTCATCAGTAGGAAACTACTTCCCAAGGAACAGAGGTGGAGCGCAATAGAAAAGGAAGCCTTTGATGTGGTCTGGATGCTGCAGAAGCTAAGGTCATACCTGTTTGGCACTCACTTCCTGGTTCCGACAGACCACAGACCCCTCAGATGGTTAATGCAGATGAGGGGTGAGAATCCCAAACTGTTGAGATGGTCCATCTCCCTACAAGGAGTGTAACACCGTTCTGGAACAGACCACACCAATGCTGATGGTCTCTCCAGGTTCTTCCACCATAAAGAAGATACCTCTTAAGGGGCTGGATAGCTCTCCCCACTTTCAGCTAGGTAGGGGCACGTGTTAGACCTAGCATCCTTCGGATGGTTTCCCCTGACTTTTTTTCCTACTGACCTCCTGGTTTGCTGACTTAATTTTTGCTGGCCTTAGTGTTCTGGGTACTTTGCCACTGGTGACCAGTGCTAAAGTGCATGTGCTCTTTCCTTAAAATGTGTTAACATTGGCATATCCACAATTGACATATTTAATTTACTTTATTTAATTAAGTCATTAGTAGAGTGTACTACATGTGCACAAGGTCTGTAAATTAAATGCTACTAGTGGGCCTGCCGCACTGATTGTGCCACCCACTCAAGTAGCCCTTTAAACATATCTCATGCCTGCCATTGCAGAGAATTTGTGTGCAGTTTTTAAACTGTCATTTCGACCTGGCAAGTTAGTGTCTCTGGACTCACAGTATAAGGTCACAACTTATGGTAAAGTCAGATTGTAAGTTGTAAGTCTGAACATGCCACTTTTGGAAAGTTGGCATTTTTTTACTTTAATCATTTTGTGCTTCTGCCTATCTCTGAATACACTTCTTGGGTGAGTGACAGTTGGGCTTTGTGCATTCCCACTAGACATCTACAAACGAATGGAACTTAGGTGTGCCTGATGGGCCATTCACAACCTGATGGGCCATCACCAGACTGGTGGACAATCCTGGGCAGAATGGGAGAGAGGAGATGACACTTGCACATGAATAGGGCTGTGCCTGTCCCCACACAAAGAGCTGCCTGCCCCCTGAAGTAGGCCTGAAGCCAAGGTAGGTAGGGCAGAGACATTGTGCACTTCAAATGCACAACTGGGTATAAGAACTGGACCCCTGACACCACCAACTCAGTTCACTTCTGGACCTGAGGACATTCTGCCAAGACGAAGGACTGCTGTGCTGCTGAAAGGACAGTCATTCTGCTGGAGTCCGCTGAACACCTGCTCTGCTGTACCTGCCCTGCTGCCTGCTGCCCTCCTGCCTGGTAGTGAGAAGGACTGGACCTGCATTCCTACATCTCCAGAACCAAGTGACTCCAAGGACTTGCTGGCTTACCTCCTATTCTGAAGTCTCAGGGACATTAAAGACTTCATTCAATCCAGCTACAGCCGCTGGACTCTGCCAACTGTGAGTCCTGCCCTGCCAAGTGGTGCCTAGCCAGTCCTGGGTCCTCGAAGTAGGGTTTATCGCTGTCTCTACAAAAATCCACACAGTGCTGACTTTGCGCCATTCAGAACCAACACATTCCCATCGACGCCGATGCATCGATCCTCTGAGGACATCTCATCGCCTGCTGTGCGGCTCGATGACGACACATTGCCTTCATCGCCAGGTGGTCGATGATGATGCATCTCCCAACTGCATGACTTTGAACTGACTCAGAGTCATCACCCACAATCTGATGGATCAACGCCGACGCATCACCTCCAACCGCTCCCTGCATCTTGCTCCTTGACGCCAATGCTTCCTCCATGAAGGTTCTGTTTTCAGCTGGCCCTGTGTGACTCCTGTACCCGACCGGCACTTTATTACGGTCAACGTGACTTTTCAAATTTGACCTGTTCTGGCGCATCCAGATAGCCGTCGTTGGTGCTTTAAGTCTCTAAGCACTATGTATTCTTTAAAAGTTCAAAGCTCTGCTTCTACTTATTAGATTTTTGTCATTTTGGTCTTGTTTTTTTCATTACTTTAAGCCATATGTTTCTAACCTAGTGTGGATTTTTTTTGTGGTGTTTTCACTGTTTTTCTGTATCAAGTATTGCACAAATGCTTTAGACGTTGCCTCTGAAATTAAGCCTGACTGCTCCGTGCCAACCTATCAGAGGGCGAGCACAGGTTAATTTAGGGTGTGTATTTGACTTACCCTGACCAGGATTGTGGTTTCTGCTTGAACAGAGTGCATACCTCTTGCAGCGAGAAACCCAATTTCTAGCAGGTGCACACCAGCATTAACGTATTGTGGATTATTCCTTTTTCCCTGCACCCCCTGTCTGCCATAAGTGCACACAAGCATTCATTTTTTAAGGATCATTTCATTTCCCACAGCACTCCCTGCCTACCATAGGCGCACACCAGCATTCATTTTTTTAAGGATTATTCAGTTTTCTGCTGCACCTATGGCATGCAGGAGGTGCAGCAGAAAACTGCATTAATTTTTGTGAGGATTATATATTCCATTTTCCCATGCACCTGCTGCCTGTCACAGCTGTCTCATAGGCCTTAAAGCCACATAAATTAAGCTTTTAAATCTGTATGTTATTGAAAGATTATGTTATGGTTTGGATTGGAATGGACACACTATTGTTAATTATTTGGGATAACCTAAGTCAATTATAGTGTCTGTATGTATATTCAAACTGCAAATGCCATGCTTCACTGAATGTATTTGTGTTTGTTTGCTTTTAGATGCACAAGAGACATCACCCACTGTACTGCCAGACAGAAGGCTGGCACTAAGTGACATCACCTGAATCCTCCTTTACATCCACTTGTGCAGCTAAGTGCCAACTACCAGATCAAAGAATTTGAAGATGGCCCCAAGGAAAGGTGTTCCTGTCAAGAAAATGGCAAGTAAGGTGAAGGTGATTGCCACCACTAGCATGCCCCCTCCACCTTTTTCAGGAAATGTGGTATGCCTGGCCCACCCTGCTCTGGGCAGAAGAAAGCTGAGAGCAACACTCACACATCAACTGCACCACCCTAACCTAATCCCAATACCATGTCTCTCAGTGAGGCAACCGCTGAAGTCATGGTGACAAGCCGTGATTTGTTTTAGCTGCAAAGTAGCCAATGGTCGCTGGAAACTGAGCAAAGTGAGCAGGAGCTGCAGCCAGAAACAGCTCTTTCTGGAGTAAGAGCAGAGCAGGAGGCTGAGCTTCGTGCTGTGCAAGATGTAGCTCATGAACCAATGGCTTCACGATCTCCAGCAGGAAAAGGGAAAGTTACTCCACAAGAGACAAGGGAAACAGAAAGTTCCTAAAAGCATAAAAGCCTTAGGATTATGAAAAGTGACAATGATGAGGATGAGCCAGTGATTGTCAGTATACAAAGTGGCTTAGAGGACACCGAGATGACCCCTCCTATTCACCCTTCTCAGAGGGATGTGGCACTGGATCCATCACCACCACTGCCAGCTTCCATATTTGTAAGGCCCACACTGAGACTTACATCCACCGCTACCTCAGTGAAGTGCGCACTGCAGAGAGGCAAACAACACACCCACTTAACTCCAGTTCTTCAGACATTGGCAGTGGTACACAAAGATATTTCTCCTCCCCAGTTTGGGACGTCTTTACAATTAGCAAGCAGGAGGATAACATTGCAAGATGCTCCATTTGCCACGCAAGTGTTCGTCGAAGTAAACCAGGTTCACATTATGGTACTGAAGGCCGAACGTCCACATGAAAAAACATCACGCAATCCAGTGGGAGGAGCACTTTAAATGGTAGCTGTTGGATGTGGTAGTGATGAGAGAGGGGAAGCAGCTCCAATCATGCTGGTAGAAGGAGGTGATGAGGAAGAAGAGGATTACAGCTTTACACAAAACATCCCTGTCCCCTGCAGTGTGCCAGCATCACCTGCATCAGCAACCTCCAAATGGCAAAAGACTCAGATACAGACACCACCACATTCAGTGATTCTCCCAAAACGCACATTGAGTCTACCACCTGGTGGTTCTCTCTGGAAGTCATCTATGTCAATGGCACCCCAAAAGAAAACAAATCCAGGCTACTATTATGGGCATGTTTAGGCACAAGGGGCCCTACGAATGCAACTACCCAACCACAGGTTTGCACAACAGAAAGCTGGCTAAAATGTTAGCGCTGTACCTCCTCCCTTTTTCTTTTGTGGAAGGAATAGGATTTCTTAAATTTGTGGCAGCCATCTACCTGAAATAAAAGGTTCAAAGCCAGAGTTGCTATTCCAGTCCTCTTTCAGGATTTGCTGCAAATGGTTGGCCAAGCTATGCAGTAGAGTGCTTTTCAGACTATCCACCTGAAGACAGACATGTGGACCAGTTGTCAAGCAATTGATTGCATGTATAGCACGGCACACTGGATCTCATTTGTGGGGGTTAGGCAACAGCTATATGCAGGTCTATGTGCTTAAGAAGGTCTTAAGGGCATTCAACAGCATGCAACAGTAGAGATGTTCACTATGGAGAAATTCCATACAACTGCAAATATCTTGGAAGAGTTTAACAGCAAGGTGCTTAAATGTCTTCAACCCAGAGGTCTCAGAGTTGGATCTGTTGCCATGGACAAAGGCAGTAATATAGTCAAGGCCATGGCAGATGGATATTTTATGGTGATTTGTTTGGTGCATTGCATCAACCTGATTGTACATGACTTTCACAAAAAAAAGACATAGTCAGCAACATACTGGCCAACTGCAGAAGAATCTGCACTAATTTGAGTCATTCTTTCAAAGTCTGGAAGCAGTTGAGGATCATTCAGTGTGCTAATTCAACCCCGGCAGTAAACCCCCGCTCTTCTCGCCGAGTTTGCGGAATTCGGGCACTCTGCGCTTCACGGAGGTGTCGAATTCCTCAATTCCACCATTCGAACGTGAAGCGGAGTTTTTTTTCAGTTTGTGCGCTCGAGTTTTCTTTTGGCTCTCAACTGCGAGCGCCAAGACTCTCGGGCCACTTGCATGCGCGAGACTTCTCACACTGCTAGTGAGCTCCCACGAGACTGCACGCTCACTCGCACAGCTTCCGGCCACGCTGGCACTAATCTAGCAACCCTAGTGCTGATCGTGTTCGCAAATGGAGCGGTCGAGCAGCTTTACTGCTTGAGAATGCAGCTGAGAGTCATTTAGAGTGGATTTTCTTCTCAAACTGGCCATTGGAGTTGTTTTTGTTTGGGCGAGAAGCAATTTTTAAAAACCTTTTTTTTCAAACCAGAAGGAAGTGCCTCAGAGACTCCAACTTCCTGTTCCTGTTCAGCAAGCTCCTCCCAGTGCTTTGTCTCTTCTGGTCACTTTTCATTGGGATTTGGAGCTGGAATGGTTACTTTCCTTCTCTGCTGCATATATACCATTGGATTTAAGGACTTTGATTTTGAGATATCACAAGTAAGTTGAAAGACTGGTGTATAAGGGTGTTGTTTGTTTGATTGGGGGAATGCACCTGGATTTATTTGTACTTTTATTCGATTTTTAAAATTTATTGTGGTGGGTGGCCTGCAGTTTTGGTAGGGGTCTAGTTATTTTTTGCATATAATTTTTCTTCTTTTGTGAATGCAAAAAAATTGCACAGTTTACTTCATTGTCTCCCTGTTTTTTAATAAATTTGCAATATTGATTTAATTCACTTTGTGTACTAGTCTGCCAATGGGCAGGTGGCCATTTTGTGTAGCCAGCCAGTGTCTTCTCTGTTTGTGGCCATGCCTCCTTGCTGGTTGTTGTTGCTCTGACCATGTGGCTGGTGGCCATTTTGTGTAGCCGGCCAGTGTGCTTTTGCCATAGGCCTGCATGTCTTCTCTGTTTGTGACCATGCCTCCTTGCTGATTGTTGTTGTCTGACCATGTGGCTGGTGGACATTTTGTGTAGCTAGCCAGCGTGCTTTCCTCATAGGCCTGCATGTCTTCTCTGTTTATGGCCATGCCTACTTGCCGTTTGTTGTTTGTTGTTGTTGTGACCATGTGGCTGGCAGCCATTTTGTGTAGCCAGCCAGTGTGCTTTTGCCATAGGCCTGCATGTCTTCTCTGTTTGTGGCCATGCCTCCTTGCTGGTTGTTATTGTTCTGACCATGTGGCTCGCGGCCATTTTGTATAGCCAGCCAGTGTGCTTTTGCCATAGGCCTGCATGGCTTCTCTGTTTGTGACCATACCTCCTTGCAACAATGCCACATTTAACTGATGTTTTTCTTGCTTGTTTGCTGTTAGGTGCACAAGAGAAGAGACATCACCCACAGTACTGCCAGACAGAAGGCCTGTGCACAACGTGACGCATGACTGACTATGCAGCACGGTCATCTCTTCAGCTTGTTATGAAGCTAAGTGCCACTGCCAACTAACAGCTTCAAAATGGCCCCAAAGAAAGGTGCTGCCAAGAAAGTGGCTCGTGGGGAGCAGAAGAAAAAAGATTTCCACCACTGGCGTGCCAACCGCCACCTTTTAGAGGAAAGTTGTGCCTGCCACACCGGCCTCCTGCGAGCAAGCTGAAAGCAGCACTCCTGCATCAACAGCACCACCCCCCAACATAAGCCCAGAACCATGTCTGTCAGTGAGGCAGCCAGTGCAATCATGTCGATGCCGACGAGCAGTGATGTTGAATTGGATTTGTCCCTTTCGCAAAGTAGTACACAATCATTTCAGGAAACACAGCAAAGTAGACAGCAGTCACAGCCAGCAATAGTACATTTGTCTGATGTTGGAGCAGAACAGTAGGGTGAGCTTCCTCCCGAGCAAGAAGTTGAATCATTGGCTCCCAGATCTCCAGCAAGGAAAAGGAAGGATACTACAGCACCATCTTTTCCAAGCACCACTTCTAATGGTGATGATGATAGGGACTTGAGTGGACCCCGACAAAGACCAGGAGACAACAGGAGAGGTAAGGGAAAAGAAAAGTTCCAGAAAGACTTAGACTTATGGAAGGGGATGAAGAGGTGGATAACGATGACGAGGTAGTCATGGTGGAAGGTGACAAAGAGGAATCTGACATTGCTATTCAACCAGCTCCGAGGGATGTGGCACGGGTAGCACCACCACCAGCTCTCATATTTGCAAAGCCCCAGCTGAGACCTGCACCAACCCCTGCCTCAGGAGAAGCAGAGAGGCAATTGACAACATGCCCACCTACCTCTAGTTCTTTTTCAGGCTTTGGCAGTGGCCCAGTAAAAAAGTACTCCTCCCAGTTTGTGACGTTTTTACAGTTAGCAAAGAGGGGGAGCAAATTGTAGAATGCATCATTTGCCACACATATGTTCGAGGTAAGCCTGGTACACATTATGGTACCCGAGGCCAGATGATCCATATGAAAAAACACCAAACAATCAAAAGGGAGAAGCACCTTAAAAAAAATTGCTGAATTTGGTGGTGGTGGTGGTGAGAGTCGGGGAACATCAGCTACAAGTCCAATCACGGTGGAAGGTGATGATGAGGAAGAATAGGGTGAAATCTTCACGCAAAGCAGTCCTGTCCCCAGCAGTGTGCCAGCAGATTCACAAATCTCAGGGACTAAACAATGGCACAAGAAGACTCAGAGTGAGATGATGGTGACACCACAGCATACAATGACTGCCCCACCACCATGATGCACATTGAGTCTACCGCTAACATCTACTTCTCAAAAGACAACTGTGTCAATGCCCTAGAAAAGAAGAAAATCCAGGCTACTATTACAGGCATGTTTAGGCAGGAAGGACACTACGAGCGAAACCACCCAACTGCACGTTTGTACAATGGGAAGCTGGCAAAAATGTTAGCGTTGGACCTCTTCCCTTTTTCTTTTGTGGAAGGAGTGGGATTCTTAGAATTTGTGGCAGCCATCTGCCCAAAATGGAGGGTACCAAGTAGGACCTATTTTGCCAGAGTAGCTGTTCCAGCGCTGCATCACGATGTGCTGCAGTTGGTTGGACAAGCTTTGTAGCAAAGTGTTGTTCACACCATCCACCTGATGACAGACATGTGGACCAGTGGTCAGGCGACTGATTACATGTGCATCACTGCACACTGGATCTCTTTTGCAGGGGTAAAGCAAACGATATCTTCAGGTCTTGGCCCTGAAGAAAGTTTTAAGAGCACTCGGCGGCATGCAACAGTGGCCATGTCCGCGATGGAGAAATCACATACAGCTGTAAACATCTTGGAGGAATTTAACAACAAGGTGTATAAATAGCTGTGACCCAGAGGTCTTAGAATTGGATTCGTTGCCATGGAAAATGGCAGTAACATAGTCATGGCCATGTGAGAGGGAGGATATTTCAGGGTCCTGGGTTTGGCCCATTGCATCAACCTGGTGGTGCAAGACTTCCTCAAAAAAGAAGACATTGTCAGCAACATACTGACCACCTGCAGAAGAATCTGCACCCATTATGGCCATTCTTTTAAAGCCCGGAAGCAGCAGCGGATTATTCAGTGCAATAATAGAGCACCAGTTAAAGCCCTGATACAGGAGGTGCCAACACGCTGGAACTCCACTTTTTACATGCTGTAATGTCTGTTTGAGCAGTACAATGTCATTCAAAGAGGAGGGGATGCAGTTGGGAAAGCTATGACCATGAATGCAGACAAATGGGGCCGAGTCAAATGCCTTGCACAGATGTTACTCCTTCTTGAGGTTTTCACATGGGAAGTTAGCTAGGAGGACAGTACAATGAGCCAAGCTATCCTGTTGTTGCATCTCCTACAAGACCAGGTAAAGAAGGCGTCTGAAAGGTTCACCCCTACAGGTGTGAATAAAAACACAGAAGCACATGCCTTGGTTGAGACCTTATTCCTGCGCTTGGCTTCCAATATAACGCTGCAACATGACATAATTGAGTCTAAACAGTACATATGTGCCACACTACTTGATTCATGGTACAAAAAAAATTCTGCCCACTTTCATTCCTTTTTCTGAAGGGGATGTTTTAAAATATAACAGGTGGATTGTAGAGCAAGCCAGAGACTTGGAAGAAGAACAGCTGGAACTTCATGTCCCACCCTGCAGTTCTGGGGTGCCGCCTTCAACTTCCAGAGCTAGCAGTCTAGTCTCACAGCAGCCAACAACACCATCAACCAGAACACTGGCAGCAACACCAAAAGAAGGACCTGACCCAACCTCTTCATTGTATTGTTTTTAATTGGCAGGGCTCAAGTCCAGTGCAGAAGCGATGGCAAAAGAGGTTGATCACGTGGCAGCACTAATGACCATTCACAGGATGTTCAAGGTACATCTGGATGATCCAAAAGAGGTCTATGTGGATCAAAATCCATTGATGTATTGGTATGTGAAGATGCACGTATGGCCAGAGCTCAGCAGGCTGGCAATAAAGTATCTGGCTTCTCCTGCCACCAGTGTGTCTGCTGAACGTGTGTTCAGTGCAGCTGGCACAGTCGTCACAGTGAGAAGGACCAGTCTCTATCCGCAAAATATGGAGATTGACTATGATCAAAATGAACCAACATTTTATACCACACAATTACACCGTTCCTGAAACAGCAGTATAGGAGAAGGAAGAGAGTGACTGGTCCGAAAGTGAATCGAATGTGTTAGCTGACCAACTTCTGGGTGAACCACCTGAGTTTGAGGATGAACTCTACTTCCCGGACTAAGTATGCCAGTACAATTTTCTCTCATTGAACTTAGTTCTTTCTTTGCAAAAATCAAAAAAAAAATCCTATTAGCTAGAGGAAAATCATTATTTTTGTGTCAGATTTATGCTGCCCCACCTTTTTTATTAGTCACATATATATTGTTGGATTACATTTGGACTAGTGTGCATTGAAGAAGCCTCCATGACATTGGGGACAATGCCTGCCCCCTCCCGTGCCTACTGCCTAATGCCTAATCCTTTTTGCGTCACTTAGCACTAAAAGGGCTGCCCCATAAAATTATTTATTACCTACATGACTGCCTGCCAATCAATAAATCAATCAAGGGGTTATTAAGCGAAGCTACTCACCCAGGAGAGTCTCAACGTGCTGGGGGGGTCGCAGGTCCTGTGAGTTCACGGCGCTCGATCGAAGAGCCAGGTCTTGAGGTCCTTTGTGAACTTGGAGAGTGTTTGCGTCTGTCTGAGGTGGAATGGGAGGGTGTTCCATGCCTTGGCAGCTAGGTAGGAGAAGGAGCAAGGCACCATTGCCAGGGAGAGCTGGGCTGAGTGGAGGGGTCTATGGGGTGCGTGGAAAGAGAGGCGGTGGTTCAGGTATGCAGGTCCAGTGTTGTGGAGGGCTTTGTGGGCGTGGGTGGGAAGCTTGAAGGTGATTCTCTTCTCGATGGGGAGCCAGTGTAGTGTCCACAGATGTTGGGTGATGTGGCAGTGGCGTGGCAGGTTGAGGACTAGTCTGGCAGAGGCGTTCTGGACGTTCTGGAGTCTGCGGGTGAGGTTCTTGTTGATTCTGGCATAGAGAGCATTGCCGTAGTCGAGTCTGCTGCTGATGAGGGCATGGGTGATAGTTTTTCTGTGTTCGAGGGGGGTTGATCTGAAGATCTTCGGTAGGAGTCGGAGTGTGTGAAAGCAGGAGGATGAGACAGCATTGATTTGACGGTCCATTTTGAGCTGGAATCCAGGAGGTTGCGTGCGTGGTCCGTGGGGGTAGGTGGGTTTCCGAGGGAGGGGGCCACCAGGTGTCGTTCCAGGCATCAGTGTGTGGGCCCAGGATGAGTAATTCGGTTTTGTCCGTGTTGAGTTGCAGGCAGCTGTTCTTCATCGACTTGGCGATTGCTTCCATTCCCTCTCGAAGGGTGTGTTGGGTCCATTGGATAGGGAGAGGATGAGTTGGTGTCGTCTGCGTAGGATATAATGTTGAGTCCGTAGATTCTGGCGAAGGGGGCGAGCGGGGCCATGTAGACGTTGAACAGGGTGGGGCTGATGGAGGAACCTTGGGGTACTCCGCAGGTGGTCAGTGTGGGATCTGAGAGGAAGGGTGGGAGTCTGACCTGCTGCGTTCTGCCAGAGAGAAATGAGCGGATCCAGTCGAGGGCCTTGTTCCGAATCCCTGCGTCGTGGAGTCTGCGGGCTGGGGTGCGGTGAGAGACTGTGTCGAAGTCTACGGAGAGGTTCAGAAGGTTGATGGCCACAGTCTCCCCTCTGTCGAGGATGGAGCGGATGTTGTCTGTTGCGGTGAGGAGGGCGGTTTCGGCACTGTGGTTTTTCCTGAAGCCGGATTGGGAGGTGTCGAGGATGTTGTTTTCTTCAATGAAGGAGGTGAGCTGGCTGTTGATGGCTTTTTCAATGACTTTCACCAGAAACGGGAGTAGAGAGATGGGTCTGAAGTTTTTGAGGTCGGTGGGTTTCGCCGAGGGTTTCTTCAGGAGAGGGTTGATCTCGCCGTGCTTCCAGTTATCGGGGAGGGAGGAGGTCTCGAAGGAGCGGTTGATGATTCGGTGAAGCTCGGGGACAATTATGTCAGCAGCTCTGTGGAAGATGTGATGGGGCAGGGGTCCGTGGGGGCCCCGGAGTCAATTGACTTCATCGTCTTCAGGGTGTCCTTGGTGGTGAGAGCGGACCAGCTGTCAAGTGTAGGCTGCGTGGTGTCGAGAGTGGGAGGTGTGGGTTCCGCATGTAGGTTGTCATCATTGAAGTTGTCGTAGATGGTCTTGATTTTGTGGTGGAAGAAGGAACTGAGTTTGTTGCAGAGGTCCTTGGAGGGGGGATGTCTGTAGTCTCACTGTTGGGTTGGGTGAATTAATTCTTTGATAATGCTGAATAGTTCAATGCTGTTGTGTGCCTGGGTGGAGATTCTGTCCTGGAGTGCTTTCTTTCTTGTGTTTCTGATGAGCCTGTGGTGAGCGGTGGTGGCTGCTTTGAAGTTGTCATGGTCTGCTGTTGTTTTGGAGCTCCTCCAGATCATTTCAAGGCATCTGCGGGTTCATCTGGATTCTCGGAGTTCGGTGGAGAACCAGTTGGCTCTTTTGGTGTGTGTGCTGGTAGTTTCCTTGAGCGGGGCGATGGTGTTGGTGCAGTTTGGGCTGTGCTGGTTGGGTCATCGTCTGTGGTGCTTGGGGTGGAGCTGCTGAGTGAGGCGGCGAACTGGTCGTTGTAGATCTTGTTCCAGTTCCTGCGTGGGAGCTGTTGTGGAGGTTTGCGGGTGATGGCTGTTTTGAAGGTGAAGTGGATGTAGCGACGGTCCGTCCAAGGGAGTTCGGAGGTGTGGCCGAAGGTGATGGAGTTACCCGCTGTGAAGATGGCATAGAGGATGTGTCCTGTTGAGTGCGTGGGTTCTGGTACGATCTGATTGAGTCCAATGTTGAGGAGGTCATCCAGAAGTGAGGAGGAACTGGCGTCTTTGAGGTTGTCGAGGTGGAAGTTGAGGTCTCCCAGCAAGGTGTAGTCGGTGGAGGTGATGGCTTGCGGGGTGATGATGTTGGTGATGGAGTCCGTGAAAGGAGCATGGGTTCCGGGGGGTCTGTCAATGAGGGTGCCCCGGAGGCTGGTGGTCAGATTGGTCTGTATCTTGAAGTGGAGATGTTCCATCAGGTCTGTGGGCCTGTCGGTGTGAGTGCTCAGTCAGAGGTTGGATTTGTGGGCGATGGCGATGCCTCCTCTGGGGCACTTGGGGCGGTCCTTCCGGGTGTTCTTGTATCCTGCGGGGATGGCGATCACGATGTCTGGTCCAGAGGCGGCGTTCGTCCAAGTTTCCATTAAGAAGGCGACGTCGGGGCTGGTGTTGTCGAGGAGGTCCCAGATTTCTGCTGTGTCTGTGGAGGGAGCGGACGTTGAGGAGGATGCATTTCACGCTTTGGGGTGTGGCATTGTTGTGGCAGGAGGGTCATGGTCGGTCCTGGTTCTCATTGAGGGCGAAGGAGTGGCTGCAGTGGCAGCAGGTGAAGGGTCCATGGGTGTCGCTTGGTGAGGAACGCTTGCAGATGTTGTCCTGGCCTGTGTTGAGTGTGTGGAGGGCCGAGGAGCTGTAGCGCTGGCGGGTCCAAGGTCCAGGGTTCCTGGCACTGGTCGCAGTCGGCTCATGGACAGGCGCAAACGGGCTTGCCTTTGGCGTGCCTTCAGAGCACCAGCGGCGCACCCGCTGTGCACATCCACTGCGTAGCCACGAAGCAGCCGCCATTAAGTAGAGATCGGGCGGGACAGCTGGAAGGCGGGAGCAGGAACACACGGAAGGGGGAGGGGCCACGGGGGCAGTAGCGGCAGGAAAGCGAACAAAGAGTGAGAAGGAGAAATAAAGGAAAAAGGAATAGGGAGAAAAGTAAAGAGGAAAAAGGAAAAGGTATAAGCAATAATAGAGGATTAGAGGAATAATAGAGGAAAAAGGAGTAATCGCCAACAGAGGAAAACGACAGAAGAGAAACAAAAAGGCACAGCAGAGGAAAGCACAAGAGCAGGGGGGAGGGCAGGGCCAGAGCAAGAGGTGGCAGGCCTCGAACATCAACCTGAGCAGTGCTGGGGCAGGCACTCTCTGGTGGAGCTGTGTGAGGGGAGAGAGCAGTATTCTGACCAAGAGGTCAGAGATCTTGCTCACCCTATCACGCAGCTGCCACCATTAAGTAGGGATCGGGGGAGGGTGGGACAGCTGGGAGGCGGGAACGTGCGGGAGGGGCCATGTGTGCAGCAGCATCGGAAAAGCGAACGAGGAGCAGGAAGGAGAAATAAAGGAAAAAGGAAAAGGGGGAAAAGTAAAGAGGAAAAAGGAAAAGGAATAAGCAATAATGGAGGGATAAAAGAATAATGGAGGAAAAAGGAGTAATCACCAACAGAGGAAAACAACAGAAGAAAAACAAAAAGGCACAGCAGAGGAAAGCACCAGAGCAGGGGGGAGGGCAGAGTCAGAGCAAGAGGCGGCAGGCCTCGAACACAGACCTGAGCAGAGCTGGGGGCAGGCACTCTCTGGTAGAGCTGCGTGAGGGGAGAGAGCAGTATTCTGAACAGGAGGTCAAAGGTCTTGCTCACCCTATTGCGCAGCGGCTGCCATTAAGTAGGGATCGGGTGGAAGGCGGGACAGCTGGGAGGTGGGAGCAGGAACAGTCGGGAGGGGAAAGGGCCACAGGGCAGCAGAAGCGGGAAAGCGAACAAAGAGCAGGAAGGAAAAATAACGGAAAAAGGAATAGGGAGAAAAGTAAATAAGAGGAATAATGGAGGAATATTAGAGGAAAAAGGAGTAATCCCCAGCAGAGGAAAACAACAGAAGAGAAACAAAAGGCACAGCGGAGGAAAGCACAAGAGCAGGGGGGAGGGCAGGGCCAGAGCAAGAGGCGGCAGGCCTCGAACACCGACCTGAGCAGCGCTGGGGACAGGCACTCTATTGTGGAGCTGCATGAAGGGAGAGAGCAGTATTCTGACCAGGAGGTTAGAGGTCTTGCTCCTTGCCAATACCAAATTCCAATGTGTTGCCACATCAAAGATGATTGAATACCTATCTGAACTACCCGTGCTTGGATTGGATGAGGTAACTTCAACTATTGCAACAGTGAGTGACTGATTGCATTAGTGATGATTTAAGTTGATTGATGATTCAAGTGGTGGCAAACACTGAGGGAGGGTGTGTGTTGAACTGAAATTTCTTGAGATGATTATTGATTTGCATTGTTTGGGGCTTGAGTGATGGGCGCTCATTTTTTTCCCTCTAGGTGATCAGCTCTTTCACACTTAGCCAGATTTAATTATTTGCAGGGTGTTCTCCTTTATTCTGGTTCTTTAGAGACCAGAACAGTCCCTTTAGTTAACAAACAAAAACCTATGCAAAATACTGCAATTCTATTTCATTCTGTACTTGCTCTTCAACAGCAGTGCACATCTATATTGCTTGGGTCATTGTGATTCATGATGATGATGATTACTGTTCTGGGACAGCGTTACTCGGAGTCAGGACTGGAGAAGTATCATGGAAGAACTCAGGGCGCAAGAGGTTATCGAGTATCGACTACAGTTCAAAGGTTAACCAAGAGACTGAGGCCTAGTACTCAGCTGTGTGGAATAGAGAGAGGTGCATTTGTGAAATGCTGCTCTGTGTGTGTGTGTTGGACTTGTGGCAAAAGTGATACTCTGAGCCTCCCTTTTGGTTTTTTTGCACTGCCTCTGAGTCTTCTTGATATGCTTCTCATGAAGCTTACCTTCCTTCTGTCCTTCTCCTTGATTCTAAAATACAGTTTCTCTTTTACAATTCGCAGGCCTTCTTCTAATCCCCTTCATGAACGAAATGTGAAAGCTAGCTGAGCTTAACAACACTCCTGCCAACCTACCGGACCAGGGCAGACAGGCCCCAAAGAGTGGACAATCCGAAGGAGAATGCAGACGGACCTCCCAATTTTGCAATACAGTATCATTTTTCTTAGAGAATGTGGGTGGGTGGATTCACTCTCCAACCTAGAAGACAGAACATTTAGATATTTGGTAAATTGGGTCTCGGGGGCAGAAGGACTGTTTGCAATGCATATATATGTACTCTGTCATACTCATTCCTTTGTTTCCTTCTAACAACAGATGGATAGTGAATGATGTGCTGCTGCTTATTGCCCAGATGAATCTTGGCCTTGTGTTGTAGTGTTTGTCTTTGTCAAACCTTTCCCCAAATCCCATTACCCATCCATTCATCAAACCGCTAACCCTCTTCCCCTGAGCTGTTTGATTTATTGAGGTATGGCTTAAATTATACCATCAATGGATCTCACACTTGGTGGGGCGGATGTGGAGAAAGCAACACCAACATACTGTAGAATCTTCTAAGCAGTAGCCCACACCAGCCCATTACCAACCCTTGCATTAAAAATGATCCATTTTTAGATATTGTAAAAAGAACATCAGTCATCAGCATCATCATTCAGGCCTTGTGTTGCCTAACCGTAAACACCTAACCTAAGCTTGTCGACTCCAGATTTTGAATCCATTTTTTATAACTTGAGGATTTCACAAATAATACTGCTAGCTCCCCATTAGCCAAAAATTATTAGTATTGCTATTTTTTCTTTTTTAGCACAATCAGGCATTCTCTTGTGTCATCACGTAGTTCTCAGGTGATGTCAATTCATTGTAAATCTTTGAAAAATATATGACCCACTTACTCAGTCTTTCCACTTCCATGTAGTTGCCTACGATGGATAATCAGTCATTCAGATCAATCCTACATTTAGAGATAACCTGATGGAACTGGAAGTGGCACCTTGCTTGTGAAGTTGTGATGCCTCCCCTGTTATTGCTGCATGTATATTCAGGTGAGATAACTAGTGTGGGTGTAATTTAAATTAGTAAGAAATAAATTGACTGCTACTGTTTTTTATCTAGATAGTTCAGAACATCGACACAATATAGGTCATCATGGCAGCATTCCCCATTAATGGTCAAGATAGTTAGAGAAGTATCAGCCTAGACTCTATAATTAAGTGCTATGCTCTCTCTTAAGTTACAAGCACATAACCAGACTGTGTTAAACTACTTGACGGCAGCAGTGCAAAGTAAAAGAAACTACTTCAGGCATAACTTTAGATTGGAAAAAATAGTTCCCCCCTTTATTTATTTAGAAAGCAATCCACCCTCTCCACCCAAACAACATGCCCACCCCTCTCCAAAACAGAACTGTCCCAAGCCCCAAAACTCATAATTTCCAAGAAAGTCTCTCTAGTCCCAACTCTCTTCTATCCCTCTCCACCCAGCCCCAACAAACAACAAATCCCTCCCACCAAAACAAAGAATTTAAATAAGAGCTAAAAGAGGGCATTATGGACATTGGTCCGGAGCTGGTCCAGTCTCTGCTCCATCGAGGTGATCTGGCCGTCGATGGTGTCCAGCCACTGCAGGAAGCGGCACAGCTATGGCCTGTTGCCATTGTGTTGGGGGATAGCAGCAGTTGGCTGGCGATGGGGCTGCACACACTGGTGCACCATCTCCAAGCACCGCCGACGCCCCCGGAGGGGGTGCCACTACCGGGCTTGCTGCCAGCATAGAACAGAGGTGACGCTGCAAAAAAAAACTAGTGCTCCTCTCCAAAGATCGCCCGGGGCTGCACACCTGGGTGGTGGCACCGCCCACAAGGAAGTTGCCCCTCTGCCATGGGGCAAGATGGGTAAATATTAGGGAGGAAAAGGAAGGGAAAGTAAAGAAAAACGAAATAAGGCAAGAAGGGGAATGAAGTCACAAAAACACGAAACAATTTACACAAAAACATAAAATACACAGACACAAAGACACACACTATTATAAAAAATTAAAATTAGGGGTAGAAAAGTAATAAAGGAGGAGGATTACAAAGATTAAGGACAGATTAAAATGTGGGCCCAGCACCATAAAGAGAGCCGAAAAACAAGATGGCCACGCCCATGCGGACCACGTGGTGCTGTTCATGCGTGATTTAGAGCGCAAGAACACACTTGAGATACCGCGTAGTGCCATTAACGTGCAATTTTGGAGCACGTGGATGACTCCAAGTATTCCGCGAAGTAGGACTCTGCAAACTCCGCCCAATCCTAGTGCTAATAGAGTACCAGTTAAAGCCTTCTGGCAGGAGGTGCCCACACAATGGAACTTGACCTACTACATGTTGTAACATCTGTTTGAGCAGTATACACCGATCTCCGACTATGCCCTTCAAAGAAGAGGGGATGCAACTGGGAAAAGCATTACCGTGGAGATGGATAAATGGCAGCTAGTCAAATGCCTGACACAAATGCTACTTCCTTTTGATGTATTCACATGGGAAGTCAGCAAGGAGGACAGTACAATGAGCCAAGGAATCCTGTTATTGCATCTGCTATGGGGCCAGATGAAAAGGTTTAATAAAGGTATGCCGGTGTGAACGAATAAGCACATGAGTTAGTTCAGAGCTTAATCCTTTGCTTGGCTGTCAATACATGGCTGCAAAGAGAGCTCATATCTTCCAAAGAGTACATCAGTGCCACAGTACTTGATCCACGCTACAAAAAATACTGGCCACTTCCATTCCTTTTTCCCTTTACAAGACTTGGATTGTTAATCAAGTGAGAGACCTGGAAGAAGAATGGCTGGAGGTTAGAGGCCTGGACAGAAGTAATAGCATGCAGCCTTCAAACTCCAGAGAGGGCAGTGCTGTTGTCCCACAGCAGCCACCACCAGCCACACCAGCAACAACACCAGCAACAGAAGAATCGGACTCAGCCTCTGTAATGGCTTGGCTTCAAGTGGCAGGGCTTAAGTCAAGTGCAGAAGCGAAAGCAACAGAGGCCAAGCAAGCGGCAGCCTCAATGACATTCAGATGATGGTCCAAGACCATCTGGATTACCCAAAAGAGGTCTGCTTTGATCAAAGCCCATTGGTCTATAGGTATGGGAAGATTTGCCAATGACTAGAGCTCAGCAGGCTGACAATAAAGTAGTTGGCTTATCTGGGAGCCAGTGTGTCTTCTGAGCATGTGTTCAGTGCAGCTGGCACAGTTGTAATAGTCAGAAGGATGAGTCTCTTTTCTCAAAAAGTGGAGAGATGGACCATGATTAAAATGAACCAACACTTCATGCCACAAAATTACACTGTTCCTGAAACAGCACAGGAGGAGGGCAATTGGTCAGACTCAAGTGCGTTAGCTGACCAACATCTGGGCAAACCCCCTGAATTTGAGGACACAGTACACCACAATAGAACTTTCACATTATCAGTGAACTGCTTTGCAAAAAAGAAAAATGGATATAGATAAGGGAACATTTACATATGTGATGTCTGACTCATGCAGCCCTTCCATTTATTCACATGTATGGACTTGATTAGAGTTGAACCAGTTTGCACAGAATAAGCCTCCTCATTCGCTTAAAGGACATGAAGAAAATGCCTCCCATCCCTATCCTTCTTTTATCAATCCCTAGCTGGGCTGCTCCAGTAAAGATAAATAATCTACAAGACTGCCATTGTTTGTTGCTTCCATGGGTAAAGAAGAGCCATACTAGACAAATGTGTACTACCATGCTTGGACCAGGTAACTAACTTTTGCACCAATGACTGATAAATTTAGTGAGTGATTATTCAAGTGGTGGCGGTGAGGGTGGATGTTCAACTAATTCATAAACTTGATTTTGATTTACTATGTTTAGTGCCCAATGGGTGATTCTGCCTGAATGATTTCCATTTCACACTTCGCTAATATTACTTACATACTCAACTCCTTGCTGTACTTCTTATTTTGGGGGAGTTCTTCAGAGACCAGACCAGTCAGTTTAGTATCCAAAAGTACACAAAATGCTCAAATTCTTTTGCTCTTCTTGTTAATTTTATCAACAGCACTACAGGTCTACCTCTCGCAATTTTATTTTGGTCAGAACTCAGAGTCAGGACTCAGGGCGAGACTACCTCAACAGTCAGAAGAAGAAAGTTATGAGCAATGCCTATCTACTTGAAAGGGAACCAACATGCCTCAAAGAGGCCTACTCAGCCCTGTGGACTGGAGAGAGGGACTGTAACTGGAGAGTGTAGACACGTCACATGATGGATGCACTCGACTAAATGTAATGACAGTTGACAGTTGTGAGATTGATCAGCTAGGTACATGTAGCTACTTATCTGGGATTGGTTGTAAAATTGTTCTCCCTTCTCAGTTAAATGCATATGACTGCACCAGCCTATGCTCTTGCTCTGCCCTCTTGGTCCTCATCCACCATGAAGCTTAGCTTCTCCTTGACTCTACAATATCAACATTTACTGTTTTGCAATCCATAGGCCTTCTCTTCTTTCTATACAAAACCTCCATAACACTCCTGTTTACTGGACTATTTCAGCCATGCACTCCAGACGGCCCGTTCAAAAAGAAGAATGCAGATGCACTGCCCATTTAAAATTTAAATACAGTATAATTTCTCTTTTCTTAATAATCACAATTTTTAGAGCCATGTGGGTTCTCCGTACCTTGTGTTTTTCAGACCTAGGTGACAGAACAATTAGGTAACTAGGGACAGTGAGGCTGAAGGACTGTTTGCAATGCATTTAATAACGGAACCATGTAATTCAATCATTTTCTCCAACAACAGATTTGGTGATTATGCACTGCTCGTCAACCTGATGGATGTTGAGTTTCTCCTGGTCAAACCTTTCCCCAACTACCCAATTCCTTCCATTCATCAAACCCATAATCCTCTTCCCCCAGGTTGTGTTATATATTGAGGTGTGACTTATGGATGCATACCATGAATGGATCACACCATTAGTGGGGTGGATATGGTGAAAGCGACACCATCTCACTGCGGGATCTTCTTACCTGAACAATAGCCCACACCAGCCCTCAGGGCCGAACTGGCCGTAGAAGGCACCGGGCGATTCCCCGGTGGGCTGCCAGGGTAGGAGCCAGTTTTAGGCCCTTGGGGGGCCGTTTTTGTTACCGGGGGCCAGCAATATTGGCCCCCTGTAACATAATCAACTGAAACCGGCCCTAGCAAACAGCTCAGCTGCACCCCCCTCGTCCCCCCCAGGAGGGCCGGCCGAGCAGTTTGCCAGGGCCAGTTTCGGTTCCCAGTCTGGCCATGCCAGCCCTACTTACCCACCCAGGCATGAAAGGGACAACAGCATCATCATGGCGCAGAGTCTTAATTGAGAAATGTCTGTCCCACAATAGGTAGTTCTAGTGTGCACTATGTGCACTGATTCACAAATGTAAAGTTACACTTTTGGTGTAAATTCCCTCTTGCAGTTTAACTGAACTAGCAGCAACTTTACAAGTAGTAACCCTGCTACGAGTATTAGTTAACTAGTAGATTACTTACTACTCACAAAGTTACTACTCATAAAGTTACTGATGGAAACGTTACTAGTTGTAAACTTATACTGCAGGAGAAAACTAACACCAAAAGTGTAACATACTTTTTCTTTCTGAATCAGGCCTTGTGTTGCTTAAAATGCTTAACCTTCTCCTGAGTCCTGACTTGAGGATTTCATCAGTTTTGTTTTAATCATTTTAATACATGAGATGCTATCTCCTTGGATTACTTAGTTGCAAGTTACTACTGCTAGTTTTTGTAATATGAGATTTTGGCATGGTAGTGGTCTAGTCTCAGTTTTTGATAATCCACTAACTCTGTGTTTTCTTTCAGTCTTGTTGCTTGTAATGGACAATCCTTCAGAATATTCCTACAGTTGTAGTTCGCCTAATTTGTAATAGGTGGGAGTGGAACCTCACTTTGTGATGTCTTCCCTGTTAGCGTCAGCCCACTACTACCACCACCATTAACAAGGTGCTATGGGAAACCCTGCAATAAGGTTTTGGAAGATTGAGAGAGGTAGCAGCCATCACATCATCTATTCAGGTAAGAACTAAAAGGTGTACTAGTTAGGAACTTATTACTGAAGTGGTTTTCAGCAAGCAGAGATAGAAAATTAAGATTATGATTTTTGTGTATGTTGTAGGCATACCCCCTAGAGAACAATATTTACAGAGGTACTAGTGGCAGTATACACTTTGATCAGTGATTGGGTGCTGCAAAAGTGGCAAAAAGTGCAAAAACCTCAACCACTCTGGTAGCAGGGTATACTGGACTGCAGGAAGAGGTAGGTAAAGTAATCTACTGAAGAAATATATGGAAAGTGTCGTCAGGTAGGGAAAATCTAGGGGGAAAAGTGGATGTACAGTATGTGACTATTCCAGAGGACAGCTTATTGTCAATAAAAAAACCACAGTCTTACGCTAAGTAAAAAGCAGTGCAAAAACAAAAGACATATAGTGATTGATATGCATTATAAAGAAAAGAAAAAATGTTTACAAAGTAAACCCACCCGCTTTACCCACTTCAGGCCCACCCCTCTTGCCAAGCAAATACCCCAAAATGCCCAACCCTTTACCCAACTTCCCTTCCCAGTTTCCACCCTCTCCACCCACAGCACAGTCCTTCCCACCCAAAAAAGTTCTATTTAAAATCAGGCTCAGAGGGCATCCACATGGGCGTGTAGGTAGGCCAGGTTGTGCTGGCCATGCCTCAGCAGCGCCAGCTCATGTAGGGCATGGCAGAGGAGGCAGTCTGTTGATGTCAACACTGAGGAAAGGGGTGGTATTCTAGTGAGCAGCAGCGGACCCCAGCTGCAGGCATCGCTAGCTTTGGTCTGGTCATGATAAACGTGGGCCAGGCTGACAGGCCAAGGAACTGGAGGCATATGCCTTCACCTTCAAGGTCACCAGCCGGCGGTATTCGGCCACAGCAGCCTCCAACCTCTGGTGCTTCAGCTGGGCTGCTATCTCCTGCTGGAATGAGTGACCTCCAGCAGCAGGAGTAGCTGTAAAAAGAAATAAATTAAAAAACATAACTTGTAATGATCAGTGCAAACATTTGCTTATACTATAATGTCACAGTAGCAAAACATTGCTGGTCCTGCTAGGCACATTGGAATTTACGATGTGATTAGTCAAAGGTCCAAGTCTACCCCACACATGCATCATCAAATAATACACTAACACTGACTTCAAGGAATTAAGCCAGAGTACCACCATAATCAAAAGGTGATTTCAAAGTGAAAATAAACAGACAATTTGCATGTTAGGAATGACCTCTCATTAATGAGTAAGGCACCTATGATGCACAATTAATAGTATACTTGATAGTATATGTGGAATATTAATGAAGGCATGCTGGCGGGTCAGCGACTCTGCAGCATGTTTTGGGGTTGCTGTAATGGATAATTTCCTTATTATAATTATTTCCAATGGCCCTGTTTTTCTCCGACAGCTTCTTCAATTCCACCCGACTCCAAACTTAGAGGCAGATTGAATACTGCTTCACACATGTGACATATAATCTATATCCTGTCTGTCGTAAGTAGACAATGCACAGATTATATAAACAATTCACTGCAGTACAGGGAATGGAATATATTTTATTTGGAATGTTTGTCCCAGAATATTCCATCTGCCAAACTCTAAATCAGGCACTTAGTCCCACATTACACCCTGGCCTCCACTACAAATTATTTTCAACAAATGCCTTCACTTGGCAGTAGGGAAAGTTACTCTACTGAAAGGTAAATTAAAGGGATTAAGCTAGGTAGAGGTTTAGCTTTAGAATAATGGTGTGTCACTGATCATATGCTACACTTTCCCTTAGTGATATTGGTTGATGAATGATGACTTGAAGGATGAAAGAAATTCGAGCAGGAGTAAATTTGACATGGAAGCCGTGAAATATAAGTCACTTGGGCAGAAAAATGTGGCACATGCTGAGGTAAGATTTACTTGACCCATCAACGGGGCAAAGAAACAAAGATCATTCATTTCAATGCATGAGTAGTTCAAAATGTAATTTTAGCTTTAGGAAACTATCTGATTTAGAAAGTACAAAGTAGTGCCTGTCAAATTTGTTTTTAATAGAAAATAATCTTTATTTCTTACATCAGCACCCTAGGGCAAGAGGGCATCCAGATGATTTTGCTAGCTCCAGTAAGTCATATTTATTATTATTTCTTACTTTTACCTCTCACTCTCTTTTAAAATAATTCGGCATTGTGCATTTTTTTATACTATCTAAATTTTTTCAACTTCTCTACTAAAGTGTGTTATTCTTGCATTACCTTGGATTTCTATATTTCCTTTTTCTGCAGATGAATTTCTCCTGTCTCTAACTTTCTTCTGCTCCCATTTTAGTAAGCTTTCCCTTGCCCCTCTGTTACATGTCTTGTGGTACTGTAAGATTAAGAGAACCGCTTTTTGGTACCTTTAATAAGATTGCCGGCCCAAATAAACTATTGACCAAACATGTTGGTTAAGAATGATCATGGACCCCCAGTTTTGTCTTATTTGTACAGTATGCCAGCAGTTTCAATAAGTGCAGCATGGCAGGAAAGGAATGAGATCCCTTTACCAAAAAATACAATATGTCCTTCATTGACCATTCCCTTCCACCCCTTCATTGCGCTTCACTCTCATCCTTTTGTAGCCTTGTCCCACCATTCAGAGAAAAACGTTTTTGGTTGACTTGACTACCTGGCTTTTTTAATATGCTGTGAACCAACAAACCTGCCAAAGTGATACTTTCAATGCTATCTATAGAAGATACTACTAACCAAACTGTAGTGAGGTATTTCTGTTGTATTTTGTGCAAAATAATTACTTATGTGGCAAATCTGGTATATAAAATGGAAAATTTTACGAATGTTTTATTTTTTCTAGCCACACAGACCAACAGTGCCAAACACAGCACCAGCAGCCAGTCAGGGAGTGGGATGGAAGAGGCCCAGGTGGTTGGAGGGGGAGCAGTTCCCTTGGTGGCAGGGACAAGTGGTAAGTCACCTTGCTTTCTTATTGACAATGCTGTATTTGTTAAGCTAGGTAGATATCCCACCCATCCATTCCCTGCCCACAGCATTTCACAGCCTACACTGCAGCATGGTTTAATTGAGAGCTGCAGGGTAGGCTGTGAAATGTGCGTCTGCTGCTTCAGTTAACAGTGTGGCATTGCAAAGTTTGCAATGCATTACAACCCCAAAACAAGGTGTGTTTCCCCAGTGCCAACTCAGTCACCTACTACTAGTACTTCACTTCATCATTCTTTCCTTCTGTCCCAGCCTACCAAACATTTGTCAGTCTCCCTTTGCAATGCATACTACACAGCAGGGATATTGGGACTTTATGAGCTACATTAAGGCACAGAGAAGAACGCTAACACCCCGATATACTACTATTTTAAAAGTGACAGGAGTTGGCATCCCTTCTAAAATCAGCCCAAGTGAGCACCAGGGATCTTACTAGCTCACGATGGAACGGAATCCAGACAGTACCTTTCAATTGATGTCCACTCCAGTCCTACGGTGCAACACGCTTCCTGTCAGGCTGACACCATGCACCACTACTTCGAGGGCCCAGATTTATCAAGGGTTTGTTATTTGTGTTGTCCTTGCCTATAAGAATTGCTTTTGCGCAGGGAGATGTCCCCGTCCTGCACACACATCCATATAATGTATGTGGCACACTTGCACCATGGTGCGACATGCATATCTTGATAAATTAATAAATATGTTGCATTCCTGCCCTCTCCCATTAACCCAGCACATCAAGTTGTCCTGCTGCCCTGGGCTGCATGCAATACATTTTAATAACTCTGTGCTCAATGCACTCAGCAAAGTGTATAGATGATAAACACTGGTGTATAATTACATCTCATCATGCCCACTTCTTTCTGAAGAAAGACAGTGGGCACACTGCATATACACACAAGTAACAAATTCACATTATATGTACACATAATATATATATATATATTCACTGAAAAAACCTCAGGTTTCAGGGACGTTATAGTTAGTTGGACATTTCAGTCATACAAAACCAGAGAAATTCGGCCGCTATAGTTAGTTGAGCTAAGTATAACTCGCGCCCCCGCAATGCACTGCTGATGACATCACATATTACATCACTCATGACATGGTCAGTGACATCACTGATGACATCTCAAATGACATCACGGCCCGCCCCATCCCCCGGGGCATGGCCTCTTTTTTTTAAGTCAAAGCCCCGGGGAGTTGGCGGTCCCCGGGGCTGCGGGGGGGCCGCATGCCCCCCACATATTATAAACAAAGCCCCAGGGAGGTGGCGGTCCCCGGGGCTGTGGGGGCCCCCACGGGCCCCCACACCTTAATTAAGAATTGCCCCTGGGACCTGGCCCACCCGGGGGCTTGAAACAAACAAAGCGCGGGAGAGCTGCTTCTGAGAACTCGATTTGACAATATATATCAATTTGACCCCAGGGAATTGAACTATGTATTTTATATTTTTTAGACGCTGTGATTGCTTGTTTTAAAATGCAATTTTCTTATGAAATACGGTACTGTATTTTTAACTGTTTTTATGCATATGAATTGTTTTTTTTATATGATGTAAATGATCATATTTTTGATCGAATAAAGAATATATATATATACGCCAAGGTGTATTGAAGAATGAATGGGTGTATGAGTGTCTGTATGGATGATTCAGTGAGTGCGTGACTGACTGTGTAAGTGAGTTATTAATATTATATGTATTTCAGTGAATGTATGGGTGACTGGCTAATCTGTGTGAATGTCTTTATCAGTCTGGTAGTTGGTGTGTAAGTGGCTGCATGGGTTGGTGAGTAGCTACATGAGTGTCTAAATGGGTTATTGATTTGTTGTCTGAGTACCTTTATGGGTGCTTAAATGGCTGTGTGGGTGGGTGAGGGGGTGTGTGACTCCCTGCATGGATGTGTGAGTGGGTGATTCACTAGCTGTATGTGTTCATGACTGCATCTGCGAGGGGCTGTATGGGTGAGTGAGTGTGCGTATCGCTCTGTCGCTGAGTGAATGGATGTCTCAGTGGTATATGGGTGAGTAACTGCATATGTGTAAGACAATATATGTGAGTGTTGGAGTATATAAGTGACTGAATGTGAGAGTGAATGATTGTGAGAGCACTTGTATGGATGAGTGTGTGCTTGTGTCAGTGATTGTATAAGAGAATATGGGCCAGATGCATGAAGAAACCGGTTTGCGATTTCTTAATTGTGAATCCTTGTGATTTGCAATTCGGAAATCGCAAAACAGCATGCATGAAAGTGTGTAGAACACTTTCTGTGATTCCTAAGGGGTCGCAAATGACCTACCTCATGAATATTTATGAGGTAGGTTGCAATTTGCAACTCCCTAGGAATCGCAGAAATCACAGGGATGGTGGCCTGCTGGGGTCAGCACCATCATGTCTGTGATTGCTTTAAAATAAAGCAATTTTTCTTTTTTGAAATGCAGCCCGTTTTCCTTAAAGGAAAACGGGATGCATTTCAAAACAAAATGAAAAGTTTTCTTTCATTTTTAAGAGTAGGCAGTGGTCCGTGGACCACTGCCAGCTCTTAAAAATGCTTTTACAAACATTCACAAAGGGAAGGGGTCCCTTGTGGACCTCTTCCCATTTGCGATCGGGTTACCACCTACTTAAAGTAGGTGGTAAAATGCGAATGTTTTGCGACTGCATTCACAGTCACTAAACATTCATGCATACCGTTTGGATTTGCTATTTGGAAGGGACGCCCTAAAGACGCCCCTTCCAAATAGCAAATCGCAAACCCATTTTGCGATTCGGTAACAGGTTATCGAATCACAAAATTGGGTTTGCTCCATCTGAAAAGCATTTTTTGCATTTGCAAATGGCCAGATTCTGCGAATCGGCCTGTTTGCAAAGACAAAAATGCTTGATGCTTGTGCACCTTAGTATGTGGTAGAACAGGTACAGCATGTTCAAAGCAAAAGCAAGTAGCAACCAAGTTTCCCTCTCTCCCAGAACACAGCAAGTGCAATCTTCCATTCCCTGAAGAGCATGTCCAGCAGGGCAGACTAGTACAAGTGTGGAATGCTCACTGAACATGTACAGTTAAGGCATGAGTGATATGTAGGTCACAGAGAGATCTCTGGAGTGGGTGCTTAACTCACTGAGAAGCATGTACAGGTGGATGAGTTAGGTTATATGTGCGATCTGACACTGTTCTCACGTATGTGATATTCCACATCAGCATCCTCATGGTATGCTTCTGCCACTCGGAGACCAGCGGTTGGTGCTGCTTCCTTGGTTTCCACGAGTTGAGAAATATCCCTAATGTAGTAGGCAATTGTTTTTAAAGCAGCATTGCCCCAGCCTAAATAACCATGCTCTAGAAAGGCACACAGGTGTCAACCTCCTCTAAAAGGTTTCGAATGTGCACACACCTGATGCTGTGCAATCCCAACCTCAGCCCTGCACCT
This sequence comes from Calotriton arnoldi, assembly GCA_963921515.1. Lineage (NCBI taxonomy): Eukaryota > Metazoa > Chordata > Amphibia > Caudata > Salamandridae > Calotriton > Calotriton arnoldi. Next base: position 284,337 of record CAWUFW010014269.1, read on the forward strand.
GTTCAAGGTGTTGAAGACTACCGCCGATTCTGGCCTTGCCTTGCTAAGTCATGCGCCACTGTATGCTGAGGTCAGTGCTCTCCGCTCAGTGTGTTTTCCCCATGGCTCGAGTCCTTACGGGCCTCGCAGTCACATGACACAAACATAGTTTATCACCTTTAGGTTTGGTGCTGTGCAAAGGGACGCCACCAGAGGTCCACTGCACACAGTCTGCTGCACGTCGGTCCTAGATTCAGCAACAGCAAGTCAGCTGTAAAAGTGGTACATATTATATGCCCCATCCATTCCTCTCACTGCACTGACCCGGCGCACACATCAAGAGCCAAAGAAAACAATCTTCTCATTACGTGGGGTGGAGCTGCAATGGATAATGTTATGAGTGGCCTATCCATGCACACAGCAGGGTGGGATGAGAGGACATCTGCTCTCTGTCAGCCCGAGCATTACAAACGCGCTCAGTGGTGTATGTACAGTGCGCCCCTCCCCCCCTTCAGAGGAGCTGGTGTGCACTGTGCATGACAGTGGGAGTCATGTAACACTGTCAGTAACGTGATAACACAGCACAATCCAAGCTCATCTGTTCGTGGCTCCTGCTCACAAGGCTGTTCAATGGGAGTTAACACGAGAGTGTTGAGAGATACAAAACTAGCCTATCCTGCATGGCGGGACACATTAAGCTCGTACTCAGCCGTGCACATTTGTAGCCGAGTGAATGATGGAACTTTACCTCACTCTCGCCCGAGAGCTGCTGACTAAATCTTAAGCCTGCAGCGACTGGTGGTGGGCGGAGGGCAGGGAGGGGACTGCAGGGGGGATTCTGCTGCTGTTTAAATCATGAGGCAGCATTGACGGGTGGGAGTGAAGATAGCGAGGGGCTTGGAATCATACATGCAGAGCTGTAACGGGTCATTAGAGGGGTCTGGCAGGAGGTGCTCTCTCTCACTATATCCTCCTCCAGAGGAAATGTGCACTAGGAGCCTTTCATGGTCGAAACTGCGTGGATGTGGACTATAGTATGAAATGGATGCTTGTTCCTCATTCCACTTCTTTCATATTCCAGTGTGCCTCGCGTGACAGCTAGCGTTACAAGTAGTGAGGGCCCTGTTCTATGGCAGAGCACATGCAGAGACCGCGCTTCATTTTTTTAAATAATTTCGGCCGGATTCGCGCACCCAGCACGAATTCGGGCAAAATTATTTTTTTTTAATGCTTTTTTTGGGGCTGGGGGTCCCTGTGGGACCCCCTGAGCAGGCCTAGGGGGTCAGGGTGTTTCAACCCTGCCCCCTTCTCTTCATTTTTTTAACTGTTTTCGTGTGACTCGGTTACCGAGTCACAAGATGGCTGCCAACACATTCTGGTTTGGAGTGTTGGCAGCCAATTAGAATGAAGTTCGGTGCTCAGATATATAAATTTTTATATTTTGAATTTCTTAGCAACTACTAAACGGATTTACACCATTTAAAAAAGGGCGCTTTCTGAACCAAGAGCTACCTATTTGCCAAATTTGGTGTAATTCCGTTCAGCAGTTCGGGCTGTAGCCTGTTCCAAAATTTCCTATGGAAATTAACATGGGGAAAACGCGTTTTGAGACCCCCCTTTTTTCTCGGCCCCCGCTTGACGAATCACCCCGAAACTTTCAGGACAGGAGCTGACCTGAGTGAACCATTAGTTTTGAAAATGTCGCGAAGATTCGTCAAACAGCGCTAAAGATATTGGCAAAAGAAAAACGCTTTTTGAATAGAAACAAGGTCTTAACTATAACTACCTACTGGCAACCGCCAGAAGTTAATATATATATATATATATATATATATATATATATAGAGAGAGAGAGAGAGAGAGAGAGAGAGATACTTACACAGGGTGAAAATTAATTATGCACACTTATTAACCGGTGCAAAATGTATCTTTTTTTACAATTAGAAAAATATAAGCAAATATATATATATATATGTGTGTGTGTGTGTATATGCATATATAGATACAGTCAATCATCATGTAAACTCAACTTACCTGTGAATGTGAGCAGCATGCTATTTGAAAAATAACAGTATTCGATTTTTCTGAAAACTAAAATAAATATTACTCACCAAGCCCTGTGAACTCGACACGTGGCAGATCAAGCAGGTCCTGTTCTTGGCCCTGTGGTGCATCAGCTGCTGCTGTGTGCGCTGCACCCCTGTGCTGAGGCACACACTGCTGCACTCTTCCCAAGAGCAGCCGTCGCTTATGAAGAATTTAGCCCTCGCTGAGCCTGCTGCCAACATGTGGGGAAGGTGGCGCTGCACCCAAAAGATTTGTGCAGTCACCTCCGCCTCGCTGAAAATTAGACGGGGCTGCACCCTTTCACGTCTGGGTCACCACGATGGGGTGCGGGTAGCACTGGCGCCACTGCTTCCTGCTTCTGCCATAGTGGAGGGGGAGTCAAAGTGGGATTGTAAAAAATAACAAAATAAAAAGGAACAGGAGGAAGACAGAAGAGAACAAGTCAGAAACTGAAAACAAAAAACAATGTACAAAATAGTCACAAAAAACAGACATGAACGTAAATACACACACAGAAAGACAGACAGTGAGAAAAAAAGTACATAACAGGTGGGATTGAGATTAGGGTGATCAGATAGGAGAGGGTTAGGTAGGATTAGAAAAGTATGAGCAGGCCAGTAGGAGATGCAGAAGCAGGTAAAACAAAATAGTCATGAATTTGCGCACCGCATGGTGCCATTCCTGCTGATTTTTAGCACGGGAATGTTCTACCAGTGTGAAAAAAACTGCGCGAACTGTAGGAAGAGCTTTTTTCACCCGCTGATGGAATTACGTGAACTTGTTTAGTAACTCCGCTGAATTCCGCAGTTAAATTCCGCAGAGTGAAATTCCGCTTGTTCTACCCAGGCCTAGTTTTCACATCAGCACATCCAGGTCACAAAAGATCCCTTTCAGCTGTGGAGACCCCCAAGTCTCCATACTGTGTCCTGTCATCTTCATCCTTCTCATGGAGCTTCTCTGTGCTCATCTCACAGAGAACAGCATTAGGATTCACTAATATCCTGATGATACACAACTCTGCTCGAAAAGTCTCCTCTGCTTCAAAAATACAACGCCTCAATCACTGCTTGCACATCATTCAGACCTAGATGCCCAGCGCCTACCTGAAGCTCAACCCAATCAAGACAGAAATCCTGTGATTTGTTAAGAACTATAAACAAGATACAGTACAAAGCTGGCTCAATCACAGGAACCTTGACTACTTTGAACCATAATTTTCACTTAATTTCAAGTCACTTGGATTCCCTAGACAAAAAACTCACCCTAAAGGAACACATAGCCAAGAAAACAGATAAAGCCTTGTACCAGTTCTTTCAAACCAGTCAAACCATTTTTTCCACAAAGCTACATCTGAACTAGTGTTAAAGCTCTCTTACTCTTTCATCTGAATGATGGTAATGCCCTAATCAATGGCCTTCAAGACTGCACACTGGCACCCTTTAAAGGCATCCTACATGCTGCAGCACATCTCATCCTGGAACCTGAAGAAATTGATCATCCTGCTGTAACTCAATTGCCCCCTTTGCCAGCCCACACCACCTTCAAACCCAGCTGCATCACTTACACAGTTATCACGACCAGCACTCCTATTTATCTTGCAGACACCAACTCTAGTGGTTTTAGGCACATCCACAGCCAGTCCACCATCAGGCTAGAGACTAAGAAGTGTAAAAAAAAAAAAAAAAGCCAGCAGGTCTTTTCCATCTCTGCACCAAGGATCTAGAACTACATCACCTTATCCATCAGTACTGCCCAAGTGCTGGTCCAATTTAGTGAAGAGTAGAAGACTCATCTCTTTAAAAAACAATACATCACATTGCATTAGCCATCCACAACCCAGCTTTCTCTCCTCATAATTGTTGAATTTATGCTTGTCTTACAATCATGTTCCAGATGTGCCAGAATCCTTGGGATCTGGGTGGTGTCAGATGCTACACACCTACATGTTCAACCTTTACATGAGGGCCATGTACTTTTGATTACTGCCTAATTAAAATAATAAAGGTAAAAGTGGGTATCACTAAAATGTCTCCTAGTGATTTTGATAAAACCATCTGCTCTTTCGTTGATTGGTCAGGCAGGGATTAATGATGAATATGCCTTTTATTGATGAGGTTTAGAAAAAGGAGTTGTGAGTCACCACTCCTTACTGATTGATTGAGATACGTTCCCTCTCAAACATAGTTCTGAACAGCTCAAGATGCAAACTAAACAGAAATGATAGTAAGCTCAAGCTCTTAGGTACGCCACAAGATGGTGGAGATTTCTGACTAGTCAGAAAAACTCTGAACCATCAAAACACTTGACCAGAAAACATCATACAATGCTCCATGGTTGAGATTAATCTGTGGTTGTTACATGTGTTGAGTGCTGTAGAGAGGACCTGGAGATCTAATGAGCAAGAGTGGTCTCCATCCAGGAAGTGATTTATGTCATCTAGAATTTTCAAAGTGACTATTTTAGTACTGATGCCAGTACAGGTAAGGCGTACTTCAGTTCAACTTGTAATGGATTGTAATGAATGAGATATCTTCATGATAGTCTTCATGTTTTGTCTGTGATGTAAGAGGAAAACAAGGAAGACGTAGGGAGCCGATGTATTCGATTGAGTGTAGCTGCATATTGATCTGGCAGGGTGTATGTATTAAGTTGTTTTTTGTTATGTGAATCAATTTTTTGAGCACTCATTGTTCCTTGTTGAGTATTTTTCTTTTTTTGTGTGTAAGGTTTTTGTGAACCATGGTTGTGTCTTATTATGTTACGTGAACATGGCAATATTATGTCTTGTATTATAATCTGTAACATGATTATGTCATGTCATGTCATGCTTCTGAATGCCAGACATGTTTCTATGCTGATTCCTCTTGCCTTTATCAGGAGGAGTCGGTGTGCAGAAACACGGAGAGATCCTGATGCAACTCAGAGTTGGTGGAATTATATTCCATAGTGAAATAGTGAAATATAGCTCTGTCTGACTTGCAAAGGGGACATACAACTGCCTCAAAGATGTTAGGATAAAAGAGAGAAAGAAAAACAAAGGAGGGAACTGGAGAGAGTAAATAACCAGCCCCAACACCATTGCCACCACTATAATTACCACCATCATTGCTGTTGGACCTGGCCCTATTTTGCAGGGTTATTCCCAAACTTTTTTCCTTCCTCCTGGCTTTAGGACTCTGGGCACTTTACCACCGATAATCAGTGCTAGTGTATGTGCTCTCTCCTTTAAACTTAGGGGCATATTTACTAGCCTCTAACACCACCGGAGCGTCACTGTTTTTGACGCTCCAGTGGTGTTGCCCCTTTCCTCATATTTGCAAGGTGGTGCTAAGCCACTTAGCGTGGCCTAATGCTAACTTGTAAAAATGTCCCTTTCAGCAGCAGTCCGCTGTGGCGAAGGGGCATGCAATGGGTGTTACTGTGGGCATTCCACCACAACACCCATTGCTTTTTGACTCTGCACCAGATTTACAAGGCTGAGGCAGTGCCAAAAACTATGTCCAGGTAATACCTGGTCTTAGAATGGCAATACGAGGAGAAATTATTAATTTCTCCCCGTTTTTTGCTCTTTCTATGTGTGCTGCATTCTGTAGCACACCTAGAAATAGCAAATTGCCATTATTAATTGTTTATATGCAGGAAGGTGTCCCTTCCTGCAAATAAACAATCGCCCCTGCAGTGCAGGAACGCCCCTTTTACTATGCATAGGTCACCCATAAGGAAGGACCTAGGTAGCCCTATGGGCAGGGTGCTGTGTAGGTAAAAGGTAGTACATGTGCCTTTACTGTGTGACGTGTTCTGGTAGTGACAAACAGCCTTTTTGGTTTCCCACTACTGTGAGGTCTGCTACTTTCATAGGCTGACATTCGGAATCCCCTTACAAGTTTTTAAGTGGTAATTCCTGATCTTGAAAGGATTAGTGCTGCTATGTTTGGTATGTTTAGAATGGTAGTGAAAAATTGTGTTGGTGGATTTTTTGATTACTATTTTAGAAATGCCACTTTTAGAATGAACATTTCTCTGTGCTGATAACTCCAGTGTTTTGCAGCATGACCCCAATCTACGTCTAGGGGAAAGTGACAGCTACACTTAGTGCATACTTTACAGACAGCCACAACACAGGAAAGAACCTCTTCTGGAGTAAAGTCTGCTGACCTTAAAGTAGTGCCCCACTACTGTGACTGACTGTTCCCAGGAACTTCTGCCCTGCTTTGCTGTGCTGCCCTGATGCCTGCTGACCTTTGCCCTGACAAGAAGGGCTACAGAGTGCACTCAGAGTGACCCCACAGCGACTCTGACATCGCCGTGGGTGCCCCCCCCCTGTTGCCACCTGTTCTCCCCCGAGGTCTCAGGCATATCAAAGACCTCACTACAAAAACGTTTACATTTTTGGCTTTAAAGTACAGCCCAAGTGCCGTGGGCTCAGCGCTGAGGTTGCCTCAGTGGAGGCCTTGTGATTACCGGCAGTTCACCCCGCTATCCAAGGCCAGCACTCCTGCTGCTTTGCATGTCACAAGTACCCTGTTGCATAGGTACAGAGAGAAATTTACCACAAAGTCCTAGAGTAGTGCTTTTTGGCCATTTCATGTCAGTCCAGAGGGGCCGTTGTTGCCCAGGTACTGCATGCTCAGTAGATGCTGGGCTTCGCTCCGAGCTGGTTGGGAGAAGACCACAACGATGTCCCCAGTAGTACAGTATTGTAACTCCCCTTGAGGGAGCACCTGCATCTTTTTGAGCCTATGTTTACATCAACAAACCATCTTTTCCACCAGGGCTCATACAGAGTACACTAACCCTGCTAATAGAAGCACAGTGGTATATGTACCCACATAGGTGTACTGTGGTTGATGTGTTTATGCTGATATTTCGTGATTTTGGTGCTTATGAAGACCCTTGATCAATTATGTGTGCTGCATCTAACCTAACTACTGTATTACATGCCCTGATATTAGCATGTATGTCGTTTTATGCCTTGCATCGTCAGGATAACGAGTACTACATCAGGGGAATGCCTAATATGCACAGTAATTTTTTTATTGCATGATAAGTTTTGAATACCATACAAGTGGATTGATCATTCATTTTTCTTATGTAATATGATGTATGATCTGAGTTTACCTTGTATCTTAGAGTTTTTATCTCCTTTTATTGATGTTACTGTTTTGTAGGATTGTATTGTAAAATGTACTTCTATGGTTTTTAATCAAAACTGAATTGATACTGGATTGCCCCTTAGTACATTTCGACATTTGGAAGTGACACTTAGGTTGGCTTGGAGCGCATAGTGGTCCCTTAGTTGAGGTTTTTGCCCTCCTCCCTTTCCTCTTGATTTCAATTAAAAATGTAACATTGATATTTGGACGTCACAGACATGATGAGACATGATAGTGTTTTTATGAACTGTTCTTATAATGTATTGTAAAAGACACTGTAGAATATTAATGGTACTGTAATGTTTTTCTTTTATTGTACTTTTATGGTCTATTTATTTAGATCGAATAAAGTATACTCTACTACTACAAGCATTACCATCACCACAATACCTACCACCACTATTATTGCCACCGCAATCATCACCGCCACAATTAACCCTACTGTTATTGCTGCTATAACCACCTCTACTACAACATCACAACTATCATCACCAAAACAAATTCCATTGCTTCCACCATCCTCGTTACTTTACCATTTTGACTTCCACCACCATCACCGCCACTCATCACTACTTATCCATATCACCATTTTACCACAAGCAATATCACTATCTACATCAACATCACTACGAACCATCACAGCTGCTACAACTTCAATGTCTCCTACCACCATTGTCATCTCTGCTAGCACCAACATAACTATTACTACTGCCATCACTAGCACCACAATAATCATGTGTATTTTTGTGTGTAAGGGCATTGTGAATTTTACAGTCTGCGTGTGGGCCAGATTTATAAAGGTACTTATGTGTAGTAAAGTTACGAGTGTGGAGTACTCACACTTGTAACTTTATTATACGTAAGTCCCTTTGTGAATCGGCCCTGTATGCATGTGTGGCTGTGTGTTTGTAACAGAAGGGTGAAGTGGAAAAGTGTGTCAAAGGCATTTTGTACTTACAATCAGTATAAAAAGATATTACCAATTGACTTTTCTTTCTGCTTGCTTGTCTAGCAATGAATAATTGGGAGTGTATTTTACACAGGGCAAGCACTAATAAGTGTCTTAAAAGATTTTAACTGGACATCATTTCCAGTCACTGGAATCAGCTTAAAAGATGTACGGACACCTTCCTGCACAAAAGGAATACTGAGGGTCATTTTCCTCTTTCTATGCATGCTGCAGAATGCAGCATGCATAGAAAGAGGAAGTAAAGAGGAGAAACAAAAATATTTATCCTTGTTACGCCTCACCTGGTAAGGTGTAGCATTTATTATTTGTTAAACATTTTTTATTGAAAATTAAAGATAGTAAACAGTACAATCATACACAGTTAATAAACTCGTTTGGACAAAGAATCCCTTAAAAGAAAAATAGAAATATGAAATACAAATCTAGTAACGAGAAATTGCGAAATTAACCAATAATAATTATCTATGTTTTATGAGTTTTTTTACAAAAAGGAAGAGAGAGAAAAGGGAAAGCTAGAAAGAAGAAATAGACGAAAGGAAGAGAAAGAGAAGTAGAAAGAAAACCATAAGTTTTAGGAAAGTGATAAGTGTGAAAATAGAAAAGTGGTAAAAGGTAACCAAAGTTAATCAGATTTAATTTTTGGAGACATCGAGGAAGATGAGACAGTAGATATTCTATGTTCATCACAAATAAGATTCCACCAAACCAACATACATAATTTAGGATTATCTTTCCAGCAAGTTAGTAAAACTTTAAATGCAAGAGCAATAAAAAGATCAAATAATACAGGCTTTGAAGATAGATTATTAAAATCAGCAGATAAAGTACCAAGAAAAATATTTTGAATAGATAATGGAACATTACATGAAAAAATCAATAAACATTTTGACCATATGGACTTCCAAAATTCATTCACTTTAGGACAATAATAAAGTAGATGAGTCAAAGTGCCATCAGACCAGCATAAGGGAGAGACAGAGGAATCAATTTTATGAAGGAGGGAGGGAATAATAACAGCTCTATTGAATGCAAAAAAAAAAAGATTGAGTAATATTGGCAGCTTTGGAGGTACTAAAAATGTTACGCCACAATTGATCCCATTGGTGGACAGATAATGATTGAGATAGATCTGTCTCACATAAAAGTTCGATAGAGGATTTATTCCTTTTAGGGATAGGAGAAGACAGAGTTTTATATATGAAGGAAGCTCTGGGGATGGAATCATTAGTAATATTGTATAACGGTGTCGTAGGGGTGAATGGAGTAATGTCAAATGTAAAGTTGTTATTTAGTAAAAATGATTGAAGTACAGGAAATAGTTGGTTATATTGTTGCAGGCAGGAATCAGATAGGTTATATTTTTCTTGCAACGGAGGAAAACATAGAACAGAGTTTTTAGAGACCAAATGATAAACATAAAAATACTCTTTTCCTTCCAATGCTTGAAAAAAATGATTTATGACGAAATTTGATACATTTATTGTACCAAATAGAGGATGCAGGGAAAGATTGACAAAAACCTGATCCTTGGGTATTGTATGTAGTAGATGTTGGGAGTATTTTAAAATTGGGTTTTTAGATATGAATGTATAATTAGACATGAAAACACTATCATGAAATGAAATTTCATGCAATAAAGAACGTACAAAAACAATTCATATGGGTCTAGGAGAATCATGGTATTCTTTAGTAAAAGCATAAAATTGTCGAATTGAAAAGGCAGTATGATATAACTTAAAATAGGGAAAATGTACACCACCTTCAGTCCTTGGCCGAATTAGCTTAGATAAAGCAATACAGACACGTTTGTTATTCCAAAGGAATTTAGTATGAATAGAAGTGATTTGGGAAAAATAATAATTAGGAATTTTAAAGGGTAACTTAGAGAGAATCAAAGAACATGAGGGACAATCATAATTTTAATGGTATTTAATGTACCCCATTAGGATAAAAAAAGAGGAGACCAGGAAGATAATAAATGTTGGAGTTTAAGTTTTAAAGCAGTAAAATTATGAGCTAGTGTATTGATATGGTGTGGGAAAACCAAACCCCCAAGTATTTAATCTTACAGGGAAAATTAGGGAAAATTAGTATTGTCAAACATATAGTGATAACAGGAGGAGTTTAATGGTAAAATCTCAGTTTTTGAAAAATTTAGTTTGTAACCAGAAATACCGGAATGCAAACCAATCTCATGTAAAAAAGGTTCCAGGGAAGTGGAGGGATTCAACATATAGACCAGAATATCTTCTGCATACGCAGAAAGTTTAATTTCTTGGGAATTAAATTTAAAACCAGATTACATCTGATACATTCAAGAAAGGGTTCTAAACACAGAAGAAAAAGAAACGGTGAGAGAGGACAACCTTGTCTAGGGCCTCTATGTAGATTAAAATAGGGGGAGAAATGATTATTGACAAATACACAAGCATGTGGTTCAACATATAGGGGTCGATTCCGATCTCGGTCGGAAGGCCTCCGAATCGGATTTGACTTCACCGGATCCGAGTCGGAGGCTTTGTTTCCGACCGAGTCGTACAGAGGTCCGGACGCCCAAGTACGTTGCGAATGAACGCGAAATCGCCGACTGAATCGTTTCCGGGCCCGAACCGCTCCGTATGACTCGCTCGCACTCGATTCATAACGCGCAATGGAGACGTTTTACGACCGAGCCAGTACGATGCACGATCCGGACAGCCGGATCGAGTTGGAGTCTCCGGGACGAAAAGGCTCCGGGAAGCGGACTTCGGGTGTCCGTGCCGGACCCCCTTTGCCCGTAGCCTTACGAGTCAGACACAGGGGGAGACCCAAGGGTCCCCCCTACACATGCATATACGGTGGGGGCGTGAGTGAGGTGTCCCCGCGATAGGAGGCACACTTCTCCAAGACGTGCTATTTTCACAATGTGAGTCTATGTACGCGTCGTACAACAGGCTCCCATTGACTTTAATGGGGCTCCGAGCGACACGAGTCCGTCAGCGCTCGATTGCATTGTACTCGCTCGCTCGGAGCCAAGGGGCACGAATCGGTCGGATATCGCTCCGGGATCGTGTCGGACGGAACGGTTTCCGGCCCGGATCAGAATCGGCCCCATAGTAGTTTGAAAAAAGAGATACATTTTAGGCCAAAACCAAAGCAGAGGAGAGTAGAGAACATAAATTGCCAATTTATACGATCAAAAGCTTTTTCAGCATCAAGTGACAGGGCTGCAAGGGGAGAGGAGTATTTTTTCCCAAGGGCAAGCATGTTGGAAAACATTCTAGCATTATCAGATGCAAGCCTGCCCTTAATAAAACCAACCTGGTCAGGTTTAATAAGAAGGGGAATAATATCCTCCAAACAAGATGCCAAAATTTTAGCAAAAATTCTACAGTCATAACTGATTAACGAAATCGGACGATAGTTTTTACAGAGGGTAGGATCCTTATCTGGCTTGGGGATAATAACAATAAGGGCTTCCAAAAAAGAACCACTGACTTTAGAGCTGGACAAAAAAAAATTAAAATGTTCAAGCAATATTGGAGCCAAAATAGAGGAAAAGAAAGAAAAAAGTTCAACGGAAAAAACATCTGGACCAGGAACTTTAGCTTTCTTCAAAGACTTAAGAGCATCTCTAATTTCCTGAAGAGTAATATTTTTTCAAGAGTTTAGATAGTATCAGGAATGGAAGGAGGGTTAGGGAGTCCATGTAAAAAAGCTTTGATATTACACTCAGCAGGAGTTGAATCTTCTGTATATAGTAGCTCATAATAGGATTGAAAGGTATTAATGATGTCAGAATCAGAGGACATCATATTGGGGCCGATTCACAGAACTAATCTGAGACAAAATCCTAAACTTACTACTTTTGATATTCACAGAAGGCATTTAGTAGTAGTAAAGTTAGGATTTTGTCTTAAATTAGGATTTTGTCTTAAATTAGGATTTTGTCTTAAGTTAAACTTAAGTTAAACTTAAGTTAAACTTAAGTTTGTCTTAAGTTTTGGTCTTAAGACAAAATCCTAACTTAAGACAAAATCTAACTTAAGACAAAATCCTAACTTTACTACTACTAAATGCCTTCTGTGAATACCAAAAGTAGTAAGTTTAGGACTTTGTCTCAGATTAGTTCTGTGAATCGGCTCCATTGTTATTATGTTCACTGCGAATAGGGGCAATAGTTTTCCGTTCCGATTTGATTTTTAAATAATTGGCCAACATTTTACCAGCTTTATTCTGGCCTCCATGGTATTTGGACTTAATTTTAAGAAGGTCATTACATGCGTCTACCGTAGCAATCTTATTCAGGGCAGGCTTGGTTTTAATCAGTTCCTGTAAGCTCGAGGAGGATTTGGAGGTGAAGTAGGTATGTTCAAGAACTTTAATATGTTGGAGAGCTGAGAGGTATTTAGAATCCAATACTTATTTCTTTTTGGCTGAGTAGGCAATAGTGAAGGCCCAGAAGGAAGCCTTAAAGTCGTCACAATTATTATTAAAAGAGGTATCTTTAGATTGATTTAATTGAAAAAATTAATTACTAAAAGAGGTCACTTCCAAAGGCTTGGTATGACAGTAAAGAATTAATAAAACACCAACGTCCCTGTTTAGAGGTATTGAAGAACATATCAAAAGAAGACAAAACAGGGGCATGATCAGAAATTAAAATAGAACCAATTATTGATGATTGAATAGAGGGATGTAACGATTTGGAGACTAAAATATAATCAATATGAGACATAGTGTGATGTACATTGGAAAAGAATGTGAATTCATATATATCTGGGGTAACACATTTTCCATACATTAAAGAATGGATGAGAGGCAATGGCGGATTGAAAAGCTTTGTGAGACTTATAAGGTTTAAATTTACAATTATACTTTCTATCAGTAAACAGGTCGAACCAGTCATTAAAATCACCAGCAACAATGATATTAGGATTAGAAATAGAAGAAAGTTTTAATTTATCATTTTGCCAAAGTCAGGGTCAGATTTAACAGGGCCATAAATATTAAGGAGAGTAACTTGCTTTTGAAATATAATATCGTCAACCAGAACCCATCGTCCATTTGTATCAACTTGGTTGATAAAATTTGAATATTCAATAACTTGTGAAATAGAATGGCTACACCACCTTTACGGTTAGCAGCAGGAGAAAAAAGAACCTGACTAACCCTTTGACACTTAAGTTTAAGTGATTCAACATCATTACAATGCGTTTCCTGTAAAACAGCAACATGTGTATTAAGTTTTGATAGATGAGAAAGTACTGTTGACGTTTGACGGGATGACCCAGACCACGGACATTCCACGAGACAACGTTAAACATGTTGCGGGGTGAGAGAAAGCATACGGGAACAGGCAAAATGGACTTCAAGACCAATAAAAAAGACAGAGAAACACCGTTTGTCAACCATGAAATAATATAAGTAAACAGTTATGGGGAAAATTAAAAAAAGGGTTAGGAAAACACTCATGTAAAAACAAGAGAAGTAAGAAGAGGAGACAAGAAAGAAAAAAGCTAAATAGGATAAAGAGAGAAATGAGGGGAAAGAAATAAGAAAAAGAGAATGTAAGACAGATCAAGGATGAGAATCCTGATCTGAAGTGAAGAGGGTAAAGGGTAAGTTAAGGGCATGTTTACGCCAAAAGCAAGAATGGCAACAGAGAAGGAGTCTGGAAAATGTACAAAAGGTAGCCACAGACTTAAAGACAACATAGAAAAAAAGGAGTAAATAAGACCTAATCATGCATGAAATTAAAAGTATTAGTAACATACACTATAATATACAAGAAAACAAAAGAAAAAAGAGATTAGCCATAGACAAAGAAATATATAATTGGAGCAAAAGTCGAAAAAACCCATGGATGGAGTTAAGCATTTTTGGAAATATCAACCATTAGTCTCCATAGTGTGATTTGTAATATTTTGCAAAAATGTTTTCATCTTAGCCGGGTTATCAAAAGAATGTGAGATGCCTTCATGGGTGATCTTACAGAGGCAGGGATGTAGAATGCCATATTGAATGTTCAAATGTCTCATCTGGGGTCGAAGAGCTCAGAATTCTTTTCGACGGGCATTGGTTGCACTGGAAACATCTCGTGAAATAAACAGGTTATGGCCAGACCATATAAGAGGACGTTTTACTTTAGCAGCCTTCAAGACACGCATTAGGTCAATGAATTCCAAAAAGAGCATTATGATGCCACGTGGTTTCGCTGAATGAGGTTGATGACGGCCCAGACGATGTGTTCGTTGAATGTTAAGAGGCGGTGTAGATTGAAGACCAAGGAGGTCCGGAAGAAATTTCTTCAAGGAGCTCAAAAGGTCAGGGCCCTCAATGTTCTCAGGAAGACCGTAGAGGCGAATATTGTTCCGTCTATTTTGGTTTTCAAGGACTTCGGTGTGTAGTTTGAGCTTCTGAATTTCTTGTTCCAACACAGGTATTTTGGTAGTTATGTCTTGAAGATCCCCAACACGTTGTTCCAGCTCCGACATCTTCCCCTCCATAACGATCCATCGATCCTCAATTTGTTGCAATTCTTCATTAGTTGCACACATAAATGGTTGAAGTCTACGTACCTCATCTAAAATAGAGTCTAAGACAGGATTCTGGGATGATAAAATTGGAGAAGGAGGGTCATTCTTCGCTCTTTTTGGTTTTGTACCGGAAGAAGACAGTTTGGAGGGTGTATGCAAATCGCTGGCCATCTTAATATAATGAATTGAACACTGCGTAAGGTTTTGAAAAGAACAAATCCGGCCCATGCATCAAAGAGGAGACTATAAGCGCAAACAGTTCAGTGAAAAAGGGTATATAAAGAATTATTCTGTATAAGGTGGTCGCATGGTCTGATTTCCCTGAAGTTGCTGTACCTAATAAGAACTAATAGGCATCATAGAGTAGGGCTACAGTGACTTTCCAGCAATAAGTACAGTAAAAATGAAGATTCAGGCCAGAAATAAGCAAAGTCATTTATGAGCAGACATATTTGAGGAGACAGTCACTCACTTGAAGAAACAGCAACAAAAAGAGGCAACAAAATCACCACTGCAATACCCGGATCTAAGTAGTATACCTCATTGCTAGTTGTCCCAATGTTGCAGGTTACCAGTAAAATGAGGAAAAGCTCCAAAAATTCAAACGTGAGCGACACGACCTAAAATGGCGGCCGCTCGCGTCTATGTGAGGAGAATCACTGCCGCAGCACCAGGGCCACAGAACGCACCTCTGGAGGTCAGCACGCATGCAGTTTCACTGCGAGAGATAAGGAGCCGTGGACCGCATCAGAAATAGCAAGGCATGGCGAGGAAGGGGCCACAAAAAGCAAAGGCGCTCCGTGTCCGCACCGGAGCTCAGAAGTCTGCCACCATCTTGCGTCGGCACCGAAGCCACTCCCGAGGTGTAGCATTTTGACGCATTTGCAGTTCTACCAATGTTAATAAATCTGGGAATGCACTAAAATCCATAGGTGGATGCATGGGAACACAAAAACTCTACCCATGGAACCCCTTCCCAGGGCAGAGTAATGCAATACAGCAATTTGCGCTGTGTTGAATTACTCTGGATTTATCAAGCCTTGCAGGGCCACACAAAGTGGCCTTGTGTGGCTTGATAAATCCGACTTAGGTTTTGCGTCACCCTTACACCCCCTTGCATCGCACAAGGGCCATGCAAAAACTACATAAATATGCCCCTAAACCTTAAATAACAAGTATTATGGTGCTAATGTGCATTCTGGGCCACATTAGCACTGCCTGAGAAGCTTATGGAATATAGCTTAAAACGTTCGTTTTTGCAATTGGAAAGATTTTAGAATTCTTTACTATAGATTTCTGCATGAATGAAAGTGAAATATTTTGTACCAGCAGGCATCGTGTCAATATTATTCAAGTGTATTCAAAGTACAACACATCACCAAATATCGCTGTAAAAAGGAAAACAAACACTGCGCGAAACAGTTCTTTAAATCCGGTGGAAAGGTACTGTTTTTGGGAAACTTCGAGTTACATGAGAAAAGAGTGGTGTTAATTTTGTTATTATTTTAATCATAAAACAAACGAATGAGAATGATCTGGTAACCAGGCATGTGTTACATAGTCACTCTTGTAGTATAGAATGCAGGCATGAGTGCCATAGCAAAAACAGCATGCCCTACAACCTTTATGTTCATCTGAAAGCAAGGAATCAGGAGACAGTAAGACAGACAAGGTAATCTTTTAGCAATTGATGCTAGGGACCTTTCAGTGTGACAGTGACATGTTAGAAATGAGCTCAGTTAGAAATCTTCAAAACAACACGCCCCTGCACATAGAAATGGGATGTCAAGAGTATTTTAGCTACAGATCAGCTCTTTCAGTTGTCATAGATTTCTTTTTAGTTCAAACAAGTTTGCCTGAGTTGAAGTGGTACAAAAAACATGCTGGCACAACTCACACAGGCCCATATTTACTAAACGTTTGTGTCAGGCAAGCTGATGCAGGGCAACGCAAAGGCTTACTTGGGGTTTGCAAAACCATGCAAGGCTTGATTTGCATGACCTTGCCTAGCTTTGTAAAGAAATTTGGCAGGCGCTCCATGGATGGAGCATGGGTGTTGTTCTGCCTCCATTAATCAATTTCATGCAATTCAAGATGTACTATCATTTGTAAAGCTGGAATTGCATGAAACTGGTACGCTTACCACACAGAGCAATAACGAGACTCCTCGTTACTTGTTCTTTCTCTGTATGATGCATTCTGGAACAGGCACTGAAAGAGAAAAATGCCTCTTTAGATTGTTGTTTTGCATGCAGATGCCCCTTACTACACAAAAACAATCCTGCCTCAAATGGAGGCACCCTTGCAGCAGAGCACAAGGGTGCTTGCGTTGGCGCTAGGCAGCCGCAAGGGCACCAATGCTGGGAGACATCTAAAGAGTGCCATATCTTTGCAAATATGGCACTCTTCAGCTCTCTCCTCTTCACGCTCTGCATACGTGCATTAATTACTTAAACGTTGATCAACCAATAGTATTGCACTTTAAGTAGTGCTCCACTTTGACCCAGGCCAGCATCTGATTTACTGCAGCGGTTGCAATAAAGTTGCTGGTTACTAGAAGCGCAGAAACATTTTAACACCTGCTCGCCCTCGAAGAGAGTGGACTTTTAAGGCCATATTATCAAGAACGGGCGATAACATTATCGCCGCTTTAGCGGCAGGAAACTGCCGCTAAAGCGGCGATAAGGGGCTTGATAATATGCCCTATAGAATTCCAATAGAAGCCCAGGTATGATGTCCTTCACACCAGAACCTGGGCTTCTATTGGAATTCTCTTATACAGACCCACCCTTTTCTGTTGCTTGAATCTGCAGAAGAGCTTCCTCTCAGAACTTTATGGACGGTACAAGAGCGAAAGAAATATAAGCAGGAAAAAACCCGTTTCTCTGTGCAGTAACAGTACATTTAAAAGTAAAACATTTGCTTCCTAATAAACATAAAATGCAGGTGAGCATAAACTACAGACTATCAGTTGATAGTCTTCACATCGTAGAAGAGCACGTATGCACGTATATTTTTCTATAAAGCTTAATTTTGATCTATATATATTTTGAATAGGGAATTTTCTTTCCACTCATCATTGTTAAATATGCCAAACTGCCCAAAGAAAAATCAGAACATTATTAAAAAAATCAACTGAGAACTGCAGAGGACAGATCTAAACTACATAGTATGTGCCAACTTCCCCCTTTCCAACCTCGATCCGATAGCACGATGTTCTGAGTCCTTCTGCTGAACATTGAGGGCCATCGCCACTGCCTGTTTACATGGCAAATGTTTGTTTTTCATGCACTGTGCAATTTGCCTAAAGTTTTTGTTAATGACTGATGAGTTGATCTGAAAACTTCAGGAGCATTTTCCATCACTCACATCCATAAAAACAATTCACTTGGGTAGGAGTCGGCAAGACAAGATGCTCCAACATACAGATTAGCATCAAGACTATCATTCCATTGCTCAAGGCCGAGCCTTCTGTGAGTGTCTTCATCTTTCTATCACTACTTACCAGAAAAACCTATCAGCGGCAGCTCCTCCACTAGGGCAGAGGAGAGTCGCCCCACTTGCAAAAGAAAAGGAAAAATAAAACGATAATAACGTAATGTTATTATCATTTTATTTCTCCGTACTGTGCCAGTTTGGTTTTTAGTACTGTGCGGGGCGAGGCAAGGCACTTTCACGGGGAGGCTGTGGCTGGCTGTGTTGGGCAGGCCAAACTGTCATGCGCACTTTAGAATTTCTCCACCCGGCTGTGTTGTACAGTCGAGTAGAGAACTGTCCCAAGCTCCCAGTCCCTGTCTGGGTGGCAAACCAGGCCACTCAGACCAATCACGACGCTGCTGTCATGCTGGTGACAGCAGCGTCGTGATTGGCTAGTGGAGTCTGGGAGCCTGTGTGTTTCCTGCTTCCGTCCGTCGTTGACAGAAGAAGGACAGAGGAGAGGCAGAGGCAGGCAGGCAAGTGAATTTTTATTCTACCCCGACCCACCCGTACTATTCAGTAGCAACCACCACTGACACCTGTCACACTTTTTGTGTCCCTTACCCTGCCACAGGTTTAAAACAAACAGAATTGTAAAACATGCACATGAATGTTCATGAACTGATGAGCTGCTTGTGTCTATTAGGTCTAGGTTATATAACTCAATACACCTCTTCGCTGATTCCTGAATTTGGTGGCATTGCATATGGGTGACTAGATCCGTGCAATTATGAGTCAATGCACTGATGAATGGACGCATACATTCAAGGATAACTTCCAAAAAGCATGCATGAATTATATTATATAAGTAGGTAAACTCATTAAATAATGAAGAGGCGCTCGAGTTAAACCCCAGACCTACTGGCTTGGTCTATCTATTGAAATGCCCTTGCGGATTGGGATACGTGGGGAAAACGGAACGTAAAATTAAAACCAGATTGAACGAACATTAAAGTAACATCAGGACCATGAATCAGAAATCCTTCGTCGCTACACACTTTTTGGAGTCCAAGCATGACATCAGCCAACTCAGATTCCTGGTACTAGAGTCCGTGGACCTATGTGAAGGTCGAAACAATCACAAATACCTTCTTCAAAGAGAAATCTTTTGGACAAAATTGTTGGATACCATCATACCAAATGGACTCGATGATCGCATTGAATACAGTTGTTTCCTGTAAATCGCTATGACTTTCCCACTTCTATCTCTTGGTAATGGTGGTAATGGTGCCTCCATTTCCCCACTGTACTCTGCCTCAACTTTTCACCTCAACTCTTTATATTTTATTTTATTTCATTTCACTCATTTTATTCACTTCTTCCTTATGTTTGTTTAAATGTTGGTTTTCACCTCCCCCATTATGTCTCTCCACTCTTGATAATAACTAATTCCTGTTTTTTCATTTGTCTTATTCACTTGATTTAACGATGGCAATGGTGCCTCCATTTTCACACTGTACTCTGCCTCAACATTTCTCTCCAACTCTCTCCATTTTACCTATATCTTCCTTATGTTTGTCTATATGTTGATTTTCACCTCCCATACTATGTCTTTGCTTATTTTTTTTCCGTTTTCCCATTTATCCTATTTATTTCATTCACTTGATTTAGCCTTTCACTTGTTCCTTTCTTTTATTTTGATCGACCATTCCGAGATGGCCCCCATTTTCCACTATCAGTGGATTGAGTTTGTTTTTACTTTACTTTTCACTCTTTATTTTTTCTCCTATGTCACCACCCGTCTTCGTAATTTTTGTTTTCGTGTTTGCATGGTGATTTGATTGATTAAGCGTTTTCGGTATCTCCAGGGCGCCCCACTTCCGGGACGCTTTCTATTTCTATTCCTTCATTTACTCACACTGCACACGCACTGGTCTTCCATCACGGGATACTGTTGGAATGTCGGAACCGCGGTAAGAATGTTTGTTAACACCTGCACTGTGTCATCTTTTGCATGTTTCTATCTGCATTGACAGTTGCCGGAATGCCAGATTTGCTAAAAGATTGCCTGTACGTTGTTACTCTTTGCATGTTTTATCAGCACCAACAGTTAAAGCAATTCTTTAACGCACTATACCTTCCTTGCCGGTTTATAACTCACTCGTTGGCCTCAGATGGCACTATACTTGTTCTGTACATGCCCGTTGAAGGTTGTATATGCCGATTTCTCGTTTCTCTTTAGTTACGCCCAACCAGCCACGCTTGTCACTGACACATCGTTACCTACGACTTATCCGCACTGGGTTCACTCACTGCTGGTTAATCTATTCTTTTAATTCTTCATTCATTTCTCAATATTTCTATACACCACGATGAGGTGTTCCACATTATCACCATTAATTCTCCAGATGCAATTATAATTTTTTTTACAGCCTCAGTTTCCATTTAATTGTTTTTTAGACATAATTTCCCTGACGAAGGGTTCGCCCGAAGTGCATTGGGTTTGAACTACCATCGGGTTTGAACAACAATCCTTTGGAAGGAATTTGAATTTGATTTCAAGCAACAATGTTGAATAAATATCACTCCAATGATTACCTGTTGTCTATTCACTAAATAAGATTGGAGGAACCTCCACATCGGAGTTTGGCTGTGCAATCGAGGGACGTTACCCGGCTGGATAACGCTTCCTATTTTTATTGTAATTGTTAACATGAAATCGGTATGTTACAGGTCAGGTGTGGTGCAATTAGAAGAGGACTTGCTGTTGCCTTACACATTTAGAAGCGCTGTTACTGCACTGCCTATGTACAACCCCTTTGAATGTTTATGCGTAACTGATAAAAGTGCTCACATATTTGAAATAACAATGACAACAGCGTTAAAAAAAAAAGAACAAAATTGTTGAAAACATCAGAAAGGCTCTAACCGTGGATATAAAATCTGTTCAATGGAACCCTCTGATGGAAGTGCCTAGTGAAGAGCAAAGTCAAAATGGATGCCGTGGTATAATAGCTGGGATTTGATGTCTTTACTTTATGGGCTCTGAAACATGTATTGTAAGACCACTTAGGATTGTATAACATTTACCAGATGTTATAATCTACAGGAGATACAAGTGGTCAAAATATATAAAGTGTATATGAGCGAAAGAAGAACTGATAACACCCACCCCTAGACCTGCCACATACGTGATCCATTATACAGTATGATTCTGCATCTAGGCATGATCAAGAAAACTATGATCCACATGTGCCAAATAGCAATGGGTTATTGGGTGTATCCACCAAAACATGCACAGCAAAAAACAATTTCAAACTTAAAAGTGTTACATTGAATGAAATGGTTTTGAAAATAGCATGACATTACAATAATACAATTTGAATTCAATAATTTCAATAATACAATTTGAATTCAATGTGATCATTCAAATTGAAAAGGAAAGCAGAGTTTAAACCAGTTTAAAGTTTAAATCATAGCTTTTGTCCAGGTTGCATTATGCTTGTTCCTCTGAGATTAGAAGAATTCAAGTTGACTCTTCTTGTCAGCCTTCCTATAGGATTCCTCTGAATAATATAAACAAAGTTCAGAGAGTTCATCTGCTAGATCTTGAAAAGATCGATTTAAAAAAAAAAATTCCTAGTAATGCCATACTTGATTTGTTCAACCTCCCTGTGACACATGGGGGTACATGACACCCTGACACAACTCACTAACCTTGCACTAAGAGTCCATAAATCCCTTATACTGGAGATTCTAAAAACGGATATGGCCCTCATTGACATATGTGAAAGGCTAGATCACATTTGCAGAGAAATTAAATTCCTATCTTTTTCTTAAAAAACATAAGGTGTACCCTTGTAATTATGGAAATCAAACTTGACAAATTCAATTGATCAGACTTTTACAGCCCTGTGGACCCTAACATACACCACATTTGAGGTCCTAGGCTGAAAAAAGAACCCTGTATAAAGAGTCTTGAACTTTCTTTGACAAGGGGGCATCAAGAGTTTTTAAAGATATTACAGCTCCTCTAGTACAGCTGGAGCTCCTCTTAAAGTATCCAATATTTGCATAATTATTGGTACCAGGAAACAAAATATCCTGTCTCTAAAACAGATATCCTTAAAATGATTTATGTAAAACTGTGGATCTTCTGCAAAACATTGTATAAAGATTTCAAATACTATCAAAATATACACACTTTACTTACTAATCATGACTCAATGAAACATTCCAACCATCTATAAACATCTTGGTCCACCAGATTACTTGATTAAATGTCTATACCTTAAGGATGGACAGGTGCAGGGGTACCAGTCATTCATGGAGAGTCTGTTTATCTCAAATATTTGCGAGTTGAAAATTACATTTCATTCTAGTATCTGGGAATGGAACTCAAGCCAGCAAACATGGCCTCACTAAGTTGCACATTTTCTGTCCCCTTTGGGGTGTCACGGATAGAACTAATCACTAACAAAAAATATTGTTCTTAAATACCATCGTTTTGAACATGGCTGCAGCACCTTCCCCAATGTTAAAAATGCATGTTTTGTTTTAACCTGCGCTACGTGACAGGCGCCGCACGGGGCCTGCCACCTGGTGCAGGGAAATGTAGGGGGGCACCATAGGTGCCCCCCAAGTACAAAACGAAAGTGCCCCTGCACGAGGGGGGCCCGCAACGGTCCCCTAAATTCAATCCCCGCCAGCCTTTGAATGGCGGAGGAACCGCCATTCAAAGGCTGGCCTGAAGCAGCATCCTAATGTGGCGGACGGTGCCTGCTAGGCACCGCCACCATACTAGGTATGCTAGCTGAGTCTGACAGCCGGACGGGTTTCCGTCCGCCAGCACTCCGCCTGCCATCCTTATCTGGCGGGTGGAGAATGGCCGCACGATGGCGGTGAACCCGCCACCGGCAGGCTGCCGGTGGCGGGTACTCTGCTATCATAATCAGCCCCATAGTACTCAAAGGTATACCCAGGTCACATTCTGCTTCTCTGAAGGCAGCCCTTCATGTGTCAGGGAGACTAGTCTCAGGAGTGTGATGCTGCACCCTCATCAACACAATCCTCAATGCTCATAAATGGTTCCCTGTTGAACTCTGAAGCTTATTCAAAAATGTCCTGCATTGTGCACAAAACCTTGAACTTTGTCATCCTTAAAGGCCAGACCCAAAAATGGACACTTGCTTTGAAACTCTGAATCCAGTTTTATGGAATATTCTTCTTTACAGAAACAAACAACCATATCCCAAACTTTTATGGAAGTTTTTTTATTCACTCAGCTATACACAGGAACACTTTCTGAAATATTCAAAAGGAGTGGAGACACATACTGCTCCAACAGCATCTCCAAGATGGACTTCAAACCTGAAACTGTAGGCTCTAGATTTATACTTAAACGTGTTCTATTTTTGTCCTTAATGGATTTGTTTTTATTAATTTATATTCACTGTAAATATAAATTTATGTAATCAACTGACAATAACCCGCTCCTGTCTAAGAATGTTATTCCATTATGTATTGTTTGTTGATGTTTAAGTGTGATAGAAATGTCATAATGTAAAACGCTCTGGCACCCTTTGGTCGTTATTACCTATATAAAATTGCAAATACATGAATTCATGAAAACATGATTCCATCATCATGCATTTGTTTTTCAAAGTAGGTATTTCGAATGGTCCAAGTTAGTATACAGCAAACAACAAATATTTTCCAAAAAGAAAGTACTGTAGAACAAGCTCAATTAATTTATTCCATGTTAAATACGACTGCTCTCTAAATAAATTGATGTTGGTAAAGAAAAGCGCAAGAAAATAAGATCTCTTCAATTGTAACAATATTCCTAAAACTATTTAAATGGTATCAATTGACTGCACTATTTACAAAATCAGCAAATATGTATAACCAGAATGTTAGGAATTCTAGTTCTCCTAAATATAATAAATGGCTTGTAACAGAATCAAAATTGCAAACTCTTCTCTTCTTGTATGATATAGTGTATGCAACTGTTAAAAATGGGGTCTCTATTTGGCAGAGGTATGCACCCTCTCCAAGTAGGAACCACAACTCTAGTCAGGCTAAGCTAGATACACACTAAAAGATAACCTGTGCTCACCCTCTGGTAGCTTGGCACAGAGCAGTCAGGTTATCTAAAGAGGCAATGTGTAAAGTATTTGTGCAAAACACACACACAGTAACACAATGAAAACACCACAAAAAGACTCCATACGCGCTTTGAAAAATAGACAATAATTTTATAAATAAATTAAGACCAAAATGACAAAAATATAATTAGTAGAATTTGAGATATGGATTTCTAAAGAGTAAAAGTGTTCTTAGCGCTATGATGCAATAAGCGCCGGTTATCTGGTCACACTGGAACGGGGCAAAATTAGAAGTTCAGGCCGACCACGATGGAGCGCAGGCTGAAGACAGAAGCCTCGCAGGCCCACTGAACAAAGTACCTGAATCCTGGTCGCAACAGCAAGATGGGGGGTGCAGCCGAGCGATCCGTCTGTGTCGATCCCGCTGTTGAGGTGATGCACCGATTTTTTTCATGCAGAGGTGGCAATGCATTGGATCCTAGGATGGAGTGCCAAAGCCAAGAGGCGTTGATTGCGAGTGCAATGTGCCAGGTTTCTCTGCATAGTCTAGGAAATGTGTCAATCATCCCACACTGCTGTGGCAGTGATGGGTGGTTCCGATGCAGCCGTTTCTGGAGGCGATGCATTGGTTCCGAGTGCGATGCACTGGGTCTACTCCCACAACAGGGGAAAGGCATTGGTTGTGCTTCAAGCAAGCAGAGGATGAGTCGGTTCCACTGGAATAAGAATCTGGGACCACTTCCAGTAGACCAGGCACAGGAGCAGATGATGAGAATTTGATATCCCTGAGTCTCAAAAAACAGGAGGCAAGCCAACAAGCCCTTGGAGATCACTCTGGATTCAAGGCAGAGTCTAGCCCTCAGCAGGGTCACAGAGCAGGAGGCAGTAGGGAAGCACGGCAGAAAAGCAATCCTTTCAGGGTAGCAGTCCAGTAGAGGGACAGTCCTTGTAGCATTACAGCAGTCCTTCTGACAGAGTTTCTTTACAGGTACAGAAGTGTCTAATTTGGTGGGGGAGAGACCCAGGACTTATACCAAGTTGTGCCTTTGAAGTGGGGGTGACATCAAATAAGGGTATTTGAAGTGTACAGAAGCCCTTTCTTACCAGTCTTTGCTCCAGACTAACTGTAAGGGGTAAATCAGCCCTTTGTGTGGTGATAGGACCCTGCCTATTCAGGTGTAAGTGTCAGCTCCTCCATCCCTCCCTGCCCAGGAAGAGCCATCACAATGCAGATCAGTACTCAGACACAACTAATGTTCCTGTGTTTGTGGCTGTCTGGAGGGAATGCACATAATGAAGCTGTCGCCCACTCTACGTGTATTGGAGACAGGCTGCAGGCACACAGAGCTGTAAGAGCAGAGAAATGTCCACTTTCTAAAAGTGGCATCCTTAAAACAGTAATGTTAAATCAAAATTTCCCAGTAAAGAGGATTTGTCATTACTATTCCAAAGATATAAAATATGACACAACTACTCCTTTCTAATCAGGAATTAGATCTTAAAAGTGTACTGAGGAATTCCCAATGTTAGCACATGAAAGGAGTGGGCCTCACAGTAGTGAAACACTAATTTGGATGTTTGTCACTGCCAGGACATGTAAAACTTAAAAGTACATGCCCTACCTTTTACTTACACAGCACCCTGCCCTATAGGATTCCTACGGCCTACCTTAGTGGGTGACTTAGGTGTGTAATGAATAAGGTTTTTTTTGGGATTGGTGAAGGGTTTTGAATAGCAAGTCGAAGTGGCAGTAAACCTGCCCACAGAGGCTCTGCAGCGGCAGGCCTGAGGCATGTTAAAAGGGCTACTTGTGTGTGTGGCACAAATCAGTGCTGAAGGCCCATTAGTAGCATTAATTTACAGGCCCTGGGTATATAGTATACCACTTTACAAGGGACTTACAATTAAATTAAATATGCCAATTGTGTATACATCAATGTTACCATGTTCAGGGAAGAACCACATGCACTTTACACTGGTCAGCTGTGGCAAAGTGCTCAGAGTCCGAAGGCCAACAAAAAGAACTCAGCAAAATAGGAGGAGAAAGTCAAAAGGTGTGGGTGACCATTCAGAGAGGGTCATTTTTCAACATTAAGTAATAATATAAATAGCATGAGTGTTTAATCTGATGTATCTTTTAATCATTGCTATTGTCTGAACATAATAGATCTAGATATAAACCTGGTTCAAGTGCAAAAGTGATTTTTTAATGAAATATTCACCAGGCATAAAACTAGTTTCAGCACACTCCTATAATGATTCTACAAAATAAGCATTTGGTAAATTAAACCTTGCCTTAATTTTGTAATAAGAACTCCCTTCTTGTTCAGTGTACCAGTTGGAAATAGCCCTTTTTGCAGGGTGGTCTTTGCTGGTTTTAGGACTCTGAGCACTTGACCACTGCTGACTAGTGCTAAAGTGCATGTGCTCTGTACCTAAAATGTCATGACAATTGGTTTATCCATGATTGGCATTTTTGGTTTACTTATAAGTCCCTAGTAAAGTGCATTACCTATGCCCAGGGTCTATAAATCAAGTGCTCCTAGTGGGCCTGCAGCACTGGTTATGCCACCCACCTAGTTAGCACTTTAACCATGTCTCAAACCTGCCACTGCAGAGTCTCTGTGTGCAGTTTTAAACTGTGATTTTGACCTGGGAAGTTCACCTATTTGCCAGGCCTAAACCTTCCCTTTTATTACATATAGTTCACCCCTAGAGTAGACCCTGGATAGCCCATGGGCAGAGTACAGTGTACCTAAAAGGTAGGAAATGAGGGCATGGCCAAACCTTATGACCGCGTGGACGTGATCCACCGACGCTCCACAAACTTCCCTACAAACATCACAAAATCTGGCGCCATCCAGCCGGCTTTGAGCTTTAATCAATACAGTTAGCAAGCTGGAGTGACTTACAGGGCGAGCGCCGCTCCTCCACGTCCCGAATTGAAGGGATCCTCTGGTGGTCTTCAGCACACATCCCAGTGGTCTGAAATAAGATGGTGGTGGTAGGGACTGAGCTGCACCAACATCGCTGAGAGGGACATCCCCGAGCCTCACTCGGTGGCCACAGAGGAGAGTGCGACTTGCAGTTGACCGGCTCATGGTGGTAAGGGGAGGCCATATACCTGGGGTGCCACCGCCTTGTGCCTGAGCCGATACAGGCGGACTAAAGCAATGTGGCAGCTGTTTGGACTGAAGCATATTTACCCCTATAAAGAGACTTTGGCTGTTCCCACGGAGCACCCGATGGGGGAGATTGTGCTCCCACTTCCAGACACCTATGGTACTGGAGGGAATGGTGGGGGTAGTAACTCCGGACAGGGGCCTGGACTTATACTGCCTGACTTGGTAATGGCGCCTGCACTGGACTAAGGCCAATGCGTCTCCTTCCCCAGAATCTAAAGGGCCCAATTTCAGCTCACAGAATTCAGCAACAGGATAGATACCACCAAACTCACCCAACGGCCTGCATTGCCTCTAAAATTCAAGTTCACTTTGATCGTCCTGCTCAGTGATACTTGTTGCCTGGGAACCACCTTGCTCGACTCTCCAGCCTGAGTGAGATGCCTGTCGCCTGAGAACCACCTTTCTCAGACCCCAAACCTGAGTGAGGAGGGACTTTCCCAAAGCAAACAGCCACAAAAAAGAGTACTCTACTTACCTCTGACATTAACAAGCATTGTGAAAGGGGGACTGTGACACTGCTATAACCCACATGCTATAACCCCTGCATGTTCCCTTGAAGCACGGGTTGGCGTGGACTGAGGGGTCTCTTAACCGTTTTCCTGCAGCAACATCTCACGAAGACCTACCTCAGGCACATATCCACTGAAATCCCCCCTTGCATATAACCGGGGAGGCTGCGATACACTGAGCCAACCTGCCTGAACTGCATAGTGACCCACTAGCTGTTGCTCTCCTGGAAATCCCTGTTCTACATGACTAGGTAGCATATATGCCGCCAAAGATGGTACAAGTCAACAGGGTATCTAGCTACTTTACCCCGGCGAAGGCGAGAGACCTGGGTGCCGACCCCACATCTGGAATAGACAAGGCCCTAACTAAGGAAGATCTTCTTTCATCTCTGCAGGACTTTAAGACAGAACTAAGGGAAGGGTTCAAAGCAGACATCGATGTTTTCTTCAAAAACTTTAAGTCAGAGGTAAATTTCTGGCTGGTCTCCATCCATGCCGACATAGACTCAGCTGGAACGCGTAAACAGGACCTTGAAATGAAGCATCAAGACCTAGAACAGAGGCCAGTTCCCACGGAGCATGCCACAAAACAACTCCGATCCCAGCAGCAAACAGCTCTACTAAAGTGCGAGGACCTAGAAAACCGATCCAGGTGGGACAGCATTCGAGTGAGAGACCTGGAGGAGGGAGTCAAGGGGCCTGATTTAGAAGCTTTCATTGTAGGTTTATTTTCAGAACTACTGGGTGAGAATCAGCCAGAGATTCGATCGGAGAGAGTACACAGGGTGGGCCCACAGACCTCTGGAGGTGGGAAGTGACCAAGAGATATTTTCGCTAAACTGCACTCCTTCAAAACTAAGGAATTGATTTTATGGGCATCCATGAGGCGGGATTCCATCTCCTTCCAAGGGGAAACATGCTCACTCTTCCAAGATATCGCCCTCACCACAATGGCATGATGCTTGCAATTTAAACCACAAATTGATGTCCTGCGCCAAGAACATATCAAATATCTATGGTCCTGCCCTTTCGGGATCGCTTTCGACTGCCACAACAAGCTGCACCATCTTACAGAGTTGGAAGTCACCCCCTCTCTACTGGGAATATCTTTGACTGGCCCCCAGAGCCCTGAGGATCACAATGGGGAGGTTTCTGTGATTTGTTCAGCTAAGACTGCCATGGGAATATAGCATTCGCAATGGAAAGGGAAGCACGTTGGCAATCAATGACTCTCTGGACAGGCTTCATTGTTCCCCCTATGGTGACCTACCTAAAAGCAGCCTATGGCTCACTGTTCTACGCTCACTCCATACCCTGAACTTATCACATTACTGCCCCTTGTCATTGTAGAATTTCATGTTAATGGTTATCGCAGCTGAATGCCATTCTATTCTACCTTCTAATCATCAAGAGAAAAGCACCATGAAGGACTTGTACTTCAAGGCCAGATTACTTCGCTCCTTAAAAGCAATCTGTAGAGGACAGTAGCAGGTTTGTGTCTGTTACACCTGATCTAATTATGTTTCAGATAAGTTTGTACTACAGTGGGGAGTCCAAAATAGCCAGTTTACTTAGTTGTTCTGTTTTTCAATTTGTTGCATGGCTGAAATTATGATTTCCAAAGAGAAGGGGGGGAGTCAGGTGGTGGGAGGAGGGACGCAGGATAGGGAGCATACTGGGCGAGACGAGAGACATATATGACACTCCAGTATGAGATCCTTTTATGGTACTTAACGGCATATCATGGAACGTAAAGGGGCTAAATTCCCCGACTAAACACCACCAACTTTGGAAGTATTTTCTTGACCGGCGCCTCAACATAATAGCCCAACAGGAAAGCACCTTAATCGTAGGGAAAACCAGTGCCTAAAACCTAAATCATATCCTCTGCTATACCAATCTTCGGCCACTACTCAACATAATGGAGTAGCTCTCCTTTTTCACTCCTCCCCTAGATTCCAAATTACTGGTAGTAAATCCAACAAGGAAGGCAGAATACTAATAGTCAAGGGCAATATTAAAGGTCATTTATGCACCATGGCCACACTGTATGCATCCAACTCGGTACAATCTGATTTTCTCCTCTCTTTCCTCTCCTTGCTCGGTGGTTTTACTGAAGGGGATATTATAGTACGGGCAGACTTTAATCTTGTCTGGGACCCTACCCTATACTGTACTCATCCTCACAGAACACATGCTGGTACATTCACTAAAACTTCTAAACAAGCGCTTTGGCAGCTGAGCCTGTTGGATGCCTGGAGAGCTATTCACCCCTCCACCTGAGACCATATTTTTTCTCCCACTCCCACCATACCTACTCTGAAGAGACCACATTTTTGTTAGCCAACCTCTATGCCACACCATATCCAATGCCAATATACACCCCATTACACTCTCGGATCATACCCCAGTAGAAGCGATATTAGGTAGGCACACTGCGAAGTCTAGTTTCTGTAGATGGTTCTTTCCAAACTCCCTCTCGCGAGACAGACTCTTCCGAGATGAGCTCCATAAAACCATTAGAGAGTATTTCCAAACAAGCCTCAAGACAAAACCCCCTTCATAACCTGGGATGCCTTTAAAGCGGTGGGCAGGGAGAAATGCATCTCACTGATGACTACTCTAATCCAACAGAAACCCCGGGAACGTCAGGCACTAGAAGCTGAACTTCATTTAGCCAAACAAGCTCTCAAGGCCTCACCCACACTGATCATCCAGAGGAAAGTCACAGCCCTAAAGGGTTAAATTCAGGCCATATATACTAATTGAGCAGAGCTTACTCTACTTCACCTCAAGCAAACCTGCATACGAACAAGGTAATAAAGTTGTATCCCTGTTGGTGAGACAATGGAGAGCTAAACAAGACAAGGAGTATATCGGCCAGATACAGGGGGAGTCTGGGAAAATATTGCAAAAGGCAGAAGGAAAGGCTTGTAAGAAGGAAAGGCTTGTGCCCTTCGTGACTTCTATAAATGCCTCTACACCTCGGATCCCATTGATACTGATGAGCAGTTAACTTACTTAGAAGAGGCTGACTTACCTTGAGTCTCCACAACCCCCAATGAAACCTTAGAGTGACCCATAACAATGGAGGAGTTAAAAATTGCTGGAGACGCCCTTAAACAACATAAGTCACCTGGCCCTCAGATTCACTGCCCAATTTTATAAAACCTTTAGTTCCAATCTAGTCCCCCATCTGAAAGCCCTTTTTAACCATCAAGCCGATTCACACGCAATGACCCCTCTCGATGGGGAGGCCTTGATATCTGTCATCTGTCATCTATCAAGCCAGGGAAAGATCCCCACGTCTGTGCGTCCTACTGCCCAATAGCCTTACATAACCTAGATTCCAAACTATGCACCAAAATATTAGCTGACAGACTGGAGGACATAATGCCAGAATTGATACATCCGGTCCAATCTGGATTCATAAAAGGGATGCTGACTCATGACAACCTGAGATGGGTGATCCACTAGGTTGAAAAAGCAGCTAAGAAAAATATCCCAATGGTATTACTGGCACTAGACGCCAAGGAAGCATTTGACTAGGTGGATTGGCCCTTTCTCTCCCACACACTGCACCTCTTTGGCTTCGAAGAACCATTTATTGCCTTGATCCAAGCTAACTATGAATCTCCCCACTCCAGGATATTGATAAATGGGACGGCCTCTGAATACTTCAATCTACAACATCGTATGAGACAGGTCTACCCTCTTTCCCCTTTATTATATGCCCTCAGTATTAAACCCCTGGCTGCCAGAGTGAGAGCCACGCCCTTCATCCACGGACTATCTTTTAGCTCTGTGGAGCACAAAATCTCCATGTTGGCTGATTATGTCCTTTTATGTCTCACATCTCCTCCGACTTCATTGCTAGCCCTACAAACTGAACTCAAGACATATGAGCTTGCTGCTGGTTTCCGTATCAATCTCCATAAATCCTTCTTACTTAACCTGACTGTCTCAGCAAGAGACTTGGAAGAGGTTGTAGCAGCTTCTCCCTTCCAGTTGGTGAAAAAAGATATTACTTATTTAGGGATACACATTATTTCTAAGGTGACTGCCCTTTACAAAGCAAATTATCCTCCACTCCTACAGCAAATAACCGCAGATCTTAAATGCTGGACCCTACTGTATTTGACTTGGCTCTGCCATATTACTGTAGTAAAGATGAAGGTCCTACCCCGCCTTTTATACCTTTTCCAGGGACTCCCCATGGGGGTCGACAGAGACTTCTTCTCCTCCCTCCATGATTATAAAATTCATCTGGCAAAACCGCAGAGCTAGACTGACACACAAATTGTTGACACTTCCTAAGGATTAGACTTTTACTTATGCAATAAGGCGGCCCAATTACAAGTCATCTCTGAATGGTCCCTTAGGGAGTCCAATAAACACTGGCTCCACATGGACAGAGCAGTGGTTGGTAGGACAATGTGGGATGTCCTGTGGAAACCCAAACATGATAGACCACTTAACTACTTGAGAACTACTTTAAATGTTTGGGATAGTGTAATCCATGCACATGGTCTAGCAACATTTCCCTCAACCTTAACCCCTATCCACTATAATGCGGTCTTCAAACCTGCCTTATAATCGTGCTCCTTCGAACTATGGCGGGAGGATGGTTGCCTCACTGTTTCGGATTTATTCCACGGGTGGGACATTCTTACCTTTGAGATCTTCTGCCATAACTTTCAATTACCTGCATTTGAGATATACCACTATACTCAACTGAAACATTGGGTACTACAACTCGCCCTATGATTAAAAGTCACTAAGGATCGTACTCCAATGGAAACATTTGTGCGGAGACCAGAGGCAACCCGAGGATGTATTTCTTTTCTCTACTCGCTTCTGACCTCAACTGCCCATGCATTTACTCCACGACACACAGCACTCTGGGAACAAATGTTGGGGACACGATCACGGAGCATGGTGAAAACTCTGGAATGATATTCCCAGGTTTAACCTTTCCCTTGGTTTGAGAGAAGCTCACTTTAAAGTGCTTTATAACTGGTATTTACATCTGACAAAGCTTCAGAAAATATTTCCAAACACATTCAATTGTTCTTGGAGAGGTTGTGGGCTATTGGTTGACTTTAGACATATCTGGTGGGACTGCCCAATGATACAGCCATACTGGGCTGAGATCTTAACACAGATGAAAGATATTTTAGGTTACCCTATCCCCCACACCGCAGAATTTGTCCTCTTGGGCCTCTTTAGCACCAAACATTGGGGTATCACTCTATCCTTTGACTCTGCTTGGGAGCTGCCAAAATGACTCTAGCTGCAGCATGAAAAAAACCTAGACACCCTTCTATGTCACAGTGGCATGCCCACCTCTGGCAGGCCCTCATGATGGAGCATATGGTGGACATCCTTGCAGACAGTAGGATAAGTTTTGATTTCATATGGGGGCGATTAGTACGATTCCTCTCCTTGGGTCTCTCACTTTTCTCCTGTCCTAAGTAACCACATGAGAGCGCTCCACCCCTTTCAGGTTTGACACCTTCCAATGCTACTTATGCCAGATGCCCTTTTTGGCTATGGCACATGCTCCCTCCCCCACTAGCCCAATCAATAATTCTCTTCTGATACCAACCACTCTAGAAATTTCACCCATGCAAGTTTATTTTTATTTTTTTGCTTGTTCAAGATGTTTAGGGGCAAAGGTTCAAGGTAAAATGGTGGTTCTTATATCACTCTTCATCACTCTTCATCTCTCTTTACTGCTTCTTGTATCAATATGTGAAGATGACACACTTTATGCAACTCTGAACCGGTTATTAGCTTGCTAATTGTGTAACTGGTCCATTGGGATTGTACCACTGTCTATGCACATTCTGTGCTCTATTAAACTTAATAAAGAAAGTTTAAGGTAAAAATGGTAGGAAATGTACTTTTAAGTTTTACATGTCCTGGCAGTGAAATACTCTTAAATTTATATTTCACTACTACAAGATCTATCTCTCCCATAAGGTAACATTGGAGCTGCCTTGTAACCTTTTACAATTATAACTTCAAATTGGGAAAAGATAGGAAAAGTACGTTTGGTGTCTCTGGACTCACAATGTAAAAATATATTATTTAGTGAAGTTGTTTTTTTAAATTGCAGGTCTGAAAATGCCACTTTTAGAAAGATTTTTAGGTAACACAGGAGACTGATGTGAGTAGGAACCGGAGAGACGCCAAGCCACAATGTAATTTCAAAAGAAAATATGAACCTAAAAGGAGGACAGAAGAAAGCTATCTAAATTTGATAGAGGAATCATTGCAAAAGCACAATGGATGTGCTCTAATTAAAAAAGAACGAGAATTATAGCCAGTCAGGGTCCTGATTAGAACCCAAAAGGAATAGGAGGTTCAAAACGCATCGACTGACAAACTTGGGAAGTGTCTTTATTGGATGTAAGTCGTACAGTTGACATACAAGACTTAAGAACTGATAAAGTCCATTGTGACAGAACTGGCTTAGAACCCCCAAGGAACACTACTAGCAAGAGGGTTTGCATAAATGATCATAGCAACTATAGCCTCTGCATTTTGTTCATTATCAGACTGGTCATATGAGTATGTGTCAATATATGTCACTATGGTATAAGTATTGTCACAGTTTTGTACAGTGTTGCATAGTGTAAACAATTGTCTTTTTGATGATCTGAATGTGGTTTAACAGACTGGTTAAAGTGTAAAACATTGCATAGAAGATCACAAAATAAGTTCTGAATAAATGCACAGCTCAAGAAAATGTATTTACTTGACTGAGAATATAAAGTGTTCTTTGAATAATTACAGCTAGGGTAATCTGTTTTCCATAAAGAAACTTTTAAAAAGATGGTATTTTCTTACTTTAGTGCTTTCTGCTTGTCTCTAGAATGCATGTCTGGGCTTGAGGACAGCTGGCTTCCTGCATTCCTTCTAGAAATTCACACAGAAAGGAAGGATAGGCGTACCTGAGTGGTCATCTGCATGTTGATGGGTCTGCCTTAGCAGGATGTGTGAGAGGGGCTGACACTCCCACCTGAAAGGGCTAGGTCCTGTTCCCACACGAAGAGCGTGTGCACTGCAAAGGCCTTTCTTTGAAGTCTCCCAATTTCAAAGGCTAAAATGAGTACAAGTACTGGACCTCTGATACATGTACTCAGTTCATTTTTGGGTCCTAAGGAGGCTCAGCCAAGAAGAGGAGGTGTGCTACTGGAGGGACTCCACTTTGCTAACTGCTCTGCTGTGTTGGACTGCTGCCTCTGACCTGGACAGTGGGAAGGACTAGACCTGTTCTCTACAACCTTTTGTAACCTAAGTACCTCAAAGGGCTTGTTGGCTTGCCCCCTGTTCAGGAAATCTCAGGGCCATCAAAGATTTCATTCATACAAGCCACCACTGCTATGCTCTGATAATCTGGAGTCTGACTTGCCCTCAACAAGCGTGTCAGCAGCTGCTTTTGGGGAACCACACCCATCAGCACGATGTGCCAATTAAGAACTGCAGTGCCTGCCTGCTCGAGCGCAGACCATCGTGTTTATCGACTTCAACGAAGCCGCAGCGCCCGAAGGCAGTCCAGCGTGACCTGGTGCACTCAGCATGCAACAAGGAAAGATGGGCATCTCTCCTCCGTGACTCAAATAACCGCATCGTATCCAGCAAGGGGAGACTCCAACAATGGGGGTCCCAATACGGAGGCTGACGGCACTACTGCAATACCCGAGAAATGTACTGTGCACTCTGGGACTTACGAGGTTCCTGCCGCCAACCAGCTCTCTGACAGGCAGCCCCAAATAGAATGAGTAGATCAGTCTTCCACAAACTTGACATTGCATTTTAACTGTAATAACTTTGGAAGCATTGCATTGCACTGACCCGAGGAGAAAGTCTGTTCCTGATCCATGCGTGGATTGCTGTCATCTCCCCAGCGTAACCGCAAAGAACCTACTGAAAGCACCAGGGATCTTTTAGCTTTGTAGATTCTTGAAGTATTTGTAACTTGAGATGCTTTAGTTGGATTCTTATTATTTGTACCTTTTTTTAAAGAGTAAAGAGATACTATTTTGATACCTCATTGTCAAGTCTTATTTGTGGTGTTTTCAATGTGTTACTGTATTCACCTAAACATAACTGCTTTACACATTGCCTCTTATGTTAAGCCTCACTGCTCTGTGCCAAGCTACCAGAGGGTGAGCATGGGCTGATTTAAGTGTGTTGACTAACCATGACTAGAATTACAGTTCCTTCTTAGACAGGGTGCATACCTCTGCCAAATAGAGACCCGATTTCTATCAGTACCATTGACAAATTACACGTAAATCTTGATTGGCAGTTCCAAATAAAAATATTATACCACAGTTTCTAGAACATGAAAAGTTAATTATAAATAAATAAAATGACATGAGAACAACAAAAATCCAACAAGTAGAACCAGAGCTGTGAACTTTTAAAGATTGAATTAAGAATAACCCTACAAAGCGCCAATTGCTGTCAAAGGTCACGGTAGACTGGGTTAAAGTCAAAAGCTAAGGGTTCCTCTGCTGGTGCATGTGTCGGATAGAGGGACTAGGGGGCTCATTAGGATGGTGGGCGGACCTGAGTCCGCCCGCCATCCTTGCGGTGTTTGGACCGCCCACCAGACATGCGGCGGTCCCGCACCACGAATTAGGATGCGACTGCCACCATGGCGGTCACATTCTGAAATTTAATATTGCGGCGGGTGCTGCTGACAGCAGCACCCACGCGATGTTAAAATCGCATGTCTAGCATTTCACTGCACCACATGGCAGGCACCACACGGTGCCTGCCACTTGGTGCAGTGAAATCATAGGTACTCCCAAGTGCACCCCACCTCCCCCGACACAAGGAGGGCCCGCAACGGGCCCCATACCCGATCCCCGCCAGCCTTTCCATGGCGGCCTTGTTGCCTTTCTTTTCCCACATCCTAATATGGCGGACCGTGCCTGCTAGGCCCCGCCACCATATTAGTGGCCCTGCTCTGCCCACCAGGCGATCGATGCGATTGCCACCGGCAGAAAAGCGGCGGACGGACTTTGCGTCCGCCATGATACCCACCGCCATCCTAATATGGCGGTGGGTAAATCTCAATGTGACGGTGGAACGATCGTCACCGCCGGCCCGGCGGTGGCGACCGTTCCGCCATCGTAATGAGCCCCTTGGTTCTTCCTGGTATAAAGTTTATCTTCTGACTTAGAAACTTTTATGGAGCCAGTAAGCAAGTCATCAGCAGGGTAAGCTGGATCTGAAGCAGTGCTTGGCGATTATGGATTGCTGAAGAGTGGGGTCCTGGGGTGGCCGTCGATGAAGGTTGGAGAGCTCGGAGTTGACAAACTCTGAAGTCTTTGCCTATGAAGGCCTCGACTTCGATGGGTTGCTGCTCGGCTTCTGTCCCAAGGAAGCCCTCTACGTTTGAACTTACAAACTTTTCTGTAAGTCAGATGTTCTTCAGAGGAGTAAACCAGTAAGCTGAGGCTAACCACTTTGACGGTGGTCTCGGTCCTCCACAGTTCTCCAAGCAGAAAGTTGGCAAAACATTTCTATGTCCCAGGTCTTGAAGTCTGGGGACAGGAGAAGTATACTCTAAGATCAGCCAAGGTTCCAGGACCTGGGGGACACTGGTGGAGGTTAAAACTAGGTCTGGGTGGTAAACTCCACTCTGTGGGTGGAGTTCACAGAGTTTTTCCTCTCTGCTCTCCTCTTAACTCCTCCTATGCCACATGGCGGAGTTTACCGGCACTGACCCCTATTAACCCAGCCTGATTCCATGGGGCAATGCCTTCCAGGCCACTTACAAGCTCCTAAAAAGTGAGCCCGCATTTTCTTCAAAAGTCTCTTTTTTCACAATGGCACTGAAGGGATCATTTACGTTTAATGTGACATATTAAGTGCATGTATTATGGGAGAATCAATAAAAAGGCACCCCCGCTGAGCAAAAAGGTAGCTGGTCTGTGAATTTCCCCAGCTGAATAATAGACTTCTGCATGGAGACCTTTTTGTGTGCAAAATTAAAGGTATGACATTTGCTTCGGTGGAGCCCTGTAAATTGTACTTCAGATCTTGCAAGGCCACGGTGGTGCATGATTGGGCTTCCCCTAAGCAATCAGACTGATTCTTAAAGAACAGTTTTATGTTTCATTTATTGAGTGAGACACCAAATAGTTATCTGGGGAGCTTTAAAGAGCGTGCTTGAGCCCGCCATCCTGCACTTAACTATTATCACAAGCATGAGGGATGGCTCGGAGCAGATTCCTGGGCAGTGAAGATGTACTGGGGTAACCATTAAAGGGGGTGTAGGTGTGTAAGTTTCAGAATGCATAGTATATAACTTGTAAAATGATCAAAAGTCTAGTTTCTGTAAGTTCAAGAATGTCAATATTGCAATATACTTTACAACTCGGTCCGCTATAATGTGCCATATGGTGCCAAGGCACAATGACATATTGGAACATGCATTTAATGACAAGGAAAATGAACGTGAGCGCTGGACGACCATATTATGGTTAAGGGAATTAGGTAGAAAGAACAGACTAGATACATGTCCCTACCTCAGTCAATGAGCTGCTGTTGTGCCCTGGTAAAAACTTGCAGTCTCACGGCTGGTCACTAAGAAATGCGCAACTTCATAAACACTGCTTGGTTTGGCAAATTGGTTGCAGATTGCAAGCTTGTCTCCCTCCCCCGGAGCCTGGCCTCTTCTTAATATGTAATCATCGTGAGCCGGCCGCAGCAGTGGGAGACGGAGCAGTAGCACAGCCTAGGCGGTGGGACACTGACAGGGGAAAGTTCCATCGCAGGGTCGAAGAGCAGCGGCTAAAGAGGGCGAGAGAGGACAGGGACCAATTGCTGGCAGATCTGTGAAAAGTTTGCTCAGCAGGAGGGGTTGGCAGAGAACACCCAGAGCACCATCCCTGCACAGTATCCTCAGATTTCTTCCTCCATTCATGTCGTTGACAAGGATTTTAGATATAAGGTTACTTTTTTGCTTTTTTATTTTTGTCTGGTTTGGGAGTGAGGGACGTGGAGCCGCGCTGCTCTGCCATCACTGGAACCAGCAGCTGGTTCCCTAGCAGAGCGAGGGAAGGAGGGCGCTGCTTTTCCTGGCTAGGTGTGGACGGGGGTCTCAGGCGAAAGTGCGGGACAAAGACATGCTGCAGCAGGTAGGCTTGGAGATCTGAGAAATAATTCATTAGGTGGGAGGATCAGGTTCCAACAACACTGGGGCTCAGCACCAACAGGTAGAGCAGGAAAGGGTTGATTATGCACCTCTTATGGTGTGATTTTTATCTTTCTGTTCACCATATGCTTTTCAGACTGAACACGCTGAATAATGTCCTAAGTCCGGTGATATCTTGAAAAGTTGGATAGTGGCACTTCCCCTGCTCCTCAGAACTCCATTGAATTTGGTGGAGTTTTTCAATATCTCCGTAGAATTCCGCAGAGTAAAACTCCATGAGTTCTGCCCTGGCCTAGTTAGAACTCACTCCAACAGAGGCTAGCAGCAGTTTCCAGGGCAAGTCAAGTTGGTACTGTTTAGTTGAGCAGTTGCAGGAAAAGGCTTCTGGAAGCTTGTTGTTTCCTTGTAGCTCAAACAGGAGGTCAGTTGAAGTCAATTCTGTGGTCCTGGGTTCAAGGCAAGCGGAGCCAGTCTTCCTTCAGGGTTCTTCAGTGGAGAGGTGTGGTGCAG
Organism: Calotriton arnoldi; assembly: GCA_963921515.1. Taxonomy (NCBI): domain Eukaryota; kingdom Metazoa; phylum Chordata; class Amphibia; order Caudata; family Salamandridae; genus Calotriton; species Calotriton arnoldi. Next base: position 323,934 of record CAWUFW010014269.1, read on the forward strand.
CGGCCAGGGCAGCTGACTTCGGAGCACAGGGTTCACGGTTTGATCCCCGGCTCCGGCAGCAGCTCAGCTCAGCACCATGTGACTCTGGGCAATAGCTCACTTAATTTCCACTCCGGCCCCCAGCGCCTTGAGACCCATAAGGGTGAGTAGCTGCGCTATATAAAAACGGACTTACTTACATTTTTTACTTACTTCAGACAGCAGAGCAGGCATTCTTCTGATTTAAAACAGGTCAAAGAGTGTTCTGAGAAGGGTGCTGGGGTTCTTGCATTTCTGGTCAGTGCCAGCCTGCGGTTGGGGGAAACTCCTGGCCAAGTCCCAATCAATGGAGTAAAAGGTCCCAGGGGTGACCGTACCCACATTTGCAGCATGTCCTGTGTGTTTTACTGTAAACTGTCCAGAAGTGCTCCACTCTACCTAAATTCAACATGAATGGAACCCTTCTTCCTCTGTTCAGAGCTTCCTGCCCATCCAGATGCATAATTATGGAAATGGGCAAACCCTCCCTTGTGGTCACACCAAACCACTTTTTTGGGCAGCTGTCCCCCTCCTACTGGGTTTCGGACCAAGTTGACTAGGAAGACAAAGGGGGGCAAGTCTATGTGTGAGCTATATCTGCCAGTGACAGGGTAAGTACCTTCGAAGCTCAGGAAGGGGCTGGACATTGCCCCCAGGCCATTCTGCTCAAGGAAGACAAATACCTCTCCCCACCCAAACGTTTTGTCTACTCTCTGGAAGTAATGCACATCTAACCAAAGGGGGGGGGGGTCAACAGTCAGGTGACACTGGGCAATGGCAGAAAGGAACATTTGGCTCAGACAGGAAAACGACAACTTTCTAAAAGTGGCATTTTCAAAATAGTAATATAAATCCGACTGCATCAATAAGTCAGATTTTAAATTACTATTAAAATACGACCTTGACTTATTTTTCTAGCTTTTCCAGAACTGACGTTAAGCATTGTACTTTGTTATAATGTAGCCCAGTGTTTACCTATGTGTGAGCCAGTCTTGCCACAGTGAAAAATATCTTGGAGTTTTTCACTGCCAGGACAGGTAAAACATTATATATGCATGTCCTCATTTTTAAATACCAAGCACCCGCCCCTAAGGCCATTTAGGACCTATATTAGGGGTGATTTATAAGTATCAAAAAGTAATGTTTAGGCCAGGTGTAAGAAACTGGGAGGCATATGTATCAAGGAATGTAGTTGCGATTCTCAAATAGCGATTTTTTGAGAATCGCTATTTGAGAATCGCAAAATGAGATGTAATTAGAAAATAGCAACTTTTATCGATTCCCTCGCATTTTAATTGCGACTGCAAATAGCGAGTCGCAATTAAGGAATGGCTTCCCATTCATTCCTATGGGCCAAGAGGCCCATAGGAATAAATGGGAATATGCTAGTGGAATTTGCGAGTACCCAATAGGTCCTCGCAAATTGCGCACTGCAATTTCAAGGGTTCCAAAGGACACCCTGTTGCACCCCTGAAATGTGCATGTGTGCACATGTGGCGCACATACATGCCCTAAGGGCATGTATGTATGCCACATGGCACTTTGAAAAAGCAAAAAAGTGCTTTTGTAAGGAAATGCAAATTACCACCAACTTGAAGTTGGTGGTAATTTGCGATTCCTTAAGGCAATATCGCAATTTGCGATGCCTACTAGCATAGCATTTAGGGAATCGCAAATTGCGATTCTCTAAATGCTTGCGCAAAATAAGGAATCGCAATTTTACGATTCCTTATTTTGCGAGTAGGTATTTGCCTACCTACATAGCACACAGCTAAATTGCGATCGCAAACGCTGAATTTCAGCATTTGCGAACGCAATTTAGCTTGATACATCTGGCCCTGGGTTACTGATTGAGGGGGTGAAACTCCACTCAAGAAGCAACCACACTTCTTCTCGGGTTAAGTCACAAGCAACCCTCGGGAAGCTTGCCATGGAGCAGTCAGACTTGACTTAGAGATAATGTGTAACGTTTTTGTGCAACACTTCAAACAGTAGCACAGTGAAAATACAGCATAAAAGGATCCCAAAAAAGATTTAGAAACATATAGTAATTTGTAATAAAAAAACAAGCCTAAAATGACAAAGATCCAATCAGTAGAACTAGAGATATGCAGGTTTACAGATTTGGGTGAAAATAGTGGCACAAAGCGCCAACTGTGCATATTTGGTTGTACCGTACCGGGTCAGAGTCACAAGATTAGGTTGACTGCGATGGAGCACAGACTAGCTACAGGGACCCAGTTAGACCCGCTGAATAAAGTACTGTAGGTCCTGGTTGCAGAGCATTAAGAGGTTCTGTGCCGAGGATGCATCGCGCAGCTGAGTAAGGGGTGGCATAGTTAATGATTACAATGGGCTGTATAACGTGACACTCAGGGAGCACATGCTCAATATTTGTTTTTCAGAATTGCACCAGCACCTAGTGGACAGCACGCTGACTGACCCCAGGAAGCTTGCTGAAGAGGCAGACCTCTGGGTCAGTACTAGAGTGTCCAAACAGGCATTTTAGGGGGGACTCCCAAAAGGGTGGTCAGGGTACCCATCAGAAGAAAAAAGGGGGAGAAAAACGTAAGGAGTTCTCAAAAGGTCCCCAAAATAATTCCCAAGGGAGCATTTGTAACCAGTTCCAATCTGAAGCAAAGAAGAAGGGATTTTTTGATAAACAGACAGGGAGGTTTGTTCCTGAATGTACTGAGTGTTACAAATATGGACACTCATGGGAGACACCAAATGTCCCAAGAAAGCGCATCCCCCACCGGTGAGCAGAAACCTTGGTTGATGAGTGTAGGGGAGGAGGTGATCACAGTTAGCTCTAGAGAGAAGACAGGAGGTGAACCTAGTGTACCTGGGAGATAAGGAGATGGTTCCAAAAGCCCATATGCCTGCCAATACATCAAAGTGCAGGCAGTGGGTCACCATCAATGGGCAAAGGGTGGAGGCTCTGGGGGAATCAGGAGAAAGCATAACTACTACAAGGTGTCAGCTGGTGCCCTCAGAGCAGGTTCTCCCTAACACATTCTACCAAGTCATAGTCACAGACAACCTTGAAAGTCATTGATTGGTGGCTCGGATTCCCTTTGGGGTGGATCACAAGTTTTCTCAAATGTAGCTGTGAGCCCTGCCATGCCAGTAGATGGTCTGTTAGGCAACAACCTGGAGCACACTATCTGAAGAAGTTAGAGATCAGGGCCCACACTTGAAGATGTTGTGATTGGCTAAATGGGTGCGTATGTCCACAAGGTCCATGGCTGCCCTGGAAAGGAGTCATGGGTGTCTGGAGCCTGGAACAATGGCCTAGGCAGCTGCCAAGTAGAGTATGTGCAAGGAGGGGGTAGGAAACAAGCCCATGAAGGTCCCGTAGACCAGGTTAATGGGGCACCAGTGGAGGATGCTCCTGACCCTAGGGTGGGCATTGCTACCATCTGTGACCTGCCTGAGCTTTCTGGATGGCACATTGAGGGTGGGCCCACCAGGGAGGAATTCTGCGGAACACAGAAAAGGTACGCCACTCTAGAGAGATTGAGGCAGCAAGCTGAGGCCCAGGCAGCAGGTAAGACCTCTGGAGATCACCTTATTTATTTGAAGAACGGCCTCCTATAGAGCATGCCTAAGACCCTAGACTAATGGCAACCCATTGCTGGTAGTCCCTGATTGTTACAGTGCCCTCCTACTGGGGTTGGCTCTAGGGGTGGGTGGTACACTCTGCTCCACCAGCGAATTTTGAGGAGTTCTGCCACTCAGTGCTCTGCTTGGAGCATGGAGTTCAGTAAATTTCTGCCAGCCACCAGCAGAGTGGAGCATACTGGCACACTCTTGAAGAATGTGCAGTCTAGTTTTTAAGGAAGCTTAAAGGGCAGGTAGACGTATCACGTGACATGGTTCGGAGTCTGGAAGTGTAACATCCCATCAGCTTGCTCTGTGCCCCGGAGAGTCCATGCAGCAGTAGCAGGAAAGGTCGGTGATTCCCATATGTTGATACATTTGGCAGCGGGCGAGGCGCCCGCCCGAGTGGAGTATTCAACCTCATCTGAATTCAGGGCATGCAGCGTGCGAGGCCCCCCTCCTGCTGCAGTGGAGTCTGGGAGGCTATAGGTGACGAAAGAGGCTTCTGTGACCATGCTCTCCCTGCTGATGGTGGGCACCCTGATGGCCCTAGCACTCTTCCTGTTTCTGGCCTCCTGGAAGAAGAGGGATTCCAACCTGGTGTTCAGGCTGTTCATTGGCAACCTGCACCGGCTGGACAAGAACTAGCCACATGCCACGTTGATGCAGGTGGGTGGACATCAGCCCTTGGATGCCGTATTACTGTTAGGCTGTATGAGGGATATTCGGACCAGATGCTGCTTTTGAAAAGTCAGAGAGACCAGGCTCCGATCAGTGACAGGTCACATGCACCTGATGCAATTACCCTCCTCTCTCCTCACATTCACCAAAATAAACTTTAAGAATCAGATGCATCAGAGAAGCTCGGAGCCGGCGATGTGCTTCACTCGTGTACAGATACATCACAGAAGCGCAGAACCGGTGTCATGCCACCAAATCTCTCTGTACACACATGTCTGGATTCTCAGAGATGGGTCAAACATCTGTATTCACATCCACAAAAGCTTAGAGCCAATGCTCAGCTTTGGCCACAGTCCTTCAGGATGCTGATAAGGGCCACACACTGCTGCTGGGAAGTAGGGGTGGCTAAGCAATACTCCGTCCACTCACGGAACTCTACAGAATTTGGCAGAGATTTTTGGTAACTCGACTGAATTTTGCGGAGTAAAACTCTGTGAGCTCCGCCCAGGCCTAGTTGGCTCATGATACATGCCTCACAGAACATCTGGGGTAAGTCAAGACCTTCACCAGGCTTGTTCACTTCTGCTGGGTCAGGATGAAGACAGCCATGCATTCTGTAGGTCCTGTCCAACCTGCCAGGCCAGTGGGCAGCCACAGCCTTTGCAGGTAAGAGCGATGAGGATGTGGGGCCATGTGGGGGGGATTTCCACAGACAATGACAAGGGAAACTAATAATTTATTTAATTTTCCCTCGTCATAGTCTGTCGAAATCCCCCCGCCTGGTCCCTCCGCTCTTACCTGCACGGGCTGTGGCTGCCAGTGGGAAGTCAGGGAATAAGGTCAAGGCTCCACTGACCCCAATACTTGTCATTGGCACCCCTTATGCAAGGGTGGCCATTGACATTGATTGAACCTTGCACCCCAAGACAGCTTTAGGCAATAGGTTCATCTTGGTCTTGGTGGACCACACCACTCACTACCCAGAGGCCATCCCTCTGATGTTGGTAAAAATGTAAGTCCGTTTTTATATAGCGCAGCTACTCACCCTTACGGGTCTCAAGGCGCTGGGGGCCGTCGTGGAAATTAAGTGAGCTATTGCCCAGAGTCACATGGTGCTGAGCTGAGCTGCCGCCGGAGCCGGGGATTGAACCGTGAACCCTGTGCTCCGAAGTCAGCTGCCCTGGCCGCTGCACCACACCTCTCCACTGCGGTGGCCAGGGCCCTGGTGGGGATTTTTACCTGTGTGGGTTTTTTCAAAGAGGTAGTGTCTGACAGAGACACTAACTTCATGTCGGCATACACAAAGTCCATGTGGGATGAGTGTGGAGTAACTTGTAAGTTCTCCACACCCTATCACCCCAAAACCAATGGACTTGAGAAAAGAGTCAACAAGATTGTCAAAGGGATTATAATGGGCCTACCTGAGCCCATGAGGCATAATTGGGGTATCCTCTTGCCATGCTTTCTGTTTGCCTACAGGGAGATGCCACAGAAGGGAGTTATGTTCAAACTCCTCAATGGCCACCCGATTAGGAGACCTCTCAGCCTTCCCAGAGGGTTGGGAGTTGGCTCCCAGGACACTTCCTCAGGATGTGGTCAGCTACATGCTGGCCCTCTGCAACCAGATGCATCACTTCTGGGGGGGAAAATAGCAATCTTGAGGCCGGTCACAAAATTATGAAGCTCTGGTATGAATGATCAGAAGGTCACTCTGGTAGAGTTTTAACAATGTGAGAAGGTGTGGGTTATGGAGCTTGTTCAGCCCAGAGCTCTTCAGGATCGCTGGACAATCCTGTATGAGTTGAAGGAGTGGAAGGGGGAGTCCACTTATCTGGTGGATCTCAAGACCCCTAGAAATCCCTTTGGATGTTCCTCGCGAACTGCCTCAAACCACACTTTGAGAGGTCCGAGGTCAACATGCTCCTGGTGACAGATGAAGGGGTGGAAGAGGAGAGTGAGCCTCTCCCTGACCTCCTGTCTGTGCAGGAGCACGATGGGTCAGTAAAGGGTGTCACCTCTACCCTATTCTGACACCCAAACAGCAGAGTGACTTTAGCCAGTTGCTGGGTCAGTTTTCCTCTCTGTTCTCCCTCACCCCTGAACTCACAAATCTGTTAGTCCATGACATTAACACTGGAGACAGCCCATCTGTTAAAAATACAATTTACCGGCTGTCAGACAAGGTGGGGACCAGTATCAAGGAGGAGGTCTCCAATATGCTGGTATTAGGGGTGATTGAGTCCTCCAACAGTCATTGGTCCAGCTCTGTTGTGCTGTTACCCAAAGTTGCCCCACCGGGTACCACACCAGAGCTTAAGTTCTGTGTGGACTAGAGGGGACTCAATTCCATCATGAAGACTGATGTGCACCGCATCCCTTGAGCTGATGAGCTCATCGACAGGCTGGGCACTGCCATGTTTCTGAGTACCTTTGATCTTATATCAGGGTACTGGCAGAGTTTTCTGAATGTGGTGGTAAATGAGAGGTCTGTATTCTCGAATCCAGAATGCCGTTTCCAACTTAAGGTGATGCTCTTTGGCTTAAAGAATGCCCCTGCTACCTTTCAGACATTGGTCCACAGGATCCTAGCTGGGAAGGAGGCATTTTGTGCTGCCTACCTGGACAACAGCAGTGCAGCAGTCTTTCAGAGCAGCAATTCCGGCAGAGTGGCAGTCCTTTCAGCAGCACAGCAGTCCTTCTTCCCCTGGAAGGTGGGGAGAAGATTTCAAGGTTCCCCTTTGAAGTCCCCAGGCATCCTGCCTTCCCTGTCCTGGCTCCAAACTATCTACAGGGAGTATGCAGCCCTTTGTGTGGAGGCAGACCACAGTCTATTCAGATGTTTGTAGGGCTGTGCTCAGCTCTGCCCTCCCATCCTGCCAGTGCTGTCCCATCCAGGCACACCTAACCTCTCTATTGTGTGTGGCTGTCTAGGAGGAATTCACAAAGCCTGCCAGCTACACCCAGTCATGTGACCCAGAGACAGGCTACAGGCACTAAATGACCAATGCAGGAAAAGGCCAACTTTCTAAAAGTTATATAACAAAAAAGAACCTAGCCGCCACATTTAGGGTGCTGTATTGGTTTCAACAGACTGTGGATTATCGCTGATTCGAATAGTCTTAAGTATTTATTAACTTTTCTTTTGAGACTTTTTTTGCAAGTTCATTTCATTAATGGAGCATGTCATTCCACCTTCACCAATTCTTTACACATATATACACAATGTACAAAACATACAGTTTACACATACAATATATACAAAGTACAATGTAGACAAAATTGCATTCAGGTTAAATCCAGTCAAAATTCAATGCAGCAGCCATGTGGTGGTTATTCCTTACAACTATTCATTTCAACTGCAAGGGCTGTTGCCTACTGGGTACACGTTTGTGGCCTGTTGGGGCAAGACCTTTTTTACAACTCGCTCCCGACAGTGAAAAAATGCTCAATTAATATTCTATCCCAGTAGAAATTAACGCAGACGCGTTTTGAGCCCCATCTCAGTTTGGGGGTTCTCCTCAGGGCCTTAGGACTAAGCGCGGGCGGAGAACTGATTTTGGGGTCCTCCCTAACCTAGGGGGAGGACCAAGCAGATGCCTTGAACACAAAGAGCATACCATGCTCAACGATTGTGGTGGTCCCATCCTCCTAGGACCACCCTGAGCAAAGTTATGGGCAAAAATATAATGCCAACCAAAGGCCCAGCAAAGCATTATGGGGCGAGATTCTAGAGTGCAGTGAATATTATAGTATTATCTCTCAGCTGGGTCGGGAGAGCCTGCCCCTTGAGGAATGTTTTGATATTGGATACTATAATATTCACTGCACTCTAGAATCTCGTCCCATAATACTTTGCAGGGCCTTTGGTTGGGATTGTATTTTTGCCCATAACTGTGCTTGGGGTGGTCCTAGGAGGATGGGACCACTACCGAATCGTTCAGCATGATGTGCTCTTTGTGTTCAAGGCATCTGCTTGGTTCTCTCCCTAGGTTAGGGAGGACCCCAAAATCATCACCTCTCTCACTGCTTGCTGTATTTTCATTGTCACTTTTGTGAAATGACTATAATATTATCAAAGGTATGTGAAATTTCTGTTTTATTAATTGGCATGAGACGGAACGGAGTTGTGGAGCGGAGTTTTTGTTCAACTCTGCAGAATTCCATGTAGTGGTACTCTGCCAACTACGCCCACCCTTAATGTAAACCTTTCATCTAGGCCTTGCGGTATGGGGTCAGCTGACAAAGCCCAGAGGTCTTCTTTTTTATAATAAACTATTTCTTACCACGGGGAGGGTGGTTAGGTATTGTAGCCCTTTTCCACTGTCTTTATAAAATGATATCCCCGTTTATATTCTATGGAATTGTGACAATGCTGACTATATTGTGTTTATGCATTTTGCTGCTAGTAATGGCACGTGTACTGTACCATAGAGTGCGTTAGTTAAAATAAACATTTTAAACTATATCGTGACTCTGGTTACTCGCATTGTGGACAAGTATGAGTGAGTGAGCAAAAGAGTTGTCTGGCTCCCGCGATTCCTGAGAGAGTCGGGAGTGACATGTTCTGGGTTGTCTAATCACTGGTAGCTTCTCTGGTAGTCGGAGAACAAATGAGACACTATAGCTAGTCGGTTTGGGATTTTGGGTACTAATGTGATAGGTTGGTACACCCCTATTCACTGAGGTCCCGTTTTCCTGCGCATAGTTCTGTACATGTGCAGAATCCCTGCAACATGGCGCCGCCAACGTTTGGTCTGGTTCTTATCTGCGAGACGCTTGAGTAGTGCTTGTGCTTGTCCACAATACCCTCACTTTTGTCTCCGGAGACAGCTGTGACGGTGTAACCTCCTATATTGATGTTTTTATAGGTTCTTTCAAGCTTGAAGTTTTAAAAGGTTTCTCTCTTTGCTTTTTAATCCATTGTTGTGCTGCCGACATTAAGTTGTTGTTCTTTAATTATCGTAATGGCAACTGCTATTCCGGCTCATAGCCGTGCCGCGCTCAAGGCATATTTGGCTACATATAGAGTGCCTAATGCGGGTGTTGAGCTTATCTTTGTGGTGGAAGCGAATCCAGCTTACCACTTTGAGGTGTTTTATTCTTGGGTCACTTTTCCGGCGGTGGATGGAGCAGATGATATGTTTCATGAGTACACTGCCATGGCCCTTCCTCACGCTTATCTGCCTTATAGGGCTCTTGAAGTTCCGCTTACGGCTTGGCAACACCAAATTTGGTTTAATGGCGCCCTTCCTCATCCAGTAACGCCGGTCCGTTTAGGCCCTTTATCAATAGATGGGTCCACTTGGCCCGTTTTGGCTGGGTATACCCCACACCCACGTTATTTGACTGTTCCGATTGCAGACCTTCGCGTATTGCATACTTCTTTGATACGCGTACATAGGGCTGTTATACAGTACATCATGTGCAACGTCCAGGTGGGACCACCTGGCGTTGCTGCACAACCTGCGGGACCTGGTGGTGTGTCCATCAGTCCCCTTATGGTTAATTCAGTGATGGGCAAGCGTCCACAGAATAAGGATGAATTGCCTTATTGGCTTGCTGAGAAATTCGGCCAATTAGAGGCAGTTTTTCCAAACACCTCTCCTGTGGAAAAACACAGGATTTTGACTATTAGTTTGCCTAAAGACTTACTTCCCGAGTTAGCTGATTGTAACACCTGGGGCAAGGTGTTTGCAGCGGTATATTCAAGTGCTTCGGCACCCCTTCCATGACCATACTCCCTTCCGTGATTAAGCGTGTTCAAGATGAACACGGTGCTGAAGCGGCTGTTGAGCTGGGGATGAGACTGGTGGGGGTGTTCGACGTGGTTGCTGATATGATCCTTGCCAACGTCAAGGGCGATGCAGTAAGCTTTCAAGTAGCTAACGGCTTGGAGGCTGTGCCTGATGCAGACAAACCACGCAAATTGCCGAAGACTATTGCAAAGGCTTATAAGACTATAGGCCGCAATAGTTTGGGAGTTAAGCCTTTTCACAGTCGCAAACACAAACACAAACTCAACAAAAAGCCCAGACTGATAAAAATGGGCGTCCAGTCTTTCCTAAAAAGAACTGGAAAAATAAAAACAGGGGCAGCAACAACAGAAGCAAGGTTTGCGTGCTGGTTCACCGACACCTGAGTCTTCTGAACGTACTTATGACTTGCGCGATCGCGCTAAAATTAAGTCTCCTGATAGATTTCAAGTCCCTGATCCACGTTCTCCTCGTTCTTCACAGGACACATCGGGCTCTCAAGTCGGAGGAGGGGAACGACAAGATCGTGGCAAAAGTCATCCTGCACCACAAGAACGTGATCAACCCATCAGTTTGACGTAAAGGGGAAACAAGAGGAGCAACCACGCTTCTGTCCCCCGTTTCAAAAGAAAAAGGTTGCCGCTTTGACAGCGAGATATGCCTCAGACGGTGAGAACCCGACTGGGACCGCTTCCTATGACATTTTGTTAGCAGAGGCAGTTTGGCCCTCACCTTTTGTACTGGCCGCATCATGGAGGGAGGACGTGATACTTCCGAGTTTTTCGCATTACGTCCCCAAGGAGCACGCAGAGGCTTTTGCGGCTGAGTGGGCTTTGGCCTTGGCGCCGGCACTGTACCGTAATCAAGTGGGCTGGAATAAAGATTCTCCACCACATGGGATTCCATTGCGGTCTATGCCTCAACCTCAACCCCAATATCCCATCCGGCGGGAAGCCAAAGGTCCCGTTTCTGATGTTCTAACTGAGTTGGAGTATCAAGGAGTGATTGAGACATTTGTGTCACCGATGAATAATCCTCTTTTTACTGTGTCCAAACCCGATGGGTCTTATCGCATAGTTTTAGATTACCGGCATTTGAACTCTCATTGTCGTACTTTTGCGGTACAGAATACCCATAGTTCTGCTCTTGTGGACAGTATTGTTCGTAAAAAATATAAAACGACTTTTGACATTTCCAATGGCTTTTACAGTCATAACCTGTCCCCTGAATGTAGTCAATGGACCGCATTCACGGCAGGTGGAAAACAGAAAATTTCGGCGTTTACCTATGGGGTATAAAAAATAGCCCTGGGGTTTTCGCTGCGCGTGTTGTCTCTTTGTTGGACAGCATTGACCCAGCTGCATACTCGTATGCTGATGACATTTATCTCACAGACGACGAATTATGGCCGCATCTATGCCGTGTTGACCGCATCATCCTTGAGTTTGCGGAATACGGATACAAATTTAATTTTGCTAAATCTCACATCGCATGCTATGCAGTGCTTTTTTGGGCTATGAGCTCAATAATGAAGGTCGGGGCTTGGCACCCCACTTTCTGGAGAAATGCAGACGCTTGCAATCTCCAACTACCCTGAAAAAACTTCAGTCTTTGCTGGGATTTTTAAATTTTGGGAGGTCTTACATTCCCGAGTATGCCCAGCCTATCAAGCCTCTTTATGCTTTGATACAACCTACCTTTACAAAAGCCAGCTGGCTCCCGGAACATTCTGCTATTTTGCATTCTTTGCAATCTGATTTGCTTGAATCTAAGTACTTGTTGACACGTGATAACCACACAAACCTGGTGATACGAATCGTGCCAGGCGCAGTGGGTTTCACTTACTTGACATACAATGAAGGCGACACAGTACCTATTGCATACAAATCGCACTTGTACACTTCAGCTGAAATGCGGTTTTCCACTGTCGAAAAGGTTTTGACAGCTGTGCAGATGGCGGTCCTGAAGGAACGCACACTGGCACAGGGGAAACGCATTTTAGTGGTTACACCTTTCCCTGCTATAGAAGCAGTAACTAAGGCGAGTGTGCCAAACTCTAAAGTATTGCATCCCCGACATCTCCGGATGTCACATTTATCTTTGACCCCTCTCTTCAGACGCAGGAGTTCTTGCAGTATGAACATGTTCATCCTCCTCCTCTGTCTTTGCTTCCCTTAGAGGAGTACACATGTATCATCTACACCAATGGCTCGGCGCAACCGGCCTCTGGTTCTAAACATGCTTATTCGGCAGCTTGCGCTATTGTGGCTGGTACAATGGTGAATGGAGAATTCAAGTCTAATATAGTGCATACACAGGCGCTAGGGGACTGTACCACCCAATTGGCTGAGCTGCACGCTCTGGTTCTTGCTCTCGAGTTTGCTGATCCGAGTGTTCCTACACTCATTGTGTGCGATTCCTATTACTGTGTTCAGTCTTTTAATGACAACTTAGGGGCATATTCACAAGGACTTATCGCCGAGTTAGCGGCACTTTATCACAGCCAAAGTGGCGATAAATTCATCGCACAATTCACAAGCAGGTGCTAACAGCCGATATCACCAGTTTCCCCGCGATAGCATCCGCAAAAAACATCGCCACGGATGGCGCCGGCAACTAACGCTAATGAGATGCAGAGTAGGCGTTCCCGTGCAAAAACCCGCGAAAACACCACTCCGCAACATTCCCAACGACCAGCCAGATCGGCGATAAGAGTCAAAAACATGCGATAAGGCGCGTTAGCAGCATGGATTTAACACCTGCTCCTACCTGGTGTTAAGTCGGACGACAACCTGCACCATGAAAGCGAGCCCAGCCCAGAGCCACACCTGAAGAACAACAGATGCCATGGAGCCCCAAGAGGGCCACAACACCCACCGCCATCACACCCAGGACCCCCACCACCCCCAGGACCCCCCCCCGGGCCCCACCCCGGGCACCCCCCCGGACAAAGACATTACACATCTACCTTACAAATACATGAACACAACAATTCGCCTGATGTCGCACAAGTACAACAATTAACATTCATGGGTGGACAGAAAAAGGAAAAACACTCATACATCTTAGAATCACAAAATTAATTATTTTATTCAAATTGATCTCAACACCAATAATGAGAAGAGTCATGGCGGGTCTTCTCTGGACAATCTGCAAGTCAAAGCCTGCAAGACAAAATTGAAGATAAGAAGGTGCGTCATGCGCCCAACAAAGGACAGAGAGAGAGAGAAAGAGAGAGAGAAAGAAATGGAGGGAGAGAGAGAGAGAGAGAGAGAGAGAGAGAGTGAAAGAGAGGGAGAGAGAGAAAGAGAAAGAGAGAGAAAGGGGGAAAGAGGGAGAAGGAGAGAGAGAGCAACAGAGGGAGAGAGAGACAGTGAAAGAAAGAGAGGGAGAGTGAGAGAGAAAGAGAGAGAAAGAGAGGGAGAGAAAGACAGTGAAAGAAAGAGAGTGAGAGTGAGAGAGAGAGAGAGAGAGAGAAAGATAGGGAGAGAGAGAGACAGTGAAAGGAAGAGAGGGATAGGGAGAGACAGTGCCGACACTGCACACCCAGGCCTCACAGCTCACCTGCTGCCACCGGTGTGTCTCCAACCACGTGCCGGTATACACTGCAGTCCACCAGGTCCCTCATCTGAAACAGAGTCCACAGCTAATGATGGCAGAATACATATCATTGCACACGGCAACATCGCATGGCCGCCCCTGCGCACACAGGCTGCTGCACCCCAGCCCCTCCCGCCGCCCAGTGGGGATTGCCCGCCCCTGCGCACCCAGGCCTCACTGCTCACCTGCTGCCACCGGTGTGTCTCCAACCACGTGCCGGTATACACTGCAGTCCACCAGGTCCCTCACCTGAAACAGAGTCCACAGCTAATGATGGTAGAGTACATATCATTGCACATGGCAACATCGCATGGCTGCCCCTGCACACACAGGCTGCTGCATCCCAGCCCCTCCCGCCGCCCAGCGGGGATGCCCGCACCTGCGCACCCAGGCCTCACTGCTCACCTTCCGCCACCGGCGTGTCTCCAAGAGGGCCCACCACGTGCCGGTGCAAGCTCCAAGCCCGGGGCCCGTGACCTTGGCAGCATCCACATCACGCATCCCCGCACCGCGGGCCACCAGGTTGCACACTTGATTCTGGGTCTTGATTTTGCAATGGCAGAGATCATATCAGTGCACATGGCATCATCGCAGGCTGCACACCCGCTCAGCACTTTAGGTGCCACTAACTCTGTGAACCATGAGGCAATGCCACGTGGCGGTAGGCCGACACTGCCTGTTGGCTCAGGCCTACACTGCAGTCCACCAGGTCGCACACTTGATTCTGGGTCTTGATATTGCAATGGCAGAGACCATATCAGTGCACACGGCATCATCGCAGGCTGCACACCCGCTCAGCACTTTAGGTGCCTCTACCTCAGTGCACAGAAAGTCACTGTCCCGTGGTGGTAGGCCCGTGCCAGCCGCAGTGTAACCGGTGCCACGGACTCCGTGCAACGCAAGTCATGGACCCTTTCTGATTGAGTCTCGTCATATGGCAGGCGGACGCAGCCATGTCACCTCAGGCAGTGGGGACGAACTGGGACACGTTGCGTCGTCGTCCCCCCCTTTATTCGTAAGCTGAGCGGGCTGGCTCGGCGTACGCCAGGCCAGCGTAGGGGTGTGAACAATTATCCCTGGCTTCTGGGCATGGTTCATATCTGGGCTACACAGGAAACCAACTGATGCGTGTGTCTCTGTTGCTGTGTCTGCGCCACATGGCCTGCAATCGACAATGTTGCAATGTTGCATGCACCCGGAGGGCGTCCGCGCACTAACGGATTGTACAAGGAGCACAAGGCCGCTCGGGGTCTTGGCTCATACATGCCAACTGTTGTGTGTGTTCATCGCTTTTGGTTCACCATGAGCCCAAGGCCTAGCCTCAATTGCAGCACGAAAGCCACATCACATTCCCAGTATACAAGCAGTAGTCAGACTAACATTAGGGATGAAAGCCCCTTTGTCTCAATACAGAAGGCGGAAGGACGTATGCACCTCCGACCTTGGAATTGCATGCGGCAGGCACCCCCTGGGAGAGATACCATGGCAGATGATGACGACTCCCTCACTACACACAGCGATAATGAAAGATCAACGTATCCACACCCCACACACAGAAGTCCTTGCTCGAGGTACTGCTGCATGGAATAGCCTTGACACTTACGTACAGGACAACTCATACGTCCAAACTCTGCACACTCATACGACTCATTGCTCCGAGCTGTGGCATATCATCCACATAACAGCCGCAGGTCAGAAGAGTGCCGGTTCTACGAGAGCGAACAACGCAATGTCAGAACATCCCGGGCTCATGCACAACCCCTGTCACATGGAACTGTACCGTCACCGAATGCTGCATTTGTTGGGGGCACTGCCACTGGCAGTGTTGAGCATCAGTTACCGACTGAGCTTCTGTCTTGCGTACGTCACCTGCGTCCAGCCCTGGTTCCACTGTCGATCATGCATATTCGAGTGGCCCATGGATGTCTGCCTATCCAACACAACGGTAGCTGAACTGGATTATGACATGTGTGTTCGCCCCCTGTTGGACCACGACCAGGAGTGTAACCATGATACCCGTTCATGGGATGCCTTGGTAACTGGCGTATGTGCTGGCAGTTGGGCATGTGAGATTGCACACTTCCTCGTGTGCAGTGACCACATCGAAGCGCTCCCCTATTGGGCTGTGTTGCGGATTGGTGAAACGGCGTGGACGGAGCACATCTGTCTGGACCAGCTAATGGATTGGCTCGCCCCCGTGTTTGTTGAAGTCGACAACGACGTACTCTTGGAACTGATTGCCCATGAAGCTGCGCTCGCTTTCATGGACGAGTAACTACGTTCCTGCAGCCACAAGAGATTGTAACCCATAGGGCATATCCCAACACCCTTTTGCATCTTGGAGAAATGGACACATATTCCACCATAACAGTGGACATGGCTGCATTCGCCTGGACTCAGAATGCATGTGCGTGCAGGACTGCGGGTTGACACACACCTGTGCAAGGTGAGTGGACAGCGGCGCCTGGCAACGTTCCTCAACCTGACACACCGCTGGAGGGAGAGTACACACATGGCAATGTAGTACTACATGTGACCTTGTTGGACTCCTTCACCTGCTCACTGTCAGCAGAGCAGACAGTCAGCGCAGTCCGGTGGTACAGGACTATGCAGATCCCATGGGCTGTGAGTGGTGTCCCCTGACACGGTGCAATGAGCATTCGCCAAACACCACATGACTCGTCCAGCAAGGCAAGGTGGGCTGAGACCGTTGGCATCCGTAATGATTGGTGTTCATTTGTGCCTCCCCATGTCTTGCACCTCTACATGTTACGTTGCTGCCTGTTAGTGTATGATGAATTGGTCTGCATGTTGTGGCCCTTGTCTTGCCCGTACTGACACGCACATGCTAATAAAGTGTACGCAACTTCACTAGTGTTCAACTTGGATGAGTGTTGATTAGCATGCCAAATCGTGTGCCTCAATGAGCATTGTCCGTACACAGGGAGGGACTGACTGACGCATTTCACTTAGGGGTGGGTCCCTATTGCCAGCTCCACCTCCGTGAGCCAAACATTGTGGTTGGGAGAGTTGCTGGTAGACCTGTGCGCTTACGTGTCTCCAGCACTGTGAGTATGGTGTCCAACTTCTTGCCATGTGGATTAATGTGTTCCATCAAACCATGCTGTGTCCACACAGTTGAGTGTGTGTAGGTATGCGAAGAGATGTTCTGTTGTCACATGTGATGTGGGACACTACTTTAGGCCTCCTACCGACTTTGACATATTTGAAAACACAGCCCTATTTAATACATGGACGTGGGGCTACGTTGGGGGTTGGCAAGATTGTTGTTCATGATCAATGAGGCCACAGCTAGTTCACACCTTCACAGTCATCTAATTGGCCATGTGTGTCACGGTCAAACATGCGCATTGATGTCATTTCCAGGGTGTACCTTTTGTGCAATCAATCTCCCTACAGTCATCCATACTGTTATACTTGATTGAACATAGACATGACACATCTGTGTGATTAGGAATGTTTTATTCACATCCTGTGGAGTGTCGGAGCTGGAGCAGTACATGGCCATGCACACCCCACATTACATGGTTGCCCAGTGGAGGTCCATACAAAGTCCTTTAGGGAATGACAAGTTAATCGGCAGAGGAAGTGTTGAGTCCGCAGCCTGTTTGCTGTGTCATTGGGAACCAGAGCAGATATGGCAGTCCATGTTGGGGTCCAGGTGAATGTCGCAGAGTGTTCCGGGGGACAGTGGAAGGTGTTGTACCAGGGCATGATGCAGAGGGCTGTACCAAGCAGAAACAGGCCATATGGCGGGGGATGAATGCTACAACCTCCTTTTTGACACAGAGTCATTACCATCCACATCTTCGTCCTCTGATATGTCTTCTGTGTCAGGTGTGCCAGGTGTGTGTGCTGGTGTTATGGCTGCATCACTGTGTGCCACTGACACATCAGGGGGCGGAGGTGGTATGGCTGTATCACTGTGTGCCACTGACACATCAGGGGGCGGAGATGTGTGTGTCGAAGTTCCTGCAGCAGTCATCTGGGACAGGCTCTGTGGCAGCAATGGCAAGATGAGGATCTGCAGGGCATGGAAGATCCCAGCTACATCTCGCTGGTGATCAGCTGTGGCAGCCATCCTTCCTGCCTGCATCTGCTCCATGTTCTCCATTGTCCTGCGCATCTGTGCCAACTCTGTGCTGTCGTCGCTGGAGCCTCTCTGACAAGACAGTTCTTGTATCCGAGTAATGGCTCCAGCGAGGTCAGCCAAGGATTGTTGTAGGGCATGGAGCGGACTGTAGGTGTCCGTTAGGGACTGTAAGTGGTCCCTGATGGGACTAAGACACCCACGTATGGCATCTAGTTTGGCTGCCATGAGGTTGAAACCCACCCGCACCTGTTCAGCAAGCCCCCTTTGGCAGTCTGACACACGGCGTTGGAATGCCATGTGTTCTTCGGTGAGGTGCTGGGAGCCAGCCGTGGTGGTGGGTGCTTCCTGCTGTGTGCTCTGTGCAGGGGGTGGGATCACCTCGATGCAGCTGGGCTGCCCTGCTCCTGGAGGTGGGGTGCGGAGGCTGTCCACGAGCCGTTGGAGGGTGTCGGAGCAGATGGCCAGGGGGGCCTCCTCCTCATCACTGAAGAGATGTCTGGTCTGCTCTGCAGGAGGTGTTGATTGTCCCTCTGCAATGTGAAGGAGAGATGCAGGTTAACAGTGTGTTCCATGTATGTGCACACATTGTACATGTTTACATACAGACTGCATGGCAACGTACATTGTGACTGTTTTGGAGGAGCTGGGTATTTGATGAGAGATAGTGGACATTTTGACTACATGACGGATGTGAGGTTGTACTCGTACATTATCATCTGTCAGTTTCCTGCTATGCCTGATGTGGTTGGCCAGTTTCTACGCACATGCGGCACCAGTTGTGTCCTCTGTTCTGTGGTGTAAGTGTGGCACTTTGTACCACATTGTTGTCAATGTTGATGTGCTGTGATTGCTATGTGTGTGTGCTGCATTGTGGGAGAGTCGCCCCTGCAGCTCTGATTTAGCGGCCCCTTATCCCTTTGAGGCGGTGTGCCTTTCACTTGTGTGCTTTTACGGTGCTGAGATGTTGGCAACTTGGGTCATTTGTGCTCTTAGACGGATTTTGGACTCGTGCATTGTTTGTCTGCAGATGTGTTGTTGATGTCAGGGGTTGTATGTGCACGTGGATGTGTCAGGGTGTGACCTGCTCCTTTGAGGATGTTATCCACACTGGGACACCTCAGTGTCGTGGCGTGCACCATGTCATGTATTTTGACTGCAGCCATGCTATTGGTCATGCAGTGTCACTTGCATTGTCAGTGTGGCTCACAGAGCCGCTGCTTTGCTGGGTTCAGCACATGTGCATGGGTAGGTTGTGAGATTTGTGGGTGGGGGGCATTTCTGCACATGGTGGACGGGAGCCTACTTCGTGTTTCTATGTGTGCTGCAGTGTGCCAAGGCCATCAGGGACATGTTCCACAGTTATTGTGAGTGTGCAGTGTGCTACACATAATTGTGCATGTGTGCCATAGTGCCCGTCTCCCCCCGTCCCCCCAGTCCCTGGTAGTTACTCACCCTGTTGCTGTTGGGTCAGGTCATATCGAGCAGTGTCCGGACCACCAACTCCTTGCACCGTCTCCGCACTGATGACTGTGGCAACCATTTCCTCCAGCTCATCCAGCTCCTCCTGTGGCGCAGGACTCCCACCTCCAGTCGCCGTTGCTGCCTTCCGGTTGGCATCGAGTTTCTGCTTGGTTTGGCTTTTCACATCATGCCAGCGCCTCTTGACCTCCTCCATTGTCCTCCTCAACACTCCGACTGCATTCACGTTGTTCACGATGGACTGCCATATTTCCGTTTGTGTTGCTGATGACACAGTGGAGGTGACGAACAGTTGTTGGTAGTGTTCTGTCACCTCCGTGACGATGATCCGGTATTCCTGCGGACTGAACCCCGTCTTCCTCTTCCTCTTCTCCTTGCCCTTCCTGGCCCCGGGGTTCCTGGCTGGTCGTCTGTGGGGCTTGTGGGGTTCGCGTTGTCCTCTGCACTCGATCCGGGTGCGTCCATGGTGCTACGCAGTTACATTTTTTTTTTCTCTGCTTTTATAGTGCATTCTCACGCATGACGCGTGGGATTCGCAGGCCTGTCGCTGGTTTTAGCTGATTTTTGTATCGCCATTGGGGACATCGCCACTTTTTTCGCGTTCGTGTTTTGCATTTTTTTGGCATCGCGTTAATTTTAAGGCGGGCATTTGTCGCGTTATCGTGAGACTATAGCATGGTGCCGCCGGGTTAGGAATTGTGCGTTAACACGGTGTTATTTTCCCGCAATAGACTGCGATGTGAGAAGTTGCGTTAAGCGAATTTGGCGATAGTTAACACACGTTCTTGAGAATATCCCCCTTATTCTTTTGTTCTCAAAATGATTATCGAGATTCTAAGGGCAGCACAATTAAGCATAAAACTCTTTGGGTTCGAGTGGCGGATCTTAAACAACTTCTGCCACTTACACATGTTATACATACTCTTGGCCATCAGCGTGTGGGAGCACACGCTCTTGGGAATTGTTTGGCTGAAGAAGCAGCCAAATCTGCAGTAGCCACGTGTTCCGTAGCAGCCGTTACAAGGTCCATGACTAAGATTGATAAT
Source organism: Calotriton arnoldi (assembly GCA_963921515.1). Lineage (NCBI taxonomy): Eukaryota > Metazoa > Chordata > Amphibia > Caudata > Salamandridae > Calotriton > Calotriton arnoldi. The sequence goes on from CAWUFW010014269.1 coordinate 344,228, forward strand.
GACATTTTTGCAGCAATTGCTGCAACTGCGGAGGGCTCTAATTATCCACGGGGTTTCCCTTCAAAGTATTCTTATCAGTTAACTCCTGAAAATGTTCCTTTTGCTAGAATACCTGACGATGGAGATCGGCTGATTCCCAACGCGGACCGCAGACACACTTTAATCAAAACCGCACACAAAGGTATGGCTTCGGCCCATGCTGGAGTGTCCGCGACTGTTTCTATCTTGCAGCACCGTTATTGGTGGCGTGGTTTATATAAACAGACCCGTACTTATGTGCTTTCTTGTGACATCTGTCAACAAATCAAGCCTTCTACGATAACACGTCCACCACAAACACAGCTTTGCATTGCAGATCGCCCCTTTGCTTGTGTGTATCTTGATCACTGCGGTCCATTTACTTCTGATACTGCATATAAATACATTTTGGTTGCAGTTGATGCGTGCACTAGATTCCTTTGGGTTTGGCCACAACGCAGTGCTGACACTCGAAATGTCATCAGGGATTTGCGTGTCTTTTTAGGGATCTTTGCCTGTGGCACCTTTCATTCAGACCAAGGTCCAGCGTTCGCCTCTAAGGCGTACAAGGACGCGATGAAGTCTTTGGGTGTGCTGGTGCAGTTTTCGTCTCTAAACAGGCCTGAGGGCAATTCAATTGTGGAGAGAATGAACCGTGACTTAAAGCAATCCTTGACAGCTAGAGTCGTAGGTACTGGCAGGAACTGGCTGGCCCACTTGTATGGGTTCAACGTGCACTTAATAATCTCCCTAGAAGACCTCTGGGTGGGCGGACCCCATACGAGATGCTCTTTGGCATCAAAATGTTTGTGCCAGACCTTGATGGTCTAGACGTTGCGGCGGCAGCCGCGATCTTTGACGTAGATAATCATTCTACTATGTTACAGGACCTACAAGAGACCCGTGCCCGTCTTGCTACTGAACATTTGCCTTCGGCAACAGATGCTGCACTGCTGATTCCGGTGGCCAGCTGGCTTCCAAAAGTTGGTGATCTGGTCCGAGAGAAGTTGGAGAACAAAAAAGAATTTGGTCCCTCTTATTGTGCACGGGTTCCAGTGCTTGGCTTGAAGGGTACTCGTACAGTCATTTTACCACCGCTTCCTGGTCGCAAGGACAACAGATACATCTCCATTGACAATGTCAAGCTACAACATCTGGCTGATTTGAATAGTGTGACGCCTGCTGTTTCGTGCCACACAATTTCGAGAAATCATGGGGTTAGCGCTTCTTACAGCTCACCTACTGACACTGTCATCGAGATGGACCCTGTTGTTGACCATTTGTCTGTCCCTCCTGCTCCCTCCTGCACCGAGGAAGTTGAGTATACTTATCCCACAAGTGAGTCTTTGCATGGCTTGCCCGAAAGTCATTTACACCATGGCAGCTGTTCTTTTGACTCATCTTCCACCACTTCTATTGGCCCTACCAAATTGTCTATTTTTGTTTCCTGGTTTAAACAGACTTATTTGGTCCCCCCATGGACGTACATCTGGTTGATAATGATCACGATTTTTCTTTTCATGGTCATTGGTTTTGTGACTGTGTTTTTCTTACTCATCAATGGTCACTACTTACCAGAACGCTCTGCTGTGAACTTGGTTGATGGTATTTTGGCCCCTCACTCATCTTCCCACATCATGAAGCGTGACCATTCTCTTGTGGACATTTCAGCGTTTCCAGTTGCGGGTGGCATCATCTGGGATAAAGTGGATTATCAGGTCCATGGGCCGACGGAAATAATTAACGTTCCATATGTATTTCGCTTCTCCATGGGTGATGTGGTAACAAAGGACATACGCTCAGACGACTGGGATGTGCATGCAATACAATCGTTGTTTTCCGATTTAAAGTATTATGCTGCTTTTAATGCTGAAGATTTATATTTAAATTCTGCCAATTATGCCGATTTATTCTGTTATCAACATTATGGGCATAATTTCCTGCATAAGACTAATACATTACGTCCTGTTGTTAATTACACACAGTGGGAACATTGCCCTACACCAATCAAAGGTAGTTCACAAACACTTAGAAATAAATTTACATATTTTACAGATTTCGACAGGTCAACACCTGAGTCTTATTATTTTAAATTAAATTTTTCCTCATCTCCCAAGGTAATGTTGACCCATACGAAAATAATATATTCAAATTCTTTCAGACAGGATCTGTCAGTCAGGGGTTATGATCACTGGAAGGCCACCATTGATTTGAAATTGATCTGGGGTTCTAAAACCTGGCAGGTGCAAGGCACTGAAGCCTTACATCGTGCCTGCCTCATCCCGACACACATTTTGTTTTTAAATGAAACAGTTTACCAGACAACGTCCTTTGGCTTGGCAAATGCAAAAAAGTTGAACGCCCCTGCCATTCCCTCATTAGCTGAGTATAATAATTGGCGCAAATACCCAAATTATTCTATTGATGCCTTACAATCTTTGTTTCAAAACAACACGTTTAATGTATCTGAAATGGATCCTTTAGGTTGGTTAGTTTGGCAGACGAATTCGAATGCCTGCCAACTCCGGTTTCATAACACTAGTTTAGGTTATATACAAGACAGACCCGACCCAAGATTTCCAGATACACATTCGGTAACAACCTATTCGGTTGGAAAATTATGTCTACAGTGGTTGCAGCACTCTAGCCTATCGTCCGTTTAAACAACATTTATCGTTGTTGTCCAATAACATTAATTTGGCCGACTTTGTCTTGGGACCCAGGGTTCCTAGAACAAAGAGATTCTATTACGCAGCTTACAATGAAATATGGAAACTTTCACAAATTGAAGCGGCGTCACGTCTGCGGGAAATTGACCAAGCGAACTTAGAAAAGGTTCTAGCTGTTGTCGATAATAGTATTAACACACTATCTTCCCGCATTTACACATTGGATAATATTGTTTCTTCTGTTATTGATATTGTGCAAGAAGATGTGTCTTTGTTATATCATGTTCAAAATCCATTGCGTTCTGTAATGCAATTCGCATGGACTTTGCAAACTCTAAAAATGGGATTATTTGAATGCGACTGCGTTGTTTTTACCGTTTAATTTGACTGACAAACAGCAGTTCATGTCCATGAAAGATGCACTTTACACTCTTCTTCACATAGAAAAAATAGACCCTTTGCCCTTTTCTGTAGCGGAAACTGATTCTGCTGTTTGGCTAATTCATGGGGTTATTTCTTTGCCTTTCTCGCTGTTCCAATTCAGCTCCTGTATGAAACATTACCGGCTAGGCCGCTTTGAACCCCTGGGTAGTGCTTTTCTGCATGAACTGTGGTCTTTACCTTTCACCTACTGATGTTTGCAGGAGGAAACTGAAGTATACCTTACGGGGGAGGACTGTGATTCTACAGTGGGTCATTCCCTTGTTTGCAAAAATATAAAGTTACACGGAGCATGTAATATGTCAGCTCCGAACCTTGCATGTGTTTTAAAAGGTAATCCGGTTCCCGCAATAATTCCCACGTTCACTCTGCTTACTAACAGTAGTTATCTTATTCTAAATAACCAAGAATGCTGCGGTTTGCTGGCTGGCATACCATACATAGTAACGGTTTCACAGCACGTAATTTGTTGTAAAAATGTGCTTTTTCCTCCCCCGCGTGGGGAGCTCGATAGCTCAATTTGGCCTTCCATACCAACTTTAAAATCAGATTTCAATAAATTGAGCAGATTAAAGGCGCTTTTAACCCAACAAGAAGTCGCCCTGACTTCCGCCCGAGAAACCTTCAACCTGCAGGTGGCAAGCGCTGCTAGCGAAATTCAAACACTTTTAACCACTAACCTCCCACTGCATTTTGGGGAGTTAATACACCGCATATTTAATGCGTCTGATATGAGTGGCCTTGCTCATTTTTTTAAAGCTGTCGGCTCTGGCATTCTGGATTTTTTTCAGACAATATTTGGTGTTATACCCGCATTCATTCATTCTATCTTTTCCAGCGTCTTTGGTGGATTCCCTTTAATGCTGGCATTAGCTGCTGGAATCCTGCTTCTCCTGTGTCTGCTGCGCAATGGCTGCTCCTCTTTTGGTGTTGCACAGACAAGACCGGCTGCGATTGCTTCGTGACCGCATGCATGAGTGCTTCGGTACACTACCACTAGCAGCTCTCAGTGTGTCTTATGGGTTGTCCTTCCGCTTTGCGTACTTCACTTGCGTGCAACCCATCTTTTCATGTCTAAAATGTCCCTTTACATGGGCATTGGATTTGTGCCTCTCCAATTCGTCATGTCCGGACCCAGATTTTAACCAGCTGGTGCGTCCTTTAGTGGCCCATGAGCGGGACTGTTCTGGGATTAGCTTAATGGCGCATGCGGCTGCACTTGGAATCTTGGCTCAATGGGATATCTGTGAGGCTGCGCAGAATCTCCTACTTCAAAGTTACATCGAATATCACTCAAGTTGTCCGGAGATGCTAATGGAGGCACCCGCATATGAGGAGCACCCTTGTTCATTCGATTTGATTAACTGGATGGCTTCCCTTTTTTTTTACCAATGACAATGATGTCCTTCTGGAGGGTGTTGCATTTTTTGCTCCTACACTCTGATGGATTAAATTCACCGGTTCTTGGATTTCGGATGCCTTTATACAAAATTACTTTTTTCTACTAGGTTTTCTCTCTCCCTTCTCCGTTGTTCGAATCATTCACTTTTAAAACCCATAGACGTTTTTGAACTCTGCTTGCACTTTTTGAACTCTGTTTTCAATCTATGTCTATATACGATGGCCTTACCAGGGGGAGGGTGTAGTATGGATTATGGGTTTATTGTTGACATCTGCTAAGTTAGCATGAGCTTCGCTGCCATGAGGCTGCTTTTGCGCACGACACTGCATGCATAGATTTTGCAAGACTCCGCTTGTGCCCTTTCACATGAGAACTGTCTGCTTTTTGCGTTCTGTGCCGTGCTCTGAGGTTTAGTCTGCACACGATGTACAAGGTCGATCAACAATGCCCCTTGTTATTCTGTTCTGGTCAGTCCCTCGAACCTAGACATAACATGACACACAGCTGCACTACTGAAAATCGTATGCTTTAATATTGCAAGCTAAACATGTGGTGCGGGCACTTGGAGAGACTCCTTTCCGAAAAGAAGAGCTGTGCTTGTCCTGAGATGTAAACCTTTCATCTAGGCCTTGAGGTATGGGGTCAGCTGACAAAGCCCAGAGGTCTTCTTTTTTATAATAAACTATTTCTTACCACGGGGAGGGTGGTTAGGTGTTGTAGCCCTTTTCCACTGTCTTTATAAAATGATATCCCCGTTTATATGCTATGGAATTGTGACAATGCTGACTATATTGTGTTTATGCATTTTGCTGCTAGTAATGGCACGTGTACTGTACCATAGAGCGCGTTAGTTAAAATAAACATTTTAATCTATACCGTGACTCTGGTTACTCGCATTGTGGACAAGCATGAGTGAGTGAGCGAAAGAGTTGTCTGGCTCCCGCGATTCCTGGGAGAGTCTGGAGTGACATGTTCTGGGTTGTCTAATCATTGGTAGCTTCGCTGTTAGTCGGAGAACAAATGAGACACTATAGCTCGTCGGTTTGGGATTTTGGGTACTAATGTGATAGGTTGGTACACCCCTATTCACTGAGGTCCCGTTTTCCTGTGCATAGTTCTGTACATGTGCAGAATCCCTGCAACACACGAAAGCGTGTGCACAGGAATTGACATTACTTACTTCGGACTTTTGGGTCCCACCTTGGAGGGTTTTAGGGGTTTTTCCCTCACCTGTTGAACCGCAATAATTACATGTGTTTGGCTACATTACGTTATTTGCGGGGCGCCGTCACTCCTGTGTGAATTAACACCCCCATTTTGCTAGTAAAGTCTAGGGTCTTTCTTAGGACTTTAAGAGTCCCAAAGCATTTTCCAGCAACCTTCTTGATTTGATTCTTGAAGGAGAGTTTAGGGTCAAACCAGACCCCGAGATTTTTAGTTTCATCCTTGGTGGACGGGACCAGATAGAGGGGGTTTTCCCCACAATCAGTACCTCCGTCTTACTGCCGTTCAATTTAAGACAGTGGTTGGACATCCAGACAGCAAGTTCTCCTAGACAAGAGGAAAACTGATTGCCCGCTTCCTCCAAGTCTTGGGATAGGGTGACAATCAGTTGCGTATGTCCGTATAAGATACTATGGTCACTTTGTATATATCTACAATTCCTGCCAAGGGGCCAATATGCAGATTGAAAAGGGTGGGACCCCTTGCATAAGCAGGTTACTTTGGGAAGTATGCAGGTGTTGTGCAACTTGAAAGCTGCGGGCAAGGAGGAAGGAGGTCCGCCAGCGTAAAGCTGAACCCCCGATCCCACAGAGCCTTAGTATCTGAAGGAGCACGTTATGGAAGACAGTGTCGAAGGCTGTACTAAGGTCAAGCAGGACCAAATTGTATGTCCTATTTTTCAAATACATTGCACCGTCCCCTGTGGGCTGTTTAGGGCCTACCCGAGGGGTGACATATGTATAAAAAAAAAGTTTGGGCATGAAAAAAAGGTTTATTTTGCCAGGTTGAAATGGGAGTTTAAAAACTGCACACACAGGCTGCAATGTCAGTCCTGGGACATATTTTAATGGGCTACTTAAGGGGGTGGCACACCCAGTGCTGCAGGCTCCCTTGTAGCATTTAATTGGTAGGCCCTGGGTACATGTAGTACCACTTTACTAGGGACTCATAAGTAAATCAAATATGCCAGTTGGGTATGAGCCAATGTTACCATGTATGAAGGCATAAGCACATGCTGTTTAGCACTGGTTAGCAGTGGCAAAGTGCACAGAGAGTCCTAGGGCCAGCAAAAACATGAGAGCAGCAAAAATGGAGGAGCAAGGCAAAATGTTTGTAGGAAGACCACCCTAAGGCCGAAAGGTCTAACATGTGCCCCTCCAAACTGAAAAAGGGGAGAGCATTGGCGTGGTTTGACCCAGGTCGGTGTTCTACTGGAAAGCCCACTCCTTGTAGGGGGATGGACCACCTCAACATTTTGGGATTTTCACCCCTCATTTACATATGGCATTTGCGGGACCTGTGGTCTGCCAGAACATGGACGTGAGTCCCAAACAGGTATGGTGTCACCTTCTGTAGTGCACAGACCACAACAAAGGCCTCCCCTTTCAGTTGCACTCCACTTCTGTTCTTGGGGAAGTAATCTTCTGCTAATTAAGACCACCAGTTGGTCTAGGCCCTCCTCATTTATCTGTTTTTAGACAGCCCCTATGCCATGCTCTAAAGTGTCTGTCTTCACTATGAACTCCTTACAGAAGTCAAGAGCCTTGAGTACAGGTGTCAAAGGCTTTCTGGCAGGCCTTTGTCCAGATCACCTTTCTGGAATGCTTCTTCGAAGCAGGAGCAGCCGGTCCATTGGGGCTGAGGGGCCACGCCCCTCCACCTTTCGCCCCTCATGAACAGTGTCTGTCAGGCTGCACAAAGGTCAGCCTGACAGACACTGTTCACTTTCAGGTCAAGCAGCCAGGAGCCAGACATGTGCATTTAGCGCAGGGTCCTGGCTGCCTGAGCTGAACTTTGCTGGGCTGTGGAAGTCACAGCTTCTGTGGGCGTGATGTCCTCAGCTTAGCAAAGGTCCCTGAGGCCCTCCCCTCAGTGACGAGGGGTAGCGTCACTGATTGCCTCGCACCTGGGCACTTCAGTTTTAAGTCCTGATGCACCCAGGGTTGAGTGTCAATCAGTGACACTTCATCACAGAGTGGGGTGGGGTCAGCAGTCCTACTGACCACATCCCACTCTGTGATGATGTTGGGACTGCTGCCTTCCCTCATTGGCTGACCATTGGCTGACCTTAGGTCAGCCAATGAGGGAAGACAGCAGTCACAAGCCTCCTGGAACCTCCGAGGCAGAGCTGGCTGCAGGTAAGTGTTTGTTTTTCTTTTAAACTGTTTGGTGCGTGTGTGCGTGTATGTATGAATGTTTGGTGAAGAGTGTTATGAATGGATGTGTTTGTGTACGTGTGTGTATGTATGAATGTTTGGTGAAGAGTGTTGTGAATGGATGTGTTTGTGTGTGTGAGTGTGTGTGAATACATTGGTTTGAGTGTTATGCGTATGTGTGTGTGAGAGTGTGTTCCATCCACCCCCTTCCCTCCAAAACTTACCGTCCGCCACTGCGTCAAAGTCAACTCTGTTAAGGGGGCAACAATGGTGCCATATCTCTTAACAAACCTCCTATAGTATCATATGAGGCCCAGGAAGGCCCTCATGTCAGTCTGTGTTTTGGGGGTCTCAATCTTGCCCTGGAAGGGCTGTACCTTGCCCATGCCCACCATGTGGCCCAGTTACACCACAGAACCTTGCCATATCTGGCACTTACTGGCCTTGATAGTCAGGCCCACCTGCTGCAGGGCCTGAAGAACCTCCTGGAGGTGGTACAGGTGTTCCTTCCAGCTGGAGCTGAAGACAGCTATGTTGTCCAATGAAGGAGGCACCGAATGCCTCCTTCCCAACCATGACCCTATTGACCAACCTCTGAATGTGGTAGAGCATTCCTTAAGCCAAAGTGCATCACTGTATACTGGAAGTGGCCCCTGGGGTCAAGAATGCAGACCTCTATTTTGGCTCCTCTGTCAGAGCAATTTGCGAGTACCCTGATGTAAGATTAAGGGTACTCAGGAACTTGGCAGCACCCAGCCTGTTGATGAGCTCATCAGCTCAGGAGAGAGGTTGTACATCAGTCGTCATGATGGAATTGAGTCCCATGTAGTCCACACAGAACCTAATTTTTGGTGTGGTACCCAATTGGGCAGTCTTTAATACCAGCACCACAGGGCTAGACCAGGGAATATTGGGGGGCTCAATCACCTTTAATGGCAGCATCTTGGAGGCCTCTTGCTTGAAACTGGCCCTCACACTGTCTGACAGCCAATACATTTTATTTTTAACATACAGGCTGTCTCCAGTGTCAATCTCATGGACGCACAGGTGTGTGAGTACAGGGGTGAGGAAGAACAGAAAGGAAAACTACCCCAGCTAGTGGCAACAGTCACTCTGCTGTTCGGGGGTCACAGGATTTACTGACCCATCATTCTCCTGGGCACCCCTTCATGTGTCATCTGGAGCATATTAACCTCAGACATCTCTCAAAGTGGGGTTTAAAGCGGTTTACATGGAGCACCCTTTAGGGGGTTTCTAGGGATCCTGGGATCCACCAGGTAGGTGGACTAAGCATTTCACTTCTCTTCATATGGGCCTGTCCAGCTATCCTGGAGATCTCTGGGCTCCACAGGCCCTATAACCCACATCTTCTGGGCAGGCTGAAACTCTACCAGAGTGGCCTACTGGTCATACTAGAGTTTCATAGCTTCTTGGCTGGCCTCAAGATTGCTTTTTACCTTTTTCCAGAAGCGATGTATCTGGTTGTGAAGTGCCAGCATGTAGCTGACCATATCCTGAGGGGGTTTCCTGGGAGTTTGCTCCCACCCCTCTCTGACAAGGCTGAAAGGTCTCCTAATAGGGTGACCATAGAGGAGAGCTCCCTTCTATGGCACCGTCCTGTAGACAGGCAGGAGGATGTCCAACATATTTTTTTTTTTTTTTTTTGTACAGAGTTTTATATAGCGCAAACTTGACCCGAATCGGGTATCAGAGCGCTTTACATAGCACCAGTTGCATTACATGAGGACACATTCATTTTGTTAGGCACGGGGAGATTAAGTGATTTGCCCAGAATCACAGTATGTTCAGCATCATTGCCGAGACTCGAACCCAGTTCCCCAGATTCGAGGTCGACCGCCCTAGCCGTTAGGCCAACTCCTCTCCCCATGCCTCATAGGCTCTAGTAGGTGCATTATCATGCCTTTAGGGGTCTTGTTGTATCCCTCCACAAACTCATTGGTTTAGGGGTGATAGGGTGTATGATGACATGAAGTTACTGCCTCTGTTAGACAGTACCTCTTTGGGGAACCCCACATGGGTAAAAATCTCCAACAGGGCCCTGGCCACCGCAGGTGCTGTCACCGACCTCAGAGGGATGGCCTCTGGGTAGAAAGTGGCAGGGTGCACTGGGACCAGGATGAAACTGTTGCTATGGCTGTTGTGGGTTCAAAGGGTCCAACAATATCGATGCCCACCCACTCAAAGGTAGTGCCAACAACAGGTAATGGGATATGGGGATCCTTGATCTTTTACACTGACTTCCCTCTGGCCTGGCAAGTGGGGCATGACCTACAGAATGCATCTGAGGCTGTCTTCATCCAGGGCCAATTGAAGTGGGAAACAAGCCTGTCAAAGGTCTTGTCTCGAGTGTCCCACCAGGTGGATATCATGAGCCCACCCCAGTAGGAAAGCCCTGTAACACTGGGAGACCATCAGCACATGGGCTGTTCCAGGTCCAGGAACCTTAGGCTTACTGTGTAGATGGCCGCTCTTCCAAAAATAAGGTGATCTTAAGAGGTATCACCTGCTGACTGAGCCTCAGCTACCCACCTTAAGCCCTATAAAGTGGGGCATTCTTTCAGCTTCTTGCAGAATTCCTCTCTGGTGGGCCCACCCTCAACTTGCCATCCACCAAGTTCAGGCAGGTCCCCATGGGGGCAATGTCCTCCCCAGTAGGCTCAGAAGAGTCCTTGTCAGGTTCCCTGTCAACCTGGACCATGGGAACTTCAGGGGATGGTTTTCTGCCCTGTTATGTTATGTTATGTTATGGGAATTTTTAGAGCGCGCGATTACCCGGAGGTGTCCTGGCGCTAGTTACTACTCCCTGAGGCTGAGCTGAAAAATGAGGATTATTTATCAAAAAGCCAGTTCTTTAACCCCTTCCTGAATGCTAGAAGACTAGTAGCATTTCTCAAATAGAATGGCAATTCATTCCAAGCCTTTGCTGCACACAAAGAGAAACCTCTACCTCCCCATTGAGCTTTTTTTGTTAGTGGGACTGCCACCAACTTAGCTCCTAAGGATCTAAGAGTTCTTGCTGGTATGTACCATTGAAACTGTCGCCTCAAATGCTCTGGTCCTAAGCCCTGAAGTGCTTTAAAGACCATACACAAAGATTTGAACTGTACCTGGTTCCTCACCGGGAGCCAGTGTAGACTTTTAATCTCCTTGGAGATGGGAGAAAACTTGGAGGTGCCCGTGAGTAATCTGGCCGCAGCATTTTGTAGCAGCTGAAGCCTATACAGAAATCTTTGTTGTATATTTAAGTATAGGCTATTACAGTAGTCTAGTCTTGACATAACCAATGCTGTGACTACCGTTTGCCTGGTCTCTAAAGGTAAAAACCTCAGTACCTTCTTAACAGTTCTGAGAACATATACTGTTGTTGAGGTTACTGCATTTACTTGGGCCCCAAAGGAGAGTTTCTCATCCAGGATTATACCCAAATTTTTCACCTTTTTTGAGGGGGTAGGGAGAGACCCCATGGATGCAGGCCACCAGTTAGGCGTCCAAAAATTAAGATCATTCCTAAACAGCATTACCTCCGTTTTTCCTGAATTCAATTTCAGGCAGTTCTCTGCCATCCATCTCCCTACCGATTCCATACAGTCCTGAAACCGTTTCTCTAATCCCAGTTCTTGGCCAGGTAATAGAGACACCACAATTTGTGTGTCATCGGCATAAGAAGTGAGACCAAACCCATATGCACTGATGACGGGGCCAATGATGAGACATACACATTAAAGAGTGTGGGGCTCAAAGATGACCCCTGCGGTACCCCACAAGGCAATGCAAAGGGCTTGGACTGAAATTTACCTAGGGATACAATCTGTCCCCTGTCTGATAAGAAGGATTTAAGAAGATCCCACGCTTTTCCCTGGACCCCACAAGCCCTGAGTCGGTCCATCAGAATCTTATGATGGACCGTATCAAAGGCCGCGGACAGATCCAATAAAATCAAGGCTGCCCTGCCTCCTCGATCCACGGCTTCCCTAATCTCCTCGGTGGCTTTAATGAGTGCAGACTCAGTGCTATGTCCCTCTCTGAAACCATATTGAGAGGGGTCCAATGCTTGAACCTCTGCCAGAAAGGCACTGAGTTGACGATTCATAAATTTTTCCACCATTTTTGCGGGAAGAGGGAGCCGAGAAATCGGGCGGAAGTCAATCAATCAATCAATCACTGAAGTTGTTGGGATCCTTGGTGTCCAGGTTTGGCTTTTTCAGTAGAGGCAGTATTGAAGCCACCTTCCAGAGCTTGGGAAACTGTCCTGTTTCAAACATCCCATTAAAAATGGATGTGAGCAAGCGCGCAATCGGACCGGGGGCCAGTTTTACCACCCTCACAGGGCATGGATCAAAAGGCGAGCCAGATTTGGCTCCCATTAAAAGCTCAAGAGTATCATTTTCAGTCAATGGTGCAAATTTGTCCAGGGCCCGAGGGCCAGTTCTTATGGACTTAGATACATCCTTTGCCATGTTTATCTCAGCATTGTTAGGTCCACTAAAAGCGGAAAATATGCTCTCCACTTTATTAAGGAAAAATTTGGCAATCTCCTCGCACAGTTCCTGACTGGACTGAACTGTAGCTGGGCTCGGGAGGCCAAGCTAGAAACAGTCCTAAATAACTCTTTAGCAGAGTTCTTTGCCAGGTCAATTTGGGCAGAAAATATTGTTGTTTTGCAACAAAAATAACTTGTTTATACTCCTGAAGGCTAGATTTATACAGTTTCTTTTCTGCTTCCTTATAGCCCTTTCTCCAATTGCGTTCCAGATGTTTACAGCTACGTTTTAAATTTCTCACCTCCTCTGTAAACCAGGGAGCAGAAGGAAGTGCTCTTTTAGGGAAAACATTTTTTGGTGGCGCTAATTTATCACATGCTTGCGCAAGCCAATTAGTATAGGTGGTGGTTGCCTCCTCTGCCTCTAATGATAACTGGCCTGCCGTAGAAGAAAGAAGGGCCTGTAGAGCAGTACCCTCAACTCTGTTCCAGGCTCTAGTCTCTATTTGTCCTTTAAGACAGCCACTTTTCACGTGCTGGACCATAGTAGTTAGTTCAAACTGAACCGCAGCATGGTCAGACCACACAAGTGGTAATATGCCTGTAAATGACATATCGGGATGGTTAGAAAAATCCCATCCAAAGTATGTCCAGCTACATGAGTCGGACCCCTAACATGTTGCTTCAAATCGGCACTATCCATCATATCCATTAGTCTTGCAGTGTCAGGATCAGTGGACATTTCTAAATAAAAATTAAAATCTCCCAAAATAGTGTAGGTATTACAGCACAGACCCTCTTCTAAAATTTTGCTAAAATGGGCAGAAAACAGATTTTTTGCTCCAGGTGGTCTGTACAATAGAATACCTTTAAAGGTATGATGATCAGATAGGGTAAAGTTAAAGGACAAAGCCTCACAAGTTATGATTGGAACAGATTGAAAAACAGCTTTAATGGAGCTATGGTAAATTAATGCCAAACCCCCTTTCCTAACAGGCCTATTTAATGCATGACAAAGAAACCCAGGTGGGGTGGCTTTCACTAAATCTGGACCAGAGGCCTCATCTGTCCAGGCTTCTGTAATAAAGGCTATTTTTATTTCATTTTCTTCTATAAGCCTTGCGCACTCCGTACTATGTTTAACCAGGGATCTTGCGTTCACCAAAATACATTTAAACACCTGAGTGCCACCTCCGGCTGCATAGGGCCTTTTATCCCTGTACAGCCTAGTGGACTGAAATCTGAACTCTGGTAGGGTTATATTACATGTAGGACAAGACCCAGGGAGAGTCAATGGCCTTACATCAAAGGAAATACATATACAATCCTTCGTCTCCACCCTATTTAGTTCCAACAGAGCATTTTTGGAATATGTAAGAATGGGGGGCTTACCTGGCGTCAAACTACCAGGGGTATTGGCGCTGAGCGCGACCCGAGCGCGGACGGGCGCAGACGGGCTTGCCTTAGGCGCGGCTTCGGCGCGCCAGCGGCGCTCCCGCGCCAGCGTCTCTATTAGTAGCTGGAATCAGGGAAAGCCTAGTCCGCTACCCCTTGTCCTCCCAAAATGGCTGCCCCCGCCCGACTCAGACACGAGTGAAACTGTGCCACAGAGCCTCTGTCCCCACCAAGCAAATCACCAGAATGCCAGGTAAAAACACAATATTAACAATTTTAAAATTCTCTTAAAAGTAAGCGCTGCTTACAGAAATGTGCACAAAACGCTGTGTAGTCAGTTAAACGAGTTTATACATTAAACGATTTTAAAAATGCCTATACACACGAGAACAGTGCAAGAGAACAGTGCAGCTCAAAGTTATCAAACAATCTCCCGGCTCAAGCCTCAGGAGAGTAACAGTGCGCTCCCGCGCCAGCGTCTCTATTAGTAGCTGGAAACAGGGAAAGCCTAGTCCGCTACCCCTTGTCCTCCCAAAATGGCTGCCCCCGCCCGACTCAGACACGAGTGAAACTGTGCCACAGAGCCTCTGTCCCCACCAAGCAAATCACCAGAATGCCAGGTAAAAACACAATATTAACAATTTTAAAATTCTCTTAAAAGTAAGCGCTGCTTACAGAAATGTGCACAAAACGCTGTGTAGTCAGTTAAATGAGTTTATACATTAAACGATTTTAAAATTGCCTATACACACGAGAACAGTGCAAGAGAACAGTGCAGCTCAAAGTTACCAAACAATCTCCCGGCTCAAGCCTCAGGAGAGTAACAGTGCGCTCCCGCGCCAGCGTCTCTATTAGTAGCTGGAATCAGGGAAAGCCTAGTCCGCTACCCCTTGTCCTCCCAAAATGGCTGCCCCGCCCGACTCAGACACGAGTGAAACTGTGCCAAAGAGCCTCTGTCCCCACCAAGCAAATCACCAGAATGCCAGGTAAAACACAATATTAACAATTTTTAAATTCTCTTAAAAGTAAGCGCTGCTTACAGAAATGTGCACAAAACGCTGTGTAGTCAGTTAAACGAGTTTATACATTAAACGATTTTAAAAATGCCTATACACACGAGAACAGTGCAAGAGAACAGTGCAGCTCAAAGTTACTAAACAATCTCCCGGCTCAAGCCTCAGGAGAGTAACAGTGCGCTCCCGCGCCAGCGTCTCTATTAGTAGCTGGAATCAGGGAAAGCCTAGTCTGCTACCTCTTGTCCTCCCAAAATGGCTGCCCCCGCCCGACTCAGACACGAGTGAAACTGTGCCACAGAGCCTCTGTCCCCACCAAGCAAATCACCAGAATGCCAGGTAAAAACACAATATTAACAATTTTAAAATTCTCTTAAAAGTAAGCGCTGCTTACAGAAATGTGCACAAAACGCTGTGTAGTCAGTTAAACGAGTTTATACATTAAACGATTTTAAAAATGCCTTTGCCCTTGCTCTCCTTGCCCAGCTTCCTAGGCAATTGTTCCAAGCACCCTTGACTCCATTCCCAGGTACCCATGGGCCTTGTGGTCATACAGACTCATTCAGGTAATCCCAACATCTCCAAGTGTGACCTGAGCTCTACCTCCTTCCGGATAGTGTGCTTCAGGTCTTTGCCTAACAGACAATCTACTGGCATGGCAGGTCTCAGCGCTACTTTTAGAGAACTTGAGACCCCCCCACACTCAAAGGGAACCAGATGACTCTTTGTGACTATGACTTGGTGGAATATGTTAGGAAGGACCTGCTCTGAAGACACCAACTGACACCTTACAGTAGTAATGCTGTCTCCTGTGTCCCTCGGAGCCTCCACTCATTTCCTGTTGATGATCAACAGGGTCCTAGCTGCTACTTGACACTAGGATGTATTTGAAGGCATATGGGCTTTTGGCTCCATCTCCTTATCCCCAGGGACACTAGGGTAACATCTGCCTGTTCCTCGAAACTAATTAGGACCACCTCCTCCCCAAGCGCTACACTCGTCAATCCAGGCGTCATGACTGTGCTCTCTTGGGATATTTGGTACCTCCCTTGGAGTGTCCATATTTGTAACACTCAGAAAATTGGGGGACAAACCTCCCTTTCTGTTTATCAAATAACCCTGTATATAATCAAAAGGGGGGGAGGGAGGGAGAAGCAGTGGTCCATTCAGCTTCCATATAGTGTACAAAGATCAAAAGGGAATGGACCACTTGTACCTGTATGACCGGGGTCGTGAGTTGTTGGTACCTTTCATAAAAACCCTCATACACGTACGTAGGTAGACAGGCGGTATATCTTGGTTCTCCGCCTATTCGTAACGTGACAGCAACATCATAGGGTTGTTTTTGGTATGCTGACCTCCACCAGGAGGTAGACCCACTGGTATTACAGTAGTGTCCAGAGACCAAAAATCGAAAAGTGAGGTGCACAAGTGAAGTGAGGTTAAAATTTCCTTCATCCACATATATGTAAAGTTATTTATTGTATGGAGATGTGAAAAGGTTAAAACAAAGGTGTGCGTGTGTAGATCGCGTTACTGATCATACGCACTAATTAGTCCATATGTGAGGTCGACATGTTTCAGCCCCATTCCGCCCAGCCGGGTCTGGGGTCTTTCTTCAGGACCCTTAGAAGTGAGCTGTCGCTATTTGTGCAACAGTGTGAAGTGGGTCGCTAACTTACCACTTAATGATCAGGTCAATAGTACCTACATTGTGTAATTGGGAAACAAGAATAGACAGAGAAAACAGAACACGTATGAGTTGCATGAAAAGTGTACTGTCTACTTTCATAACCATCTACATGATGCTGCAAATAGAACATTCCTAATGTCGAAATAGGTCACGTTGTGAACTTTATGCTTTGTGCATTCTCAACAATACATTCAAAACTACGTAAACAGTGGCAGTTTATAACATGGTGGCACATAAGGTCGATAATGCGCATATGGTCTTCAATCATGGTGTTTTAAAGTTAGAAAAACAGAAGGCTAAACCAACAAAATTCTGTGGTTAGGACGAGATAGGACAGGGGGGATATCTTGCGAAATAACATAATTCGGTTATCCCGTTAATAATGGTTGCGTGTGGTGCCTATGGCGAGATTAAGAAAAATAGTGAAAAATAGTCGCCGTGTAATCTCGGCGCGTTCTGGCATGCAGTGAAAGTTATCGTTCCATTGTGACTGCAGGGAGGTACGGTGAAAAGTTCACCAGCCAAGTACATATTTAGAAGAATTGACGCCATTAACTGCGGCGTGGTAAATTTCGGGCTGGCGCGTCTGGCGGAAAGCATACTTTCAATTCGCTATTGCGTTTGGCTTTTTACCTGAAGGAAACCTATTACGGGCCTCCGCGGTGGACCGGCGAGACTCCCAGCCTTCTGGAGTGGGAAAAAGAGAGTTAATAAGTTGCCTTACTTGAGTCAGACGGTGAAGGTCTCCCGTCGCGTCTCTCACCTGCAGCTTCAGGAGTGCTTGCTTGTGCTCAATCTGAAATCGGTGCCCCGGGTGACGTGGGCTCATTCAGAGCTGTCATTTATCTCCTTCATCATTGTGATAGACATAATGGAGATACTCAATCTGCGATGTGATTGCACTTAATGGACGGATGTTTATCTATGAAGAGATAAATGTTTATCTATGGAGAGATAGTTCCTCGTGAGTGTAGTTTGTTATTATCAAATAGAATAATAGTGAAGTATGGCGATGTGAATGCACATTGTGGATAATTTCTAATTGTAAATGGATAGTTGCTCTTGGGTGTGGTTGGATGACCAATAAAGGTGTTAATTTAAACGAGGCTTCATTTTACGATATTATGTCCTGAGGGTTATGTAGTGTGGTGTCTTAGTGCTCATTGGAGACCCGAGTAATAGCCAGTAGTACAATCTGTTGTGAGGTGGTGATGAGAAATGGTGGGCATTGAACAGGTATTTCTGGTTGGTCTCATTGTAGCAATGGAGGTTTTGTGTGTGGGGATTTCCGGCCTGACCTACCCAACTGAATGAACAATATTCTGTCGACCGGAAATCCCCACACACAAAACCTCCAAAGCTACAATGAGACCAACCAGAAGTTCACAACGTGACCGATTTCGACATTAGAAATGTTCTATTTGCAGCATCATGTAGTTGGATATGAAAGTAGACAGTACACTTTTCATGCAACTCATACGTGTTCTGTTTTCGCTGCCTATTCTTGTTTCCCAATTACACAATGTAGGTACTATTGACCTGATCATTAAGTGGTAAGTTAGCGACCCACTTCACACTGTTGCACAAATAGCGACAGCTCACTTCTAAAGGTCCTGAAGAAAGCCCCCAGACCCGGCTGGGCGGAATGGGGGTGAAACATGTCGACCTCACATATGGACTAATTAGTGCGTATGATCAGTAAGGCGATCTACACACACACACCTTTGTTTTAACATTTTCACATCTCCATACAACAAATAACTTTACAAATATGAGGATGTAGGAAGTTTTAACCTCCCTTCACTTGAGCACCTCACTTTTTCAATTTTTTTGGTCTCTGGACACTACTGTAATACCAGTGGGTCTACCTCCTGGTGGAGGTCAGCATACCAAAAACAACCCTATGATGATGCTGTCACGTTACGTAATAGGCGGAGAACCAAGATATACCGCCTGTCCACCTACGTACGTGTATGAGGGTTTTTATGAAAGGTACCAACAACTCACGACCCGGTCATACAGGTACAAGTGGTCCATTCCCTTTGATCTTTGTACACTATATGGAAGCTGAATGGACCACTGCTTCTCCCTCACTCCCCCTTTTGATTATATACGTTTGAGCTAGCGTGCAGCTGTGGGAGTCTATCATTACTATAGATCATCCATATCCCCGCCGGACCATTCACAGGTGGGGATATTAGAAACAACGCCGCCACAACTGGAACGGCTCTTATAAACATACTGATTAACTACGAGAACATTCATGGCAGACATTCCAGGTCTCAGCTATACCGATGAGGAAATCAGCGCCATCCTATCAAAACCCCCTCTACTACAAGACAATGAACTTACACAAACACTGGCTCAAACAAATGAATGGGAAGAGCTAACCGAAACGAAAAAAGAACAAGTAAAAACAGCCATACATGGCCTGATCATGACAGAATATCTCTGCGCCAATGCAGTCCCAAGAGGCCTATGGGTACACAATGCCCCTCGCATCTTCCTACATGACATCACTTTCCGGAAAGATTGGTCCTCAATTTCTTGGAAATGCACGCGAGATTATCTAGTCTTGATAATAAAAACTGCCACAAGACTCTCAGAGGCACTAACTATAAAGATCCAATTGATTGAGGCAAAATTGAAAACAACAGTACACATCTCTGTGTATAAAAAAAGATTAGAAGAAATTAATCGCAAGATAAACGAAACAATAGACTACATCACCCAGAACAAAATACAGAAACTGGGGAAAGACCTCAAACGCTTCTCACAAGAAAAAATGCACCCTTACTCTAAAGACGATTACGTTGTACCAGATCAATCAACGGACAATGAATCTACAGGAGGGAACTCCACTGATAACTCAGATTGGAGTGGGGATGACAGCACACCCTTCCAACGTAGAGGAAGAGGCCAATTTTGAAATCAACGTCGTCGGAGATCTAACACATGCACAGACCGCAACATGGCGATCAACCAATACCATTTTTCCAACCATATCTACCTAATTACCATGGCTGGATGAATCCTTACCTCCAAGGACCATCTCCAATAGGCCCACTGATGGGGCCACAGAACATGCAACTTTTTTCGGAAGAGGCCGGAACCCCCAAAGAGGAAGAAGGAAAGGAGTAACCTGGACCAAACAGGAACTCCAAGTACTGACACGCAGTATGTCCAAGGAGAGACCAGGACCGAGCTCGATGAATCGCTCATAGTCAACCTAACAGACACCATCCTAACTGGAGAACAAGTACAGATCCTGAACAAGGGCCTAGGATTTGTACCAACACCATCATTGGACACATTTAAACTACGTTGCGAATTGACTGAATTCTGTAGGAAGCTAAAGTTGAAAGTTTTCTTTACTGGAAAGGAAGACAATACACAAGAGAGCGACACCAACCTCAGATGTAAATCAACCTTCTGCCCACCGAATCACATGGTACCCATCGAAATACAAGCTTTCGAACAAGCAATCATGAAGGAAGCTGATGAAGTCCATCAGACTATCAAGAAACACTTTTTTAATATCACAAAACGTGAGCAACAAGCATTGGACCAACTCAGGGAGAATGAAAACATAATAATCAAACCGGCCGACAAGGGGGGAGGCATCGTGCTGCTGAACAAGGAGGGATACAACAGACAATGCCTGGACCTTCTCTCTCATGAAAAATTCTATAAAAAGATCATGACAGACTCCACCCCTAGGCTACAACGCACCATAGAACTGATGGTGGAAGAAGCTGAAGTGAACTCCTGGATTACAAAGAATGAGGCAGACTTCCTCACCACAAAGAGTCCGAAGGTACCATATTTCTACTCACTGCCAAAAACACATAAAAACAGATCACCACCGCCTGGACTACCGATAGTCTCCGGGATAGGTTCGGTACTTGAGCCACTTTCTCAGTTTGCAGACCAGTTTTTGAGACCATTGGTGCAATAAAACACCAACGCACCTTAAAGATACCCGGGACCTCCTCAACCAACTCAAAGGACTGTCTTTCAATAGAGACGACATGTACCTCGTTGGCTTGGATGTAGAGAGTCTCTACACGAGTCTTCCACAACAAAAGACTCTGGAAACTCTGGAAAACATCTTATTCTCTGAGCAATGGGAATATAATACACCTAGGCATTTTGTCCTGGAATGTTGTAGACAAGCTCTCACAGAATGTTTTTTTTAATATAATGGGACACTATATGTGCAATGCCACAGAACTTCCATGGGCAGCACGTTTGCGCCATCCGTAGCAGGACTCTATGTGAGCAATTTCGAGAGCCAACACATACTGAACAACCAGAACCCATTCTTCACCAAGATATTGTTTTGGAAGCGATATATAGACGATATCATCGTGATCTGGAATGACACTGGAGACAACCTACAAAGCTTCATCAACTGGATCAATACCAGAGACGAATGTTTGAAATTCACATTCACAGCTGATAGAAACAAATTGGACTTCCTAGATATCACCATCTATGTAGAAGATAACACCATTCAGACTAAGACATACTACAAACCCACTGCGAAGAACAGCCTACTCTCTTACACAAGCTTTCACCCAAGACCTCTAAGAGACAATTTGCCTTACAGTCAGTTCCTTCGGCTCAGACGCAACTGTAGCAAACTAAGTGATTACAAACTACAAGCAGAGGAACTAACCCAAAAATTGATGAAAAGAGATTACCCAATAAAAACCATACGCAAATGTCAAAAAAGAGCTAGACATCAACCAAGGGACTGTTTACTGGACACACTACCGAAAGAATCCTCTGAAGACGTGGTCACATGTGTGACAACCTACAGCACAGCGACCAATGCAGTAAAAAAGATTGTCAATAAGAACTGGAACATACTCACCTCTGGCTGCCTAAAATGGCCCAAACCAAGGTTTGCGAACAAAAGAACAAGAAACCTAAAGGACATCTTGGTGCACACACGACCTGCACCTAGAAACAAAACCGAGAGTATCACTGCGTCTTGGAACATGAACCCCCGTTACTGGCCATTATCCATGCGGTTCCTGCACAGTCTGGAAACTCACTACAGCAACAAAAACTCTGACTCTCTCCCAAAACCTGATATGGACACATCGATAACACACTAATTGCAACTCAACGCACGTGGTCTATATTATCACATGCCCGTGTGGATTACAATACATTGGGATGACCTGCCGTAAAGTTAAATTACGAATTGGAGAACACAAGAGCAATGGTTTTTTTTTTTAAAACAAACTTTATTGGGTTTTTTATTCTTCCACCACGTATTAAACGCACCATTGGCACAGATTACACAACAATATACATGTCCCACCTGCAATTTCGTCATATAAGAAGCAGTATGTCCAACAACAGAAGCGGTAGGATAACAGAAAAGGGAAGAGAAAGCCACACATGGCTCACCTCCCCATGTGCCATGGCATCGATCATGTCACATACAACTATGTGCAATTGATACCCATGAACCCCCGCCCTCCACCCTGTCAACTCCCACCCCCCCGCCCCCAGGCTCTGGCTACAAAACATACTATCCTGATGATATATCTCACTCTAAATAAACTTCATTAGTTACATTAACTTGTCACATGGCTGCACCCCTAACCGGCCTTGAGTAGCTAACTAAAAAAAAAAAAAAAGAAAGAAAAGCTCCACTGCTCTATTGTTGTGTGTGCGGAACGTCAGGGGTGTCTTCGGGATCAGTACTTTTATGTGCTTCTACCATTGTGTCCCAGTCTAGGGATATTGGTGTCTTCCATAGGCCGCGGGCCTCCTCCCTGCGCAGTGCCGCGCTTTCCGCCCCTGCCCACCTGGACAGTTCACTGTGCCACATGTGCAACGAAGGGGCTTTGGCCAACTTCCAGCGCATAGTGATGGCCCTTTTAGCAACTATGAGCGCCAGGTCCAGAAATCGTAGCTGGACCTTCTGTGTTTTTGTTCGTCTACGGATGCCTAATAAGCACTCCAGTGCTGTGCCCCCTATGGAGAGATGAGTAGTCCCCTCGAGTGATCTCGTAACCACTCCCAAAAGAACGCAAGACAGGGACACGCCCATAGCATGTGAAGTAAATCTGCTGCTGGTGATTTACACCTGGGGCATTGATGGGCAGTGGCCGGGTACATTCTCTGCAATCTATGCAGGGTCAAATAGGCTCTATGTAGTATCATGCATTGAATAAACTTGAACTTAGCATTGCGAGGAATTTTCCGTGGGTACTCTATTACATGTTTCCATTCCCTGTCTGTGAGCTCTTGTCCCATATCCGTCGCCCACTGCACTCGGATGCTATCTAGGGGGAGTCTGGCATGCGTGCGGACGCTGCTATATAACCACTTAATAAGATGACTGCTGTGTCCCATCAAATACAGATACTTTACTAGCTCATTCACTTGGGGTTCCTCTCGTTGTGGAGACCACTGTCTCTTAATATATTGCAGTAAGGCTGCATGTTTCATGTATAGTGCGGTTGGCGCTCCCGTGTGTCTCGTAAAGGCATCATGATCCATCAGTATCCCGCCTTCGAATAATGCCCCAACAGTCTCCACCCCGCGTCCAGCCAGGGTCCAATCGTCTGTCGCGTCAATCTGCTGCTCGCCAGTGGTGTTCCTAGTAATGGGATATTGTCTGCATAACGCCCACCATCGGTAGTGTATTTCAGGGCTTTTTTCCAGCATTGCACTGCAGTGTGCAATAGGGGTGGTAAAGTCGAGGGAGGTCTGCTATTTGGTAAGAGCAAAGTGTGGAGAGTTCCCTGCTCTATATGTCTAGTAGTATAGCCAATTTCTTGTAAGTTTCGTCTTGCCATCCAGTAAGATAACCACTGCAACTGGCACGCATAATAATACGCCCTAAAGTCGGGTGCACCCAGGCCGCCCCTACATGTATCTATCTGCAGTTTCTTAAGACTTATTCTACGCCGACCGGCACCCCAAATTAGCTCTAGCAGTATAGTGTCCAGCGTAGTAAAAATGGTCGATGGTACCAGTAAAGGCAAATTCGCGAAATAGTACAGAAGACGAGGAAGTACCACCATTTTAGACAATGCCACCCGCCCCATAACTGACAAGGGGAGCGTGATCCAAAAGGCTACCTGAGATCGTATACCCCAAATAGCCTTAGTGAGGTTACCCTCCAGTAGGTCCGCCTGAGAGCGGTAGACATTAATGCCCAGGTATTTAAAGGTGTGTGGGGCCGTTGGTAATGTAAGTCTCCCAAAGATGATACTATCTGGGCACGAGCAGTCATGAAAAAAGAAAGCGATTGATTTGGCTTCATTAATAGCCAAGCCTGAAATCAATTCAAAGTCGGCAAAGATACGGGGGATGGGACCCAGGCCCCCTAACATATCTGTCACATATATGATTAGGTCATCAGCATAGGCCGATACCAGGTGCGTCGCAGCGCCTATGGGTATACCGCAGTGTGTAGCTTCCAATCGCAGCCGGAGTGCCAATGGCTCCAGCGCCAAGACAAACAGAATGGGGGACAGGGGACAGCCCTGTCGCGTGCCCCTGTGGATGCCATACTCCCTGGAGATAAATTTCCCAGACCGAACTCTTGCGGTTGGAGCAGCATACAATAGCCTTATCCATTTGATATACTCAGGGGGTAAACCAAAACTTGCAATGGCCTTAAACATGTATTCCCACGCCAGCGTGTCAAACGCTTGTTTCATGTCTAATGATATGCAGCCGGCTTGGTGGTATTGTGTAAGATCTGTGTTCATGATCTGGTGCAACCTGCGTATATTTAGGGACGTACTCCTAGCTGGGATAAATCCACACTGATCGTTGTGGATCAGTTTATTGAGGTAGGGTTGAATTCTATTTGCCAAAATCTTGCTGAGGATTTTGTATTCCGTGGATAAAAGTGATAGTGGGCGATAACTTGACATATCCGTTAAGTCCCTACCCGGTTTGGGCAAAGAAACTACCAGTGCTTGGACAGTGGTTCAAGGGAGATGTCCTAATTCAAGCAACTTGTTATATACCTCTTCCAATTGTGGTATTAATATGTCCGCAGATGCATCGAAAAATTCTATCGGCAATCCGTCTAGTCCCGGTGTTTTATTGCGGGAGAGCCCACCCATGGCTACCTTGATCTCTGCCCTAGAAATGGGACCCTTCAGGTCATCCTGCATACCCTCTGGGACTCGTGGATATGGTAAATTAGTGAGGAATTCGTCAATATGGGACCCCTCCAATACCAGCGGTTCACTGTACAGTCCCTCGTAATATAAGCAAAAAGCTTCATTTATATCAAATTGCGTGTCCGCAGAACCTCCCCCAGGGAGGTTAATATGGCCTATGACTGTTGTAGGAGGATCATTCCGTATTAATTTCGCTAACAGCGTACCTGATTTATCCGCGTCAGAGTGGTGTAATTGAGTATAGGATCTATAGTCGATTAGCCTAAGAGTTTCCAGCAACTCTGCATGTTAAATGCGTGTTTCCAGTAAGGACGTTTGTTTCGAGGGGTCATGTACTGCCTACTGCTCTAGCTTGGACAGTCTATCCTCAGTGTCTTTCAGATTCCTGTGTGTCTCTTGTCTAGCTCCCACCGTGGCGCTAATCGCTGTTCCCCGTATGACTGATTTCACTGCATCCCACTCGACCAGGATTGTGGAGGCTGTGTTCCTGTTTTCCGTAAAGTAGTTTTATTGAATTGCTATTATAATTTGCCTCTTATAAATGGCGGCTATTATCGTATCTATATTACATCTATCTACACGTCCTTACGGCAATAGACAAGTGCGGGTGACGTCATTCCGTCAACGAACATGCCCTTTATAACGATTGAGGGAATTTGGCGCGGGTGTTTTAATTACAACCCCGAATAGGAACATCGAAGTACGCCGTATCAGGGTAAGTTGCAATACTGACGAATTAAACGCCATTATGAGGATTGACATTTTGGGAATTACTGTTGGCGTGTTCTGTTTGTTATAGGTTGACCGTAATATTTTCTTAGACCAATTTGGGAGGTATCGGGTTATGGATTATTGTTTATATATACGACGGCAATAAACAATTGCGGGTGATGTCTTTCCGTCAACGCACATGTACCTTAAAACGATTGAGGGAATATGGCTCGGGTGTTTAAATCACAACCCCTATTATGAACATTGGAGTACGCCGCATCAGGGCAAGTTACGATACTGACGTATGAAGCGATATTTTGATGGTTGACATTGTGGGAAGTACTGCTGGCGTTTTCTGTTTGTTATAGGCTGACCGTTATACTCTTTTGAACCAATTTGGGAGGTAATTGGGTTATGGACGGTTATATGTGAATACGATAGCTTTTCATGACCATTTTTTTATATGCTCGGCTGTTCGAGTACCGTCGGGGAGGCTATGGTTGTATCATACCTAGTGTTGAATAAAGTAGGTCATGTTTGGGTATCCCTTTAGATATATTGGCGTATCATGAACAATAAAAAAATATCTTTTTGTGATAGGTTATTCATATATGGTTAGGAAAGCAATAATATTATATTATTTGATTCGACAACGAAAATGGGATAGAGATGGGTTGCATTTATCTCTTCCTTTATCTTTAGGGCGTGTTTTCCCAATCTTGAATATACCCAACCTAGGGTTTTGGATCGCATAAATTTGATTAATATCCAGGATAGATCTGGTACCATCACTTACAGATAAGTAAGGTGAGAAGAATATACATTTTCGTATATGTGACCTTTCGATTTTGCAAAAGGTTAAAATGTCGATTGAATTCGGCTTACTTGACCCCTCTTTTTATATTAGGACACGCTAATTTTAAGCTTTCAAACCTTGGATTGGTGGCTTGTGATCCGCAACACAATGGTGACGATTTATCCCATGTCTTTGATGAATATATATGAGGTGAGAATGGCCTTATCACAATGATAAATACTTATAAATAACTGCATTTTTATATGCAGAAATATATATAGACAGGTTTATTATTGAGAGAAATTTTGGAATATCCTAGGTGTTTTTTTAAACACTTCTTTATGGTTATGTTTTGGCTCTGTGGCTTTTCCTTTTGTCTCTTTCTGTTTTCTTTCTTTTTTCCCCTTTTTGATTTGTTTTTTTTATTATGTTAAATATTCATTGAGAATATGCTAAGTATTAGATTCTGGTATACTAAGGTTAGAAAAAGGTTCTTTTTTAAAAAAACTTTTCACTTATGTTTTGACTGTTTTTTGTATGTTGTCCCAACAAGGGACTCCTTTATTGATTCTTTTTAATTTTTTTCTGTTTGACAAACAGACTGTGCATGTTTTTATAAACAAAAATTGGTTTCTTTATATACAAATTGGATTTTATTATATGTTTAAATTCCCCTGTCTATTGTGTGTTTGTTCCTTTTGATTTATTCTGTCGTTTAGTATAAGTATGTATTGTTTTGGTTTATCAATATTTATTGATAGTGTTTTTGTACATATATAAATGTGTGTAAGTTTAGTTGTCTAAATAATTGTTTGGTTTTTAATGTGATATATTGTATGTGTATATATGTGGTTGGTTCTGTGTTTTTATTGTGTGTTTTTGTAGTTGTTATTTATATACATGTGGTCTTACATATGATTCTATTAATACTTTCAGCCCTGATGAAGTTCCAATAGGAACGAAACGCGTTGGCTGACTTTTGCTGTTCTAAACTCCTTTTGATACAAAATAAAGAAAATACACTTTGGAAAAGTTGGTAACATTGTGGACTCATTTGATCGGTGCACCTTCCCCTTTGCAATAAAGTTTACCTCTGGGAAATCAGTGGAGACCAAGTACGGCAGGCTCCGGAAGTGTATGCACGGAACTTTGGACACTTTTGTAATATTTGGATTAGAGGTGCAGTACCTCAGTCAGCCGTATGTTCTTCTGTTTGGTTATTTAAAATCGCTGTTCCCCGTATGACTGATTTCACTGCATCCCACTCGACCAGGATTGTGGAGGCTGTGTTCCTGTTTTCCGTAAAGTAGTTTTGTAGCGCCGTGGAGAGTCTGCTACGAAACACTTTGTCTTCCAGTGTTTGGGGCCACAACCGCCATGTGGGAACCGGGGTGGGCACTCTACCCCAGCTAAGGGCCACTTCCAGGGGATTATGATCCGAGAATGTCTTCGCTAAGTAAGTGGTGTTTGTAACTTGGTTAGCTATGGAATCGGAACATAGGATTCTGCCTATCCTGGTGTGTAATTGGTGTACCAGGGAGAAAAAGGAGTACTCCCTATGTGCCGGATTCTTAAGTCTCCACGCGTCACACAGGGACCAACCCTCCACCCATTCACGTAATGCTTCCGCCTGTTTACTGGCCACTGTGCCCCTCAAAGGGGGGTGTGACCGATCTAGGGCAATGTCCATCACTGCATTACAGTCGCCCCCAATTATCCATGGGTAGGCCTCCCACCCTGTCAAAATCGAGTTCAGACTCGCAAGAAATTTGTGTTGGTCAAAATTGGGAGCATAGATGTTCCCCAGGATTAGCGGTGCTCCGTCCAGTGTGCCTCGCAGAAATATATATCTACCATGTGCATCCACCCTTTTGTCCAGTACAACAAATGGGACTCCCCCTCTTATCCAAATCATCGCCCCACGGGCAAAGGCAGAGTAATTTATGGAGATTACTTGCCCTCTCCACTTCTTCCGCATTTTAGCAGCTTCGGCTTCCATCAAGTGCGACTCCTGGAGGAATACCACTTGTGCCCCACGGCGTAGCAAGTGTGCATGTACCCTGTGGCTTTTGTGCACAGAACCTAACCCATGGACGTTCCATGTCACAAATTTATAGTTGTCTAGAGTATGCATTCACAGTAAATTGTGTCGTACTCATTCCAGTTTGAGGACCATGTTGTTGTGTGAGACATTGCATTTGCGATGTGCCAGAGCCCACGAACCCCCAATGTAAACATAATACCAGGTCTCGCCTATAAACTAAACCAGGCCAGACCAAACAAAACATACATTGAACTGGTACATAATATGGTACATAATAAACTGTAGCGCTTGCAAAGTGGGGAACAATAGCCGTATACATCATATATGAAACACACAGTTAGGAGCCCCTCCGGGCCCGGGTATATATTCAATAGCATCAATTTTGACAATGAAGATTATAAGGAACCAGAGCAAAAAGGATATGTGAGTCTTCAGGTATGCGTGCCGTCGACGCCCTCCGCCGTAGCATCGCCCAGTGTTCCATAGGGTATGGAGAGCCTACTGCCCCAGTAGGTCGTCTGCTGTTTGAGGAGTCACGCTAGGGAAGAGAGTCACACTGTTTTCGGAGTATGAGTGCACCGTGCTCTGTTCTGATGACTCCGAAGTCCGGCGGGAGGCATTGTCTCTAAAGGCAGTCTCAGTCTCCAAGGCCATCTCCCTACTCTTCTGTGCCTGCTGCTGTGTAGGGCCAGGGAGCCGCCCCGCAGTCCCAGGTCCGGTCACACGTCGTGATCGATGTCGGAGCGTTTTCCTAGGGCTTCGCGGCGGCTTCGGGAGAGACTGTCCGGAAAGCTGCGTGAGTTCCATGACTTCCGGCCACTCCTCTACATCCTCCGGACTTTCGAAGAAGTATGTCTTTTGATCATAGATTATCTTCAAACGTGCAGGAAATAACAACGCGTATTTGAGATTCATAGTGCGTAACTTCTTTTTCACTGCTTGGTATGAAGATCTGCGGCGCTGCACCATTAACGTGTAGTCCGGGTACAATGAAACCTGGCAGTTCTCAAAGTGGATCTGTGGCTTCTCCCGTGCCTTTTGAAGCAGCACATCGCGGTCCCTGTAGTTGAGGATCTTTGGTGCCCACCCTCGGCTTTCCCGTAGGAATACGGTGAGCTCTTTCAATGCAAAAGAAGTCCAAGAGGCCCTCCGGGGCCACATGCGTGCGGAACCATTGCTCCATGTAAGTTATCACCGCTATCCCCTCGCTCCGTTCCGGGAGTCCAATCACACGGATGTTGTTGCGCCTTGCTCTGCCCTCTGCATCTTCAACCCTGTCCAGCAGCCCTGCGACCTGTTTTTGGAGGACCTGGATCTGTTTTATGTGCTCCTTCTGTTGTGGCGCCAAGTCATCTAGGGTGGAGCCGTGGTCCTTTACCGTCGCAGCTAGTTTGTCGTGATCCGCCTTCAGCAGGGTAAAGCCGGTGGTAAGAGTTCCTATCTGCTGTTCTATGGCTTTCCTGGATTCTCGGACCTCGTTAAGTATCAAGTCCAACTTATCCTGGGATCCTGTGTCGCCCGTAGACGGGATTGTGTTAGTTGATTGCATACTCAAGGCGGGGTCTCCATCCTCTGTGTCTTGGGAGTGCGTGGCGGCCACCTCCTGTCATTTCCCCTTTACTCGGCCCATCTCTCTTCGGGAACGCTTCGCTCCGAATGTCTCTGGTCCGGTAGGTATTCGTGCGCACTGGATAGGTGATTACAGTGCTAATAAGGATGACCGCTGGGTCTCCAAAGTAAGGCGTGCATAAGTCCCCCGTGCCACAGAGAGAGTCCAGCCACAAGCGGCAGGGAGAGACGGACCACCCAGCAGCCCCTGGAGTCAGCAGGATAGCGTGTCAAAATTGAACAGTTATAAAGCCACCAACTTGTGGCTGCGAAACGTCAGGACAAAATTAGGGCCGCCATGCAGAGTGAACCACGTTGTGCCGCACCCTCTGCAAGCCGAGGCTGATCTACGGTAGTATTTGTGGGCGCAGCCGGGGAGTATGAGCTGCAGGTCCCAACCAGAGTCTTCAGCTATGTAGTAGCGCGCTCAGCAGGGAGTGTCGGTCGCCCCACGCCCAAGGGGCACCACCGGTGGCGTCAGGGCAACGGGTGAGGACCCTTATGGAACTTCCAGATGGGATGAGAGAGGGAGAAGAAGAAAGCAGCAACGTGGCAGCATCCAGGGATCCCGCACCCCCAGCAGTATGCGCAAAGTCATAGTCCCCAGTTCTGGACGACACCGGTGGGGAGTCCCAGCTTCGCAGGCTATGCGTGCCCCATACAGCGCCGCCAGCTCCCAGCTAGCACCTACGAGGGGCAATAGCAGGCGTGATCGCGCCGTCCAAAGTGCAGATCGGGCTCAGAGGCCCTATTAGGGCTGTGTTTCCGCCACCAGCACGTTCAGTGCAGCCATCCACCACTCATCCAGGCCAGGGAAGAGGGAGGGGGGAAAAGGCCCTAGGCCCAGGGTCCACCACCACCACCCCCGACGACTAGGGGGGGAAGAGAGGAGGGGAGCGCACTCTCCAGTCCCCCCGCCTCCAGAGATGGGCCACCACTCAACTGCAAAGGAGCTCACGAGCCCCCGTCTCAGCGTCGGGGTCGGCACACCCCCACCACCTCCCCGGCCTCCGGTGACGTACTTCCAGCTCCGTCCAGGCCCAGTCGCGAGTCGCGGCTCTCCGCATCCATCCGCTGGCCGCAGAGTGGGGCCTCCGTTGCACACAGCGCCGGTATCCTGCCGGTAGGTCCGCAACCCCGCAGACCCGGGCTGTATCCGGTCAATCAGTCCGCTCCCCCAGAGAGGGGATACGCAGGCCCATGCCAGTTTCATGGCCGACACGCTCCCGCCGCCCCCGCCTTATGGCGGCGTACCTCCGGCCCCGCCCGGGCCCAGCCTCAAGTCGCAGCCGCCTCTCGGCCTCGGGATAATTCCTCCGTTTTCCTCAGAGTCGGTCTCCCGCCGGCAGGCCGGCAGCACCGCAGACCGGGGCTGCCTCCGGCCGATCAGTCTGCGTCACGCTGCCTCGCCGATGGGTTGCGCAGGCAGGGTGCATCTCCTCAGCCAACGGCCATCACACAGGCCGCAGTCCCAGCCTCGCTGTCTGTCCGTGATCGATGCAGTCGCGGCACCTAAACACTCAGCCCTCGACACCCACTGCACCATGCCAGGCTGGCACGGCACAGCATAGCTCAAATTACTGCAGTGTCACCGGATAAATGTTCCCGGGCTGCGGAGCTCTCTCAATCCACGTCCGCCATGATCGGCGGCTGGCCACGCCCCCAACACAAGAGCAATGTTAAATGCAAAAAGGCAACCACGAAAATGAGCAAGCACTACATTGACTCTAATCACACTGTCGATGTACTTAACTGGACGGTCATCAAAATGTTAACTAATAAGAATCACAACGCTGAACGAACACTGTTCGAGAAGGAACAACGCTGGGTCCACCGCCTTCAGACGAATGCACAAGGATTGAATGATGATGTCCCTTGGCACCAGCTGGCCTGACCTACCTAACTGAATGAACAATAATCTGTCGACCGGAAATCCCCACACACAAAACCTCCATTGCTACAATGAGACCAACCAGAAATACCTGTTCAATGCCCACCATTTCTCATCACCACCTCACAATAGATTGACTACTGGCTATTACTCGGGTCTCCAATGAGCACTAGGACACCACACTACATAACCCTCAGGACATAATATCGTAAAATAAAGCCTTGTTTAAATTAACACCTTTATTGGTCATCCAACCACACCCAAGAGCAACTATCCATTTACAATTAGAAATTATCCACAATGTGCATTCACATCGCCATACTTCACTATTATTCTATTTGATAATAACAAACTATACTCACGAGGAACTATCTCTCCATAGATAAACATTTATCTCTTCATAGATAAACATCCGTCCATTAAGTGCAATCACATCGCAGATTGAGTATCTCTTTTATGTCTATCACAATGACGAAGGAGATAAATGACAGCTCTGAATGAGCCCACGTCACCCGGGATACCGATTTCAGAGCGAGCACAAGCAAGCACTCCTGAAGCTGCAGGTGAGAGACGCGACGGGAGACCTTCACCATCTGACTCAAGTAAGGCAACTTATTAACTCTCTCTTTCCCACTCCAGAAGGCTGGGAGAGTCTCGCCGGTCCACCGCGGAGGCCCGTAGTAGGTTTCCTTCAGGTAAAAAGCCAAACGCAATAGCGAATTGGAAGTATGCTTTCCGCCAAATGCGCCGGCCCGAAATTTACCACGCCGCAGTTAATGGCATCAATTCTTCTAAATATGTACTTGGCTGGTGAACTTTTCACCGTACCTCCCTGCAGGCACAATGGAACGATAACTTTCACTGCATGCCAGAACGCGCCGAGATTACACGGCGACTATTTTTCACTATTTTTCTTAATCTCGCCATAGGCACCACACGCAACCATTATTACCGGGATAACCGGGCACTTAAACAGACGTAAACAATACACCACCGAATAATGTTATTTCGCAAGATATCCCCCCTATCCTATCTCGTCCTTACCACAGAATTTTGTTGGTTTAGCCTTCTGTTTTTCAAACTTTAAAACACCATGATTGAAGACCATATGCGCATTATCGACCTTATGTGCCACCATGTTATAAACTGCCACTGTTTACGTAGTTTTGAATGTATTGTTGAGAATGCACAAAGCATAAGGTTCACAACGTGACCTATTTCGACATTAGAAATGTTCCATTTGCAGCATCATATAGATGGATATGAAAGTAGACAGTACACTTTTCATGCAACTCATACGTGTTCTGTTTTCTCTGTCTAGTCTTGTTTCCCAATTACACAATGTAGGTACTATTGACCTGATCATTAAGTGGTAAGTTAGAGACCCACTTCACACTGTTGCACAAATAGCGACAGCTCACTTCTAAAGGTCCTGAAGAAAACCCCCAGACCCGGCTGGGCGGAAAGGGGCTGAAACATGTCGAACTCACATATGGACTAATTAGTGCGTATGATCAGTAACGCGATCTACGCACGCACACCTTTGTTTTAACCTTTTCACATCTCCATACAATAAATAACTTTACAAATATGAGGATGTAGGAAATTTGAACCTCACTTCACTTGAGCACCTCACGTTTTCGATTTTTCTGGTCTCTCGACACTACTGTAATACCAGTGGGTCTACCTCCTGGTGGAGGTCAGCATACCAAAAACAACCCTATAATGATGCTGTCACGTTACGAATAGGCGGAGAACCAAGATATACCGCCTGTCCACCTACGTACGTGTATGAAGTTTTTTATGAAAGGTACCAACAATACACGACCCCGGTCATACAGGTACAAGTGGTCCATTCCCTTTTGATCTTTGTATCAAATAACCCCTTCTTCTTTGGTTAAGATTGGGACTGGTTACCACTATTCACTTCAGAAATATTTTGTAGGCATTTTGACAAACTCATTACTTTTAAGTTTTTCTCCTCCCTCTTTCTTCAGGTGGGGCCCCTGACTACCCTTGAGAGAGTCCACCCAAGAAACCTTTTTGATCATTCTGGTGCTGACCCAAAGGCCTGCCACCTCAGCAAGTTTCCTGGGGTCAGTCAGCTTGCCATCTACTAAGTGCTGGTACAGCTCTGTAAAACAAATACTGAGTATGTGCTCCCTGAGAATCAAGTTGCACAGCCCATTGTTATGACTGACTTTCCTGCCCCTCACCCAGTCATTCAGTGCCTTGTTAGAATAGTCCAGGACATGCACCCAAGACTGATTGGGGATTTTGTGGCTGTCCCTGAACCTCTGGTGATAATTGTCAAGGGTAAGCCCAAATCTAGCTAGGAGAATGGCTTTCATGAGGGAGTACCTGGTTTGGTCCTCTACTTCAAAGATCAGAAGAGTTTCCCTTCACATTGGAGGCATATGCTTCCACAGACTACGCCCCTGTACTCTCAGGGTCACCTCATAAACTGAAAACCATTTATCAATGTCATCTCACACCAATAACTGCATACCAGGTTTTTGGGGATACAGGCCTTCTTGTCTCCTCCAGACACTGAGGATATGCTGTACTCAATGCTGCTGGACTCTCCTTGTCTAGCTTTAATGTCCAGTTCTCTGAGGCTCCTCTCATGTGCCAATCATTTCTCCTCCAAGGTCAGCTTCACCGCCATTTTAACTTTGGCCATTTGTAGCCTGAACTCCCTTTCTGCTAAGTCTTCTGAGGCCATGTGAGGAGACACTGCTTTCTGTTCTGGCAGTGAGTTCCAATTCAGGGTATGGGTCCTTCTGTTGCTTGAACAAGAAATACCTTGAAAAAACAAGAGTCAAGACGCGTTTGGCAAAACAGGAACTGTTCACTTAATTTAACATTGCAGCTGGGAGAACAGTTGCAGTCATAGGGTCTGAGGACTGTCTCAACTTACAATAGATCTGAGATGGGTTTATGTACAATTCATTGAATGCCATAAACAGTTCCAGCGATCCTTGTTTGGTAAGGAATGTGAACCGCTGCCTTTGGAGTCATAAATTAATTATTCGATGGGGACTTCAGTTGGGCCTTGACCTTGTGTGGACATAATACTGCCAGTGGGTAATGTGTCCAGATGTCCTGCAGGGGGAGTGCGTGATCACTGCGTGTACTGTGTGGGCGCTATGTCCTGATTGGCTACATGCTCCTAACTTATGTGGCATTTGACTTTATGGTGTGTTAGGAGCGTGTGTACCCCTCTGGCTATGTGTGCTTTATTGGGGCCAATCTCCCTGGACCATTGTGGTGTTGCTGTGCCTGTCTATGGGATTGATCTGAGATTTCCTGTTCATGCGTTTGTCTGCCAGCTACATGCCTCCTCACCAGTGACCTGTCAATCAGTGACCTCAGGCCTAGGTCTCAGAGCCTGCCTGACTAAGTATTTGTGAGTTGGGGTTGACGTGGAGTTCACAACGGTCGAGTTCATTAATAAAGATGCAATCTCTTTTTGATTACATAAATGTATTGTTCTTCATATTGAAATATATATATGTCCCGGACACCGTTTTCATTCAAATTTATCGTAGGATTTTCCATTGGGGGGAGCTATCCTGGAGTACGCTTCATCCTCGGAGCGCCAAAGTAATGTCCATGAGGTTGCTGATATTCATAATATCAGTCCCGGGATGCTCACGCCGTGTAAGGATGATAATGATCATCGTGAATCAACTTCATTCAA
The DNA here is from genome assembly GCA_963921515.1 of Calotriton arnoldi. NCBI lineage: Eukaryota > Metazoa > Chordata > Amphibia > Caudata > Salamandridae > Calotriton > Calotriton arnoldi. Next base: position 379,661 of record CAWUFW010014269.1, read on the forward strand.
GACTTCACCACGTTTAATTATAAAATCTTCATTTTATTGTTCGTTTGTATGAATTGTGAGACCAGTGATTTCCAATATTCAAATGCATGTATTATGCTCAATCGCCTTTGATACAGCATGTTAAAATCCCAGTTTCTTGTGAAAAATGCAGAATATATAACCCAATGCATTTCGGGCAACTGCTGCCCTTCGTCAGGGGTTCATATCTGTGAAGTTAAAAATCAAAAAAGTGCTGTTACAATAATGCATGAGCTTTTACGCAACTAACGTTAATCACCTATGTATTCATGCAGGTACCCGATGTTAATGCTCCCCAAGGATAACGCTTTCCCGCTAAAATAGTATCAAAATTTTACCCCCTCATGGACTGGTCTATCACAACACCCCGAAGGGATTACCAACCATCTGAAACACAAACATTAATCTTCCGTGTTCGACGCTGCCTTTTGCCTTTAGCTAATGCAGAAACACTAACATGCCTCTAATCTTCCTTAATCAAATGCGAACGCCGCACCTTCCACCTGTTTTGTAAATATAACCTTCCTTTCACCCTTCCACGTGATACAATCGTTTTATAACCCTCGTCATGACCACACCCACCTAAGTAGCTATTTGACTCAACTCGTCAATGTTAACTTCCCAAGCATACAACTCCCATAATTCACTTTTTACTGCTTGTTTGTGAATGTGCTCACGTACTTGCTGTTCACTAGCCCACATCGGTAACCATAAATTTAAATACCCCGCCCTTCCTTAGATGGTTAATCAAATGCGTTATTTATGCAAGGGGCCTGTTAACCATAACATGAATATTAAAATATAATGCGGTGAAAACGATATTAACATTTTCCAACACATCAAATGTAACACAGATGTTTGATAATCAACTAAATTGTTCTGGGTGATAATGTCCGTAGTTGCTCTTTTCGAGTTGATAGTTGGTATAATCTTGGGTGCTGGTTCAAAGTAGGACGACTGAGAAACAATTGAAATATATATATGTCCCGCACACCGTTTTCATTCAAGTTTATCGTAGGATTTTCCATTGGGGGGAGCTGTCCTGGAGTACGCTTCGTCCTCGGAGCGCCAAAGTAATATCCATGAGGTTGCTGATATTCATAATATCAGTCCCGGAATATTGGAAATCACTGGTCTCACAATTCATACAAACGAACAATAAAATGAAGATTTTATAATTAAACGTGGTGAAGTCTTGAATGAAGTTGATTCACGATGATCATTATCATCCTTACACGGCGTGAGCATCCCGGGACTGATATTATGAATATCAGCAACCTCATTGTTCTTCATATTGACATCGACTTTCTTAATATTAACACTTCCCCTCCCCTGAAGGCTGCATTTTAGGGCTGCTGTCCAGGTCTTGATCCTGCTCATCCATATCATCTTCATCATCCTGCTCATCTGTAGTTCTGGGCAACTGGTGGACCTCTGTCCAGGCGCTTAGAGCTTTCTGCAGCTCCAACAAGTTGGTGCCCTTCTTCATTTGTAGTCACTTTCCTTGCCAAACTATTTAAGCTCAGCCACAGTGTAACTTTCCAAGTTGGTCAGCTCAAACTCCCTTACTGCAGGTATCATTTCAGACAATCGAGTTCTTGGAATGAGGGTAGAATTGGAAAACCAAAAAGAAGCCAATCAAGGAGAAATAAAAACTCAAAATGGTATCAAATTATTTATATGGGATGGTAGTGTAATACAAGAATTACTGTATTGCACTGCACAAACACAAGCCCAAATCCTCACCGCTGAACATCAGTGTAAGAAATTGGGTTACTGGTTGAGAGGGTGAAACCCTACTCAAGCAGTAACCACAATCCTTCCAAGGTACCGCAGAGCTGCGATGTGAGGTCCTGAGTTGTCAGCAAGTGTCCCATCGACGAGGGCTTGCAATGCGAAGTCCGGTGTCGAGGACGTGTTGTGCAGTTGAGGTAATGCTTTGGTTCAGAGGAGCTGTGAGGCTGCGATACATGAACCTCCATCATCCTCAAGGCTGCCATCGACCAGGGATGCAAGGGCCTGTGTCGGCAAATCTTCGCACAGGCGGTGGTACTGATGTGGCTGCTGGGTCGATGTAGAGTCCTTTCGATTGGGAGAACCCTCACAGCCTGAGGTTCTGGTCAGAAGGAGAGTCAACTAGCCCTTGAAGTCACTCTGGGGTCCTGGGTTCAATAGATGCAGGTCCAGTCCTTCTGGTGTCTGAGGTTCAATATTTCCTGCCTTCGCTGTCCTAGTTTCAGACTAACAGTCCTTAGTGTGGAGGCAGGCCACAGCCTTTTCAAGTGCAAGTACTGCTGTGCCCGGCTCCACCCTCCCATCCTGCCAATGATGGTCGATCTAGGCACACCTAAGCTCTCTATTGTGTGTGGATGTCTAGGTGAAGTACACAAAAGCCCAACTGGCAGCTGCAACTGGTCATGTGAGCAAGAGGCAGGCTACAGGCACCAAATGGCTAAGACTTGAAAATGCCAATTTTCAAAAAGTGGCACTTTTTTAAATTGTAATTTAAAATCTGACTTTATCATAAGAGACGATTTTTCATTACAATTCCAAACATGGACTGATTACCTGTCCCATTTGCAAATGACAGCTTATGAAATCTAATAAGGTAACTCCAATATTATGATATGGGAGAGTTAGGCCTTGCAGTAGTGAAAAATGAATTTAAGAGTTTTTCACTACCAGTACATGTAAAACTAGTAAGTACATGTTCCACTATTTAAATACAGTGCACCCTACCCTCCCAGAGCCTACCCTAGGGGTGACTGATATGTAATAAAAACTAAGGTTTGGACCTGGCAAAATGTTAATTTTGCCAGATCAAAATGGCAATTTAAAACTTGCAAGCACAGGATGCAGTGGCAAGACTGAGAAATGTTTAAAGGGCGACTTAAGTGGGTGGCAGATTAAATGCTGCAGGTCCACTAGTAGAATTTAATTTACATATGCCAATTGGGAATAAGCCAATCTTACCATGTTTAGAGGAGAGAGCAAAAGCACTTTTGCACTTTTTATTAGTGGTAAAGTGCACAGGGTCCTAAGGCCAACAAAACTGAATTCAGCAAAAATGGAGGAGTGAAGGCAAAAAGTCTGGGTATGAATATGCAGGAAGGGACCGAGTTCCACAACATCCACCTCTGGTTCTGTAAATGTCCGACCTTCCTCTAACAAGGCCCTAAATAGTATAGGGTAACAGAAGACTACTGAAAGGATTATTTGTGTGGAGGCAGCCCATTGAAATGTAGGTAGGGCAGGGAACCACTCCGCCCCAACCATCCTGGCAGGGTGGCGCATACTTCTCAACCTAGTCTCACTTTGTCTCACTGTCTGGGAGGAATACACAAAGGCCAATACCTAAGCTAATCCCAGTCCTGTGACTCAGGATACTGGCAGAAGGCACAAATGTTTAGGACAAGAAAATGAAAACTTTCTAAAAGTGGTATTCTCAGAATTGTGATGTAAAATCCAACCTTATCGTTGAATAGGAGCTTAAATTACAATTCATTTGAGTGTAAACATTATTTTCCCTTCAGTTCCTAAACTTAAGTTACCACTTATTGTGTGTAATCAGGTAACCACATTTTATTCTTTGGGCAAGATAGGCCTTGCAATAGTACAATAAAACTATAGGGATTTTTCACTACCAGGACATGTAAAACTTAAACCAACATGTCTTACTTTTTAAATACAATGCACCCTGTCCTGTGAGCCTTTAGGGCCCAGCTGAGGGGTGACTTATATGTATTAAAAAGGGAGGTTTATGCCCGGCAAAAGGTTTATTTTACCAGGTCGATATGGCAGTTTTAAATTGCACTACAGGATGCATTGGCAGACCTGAGCCATGTTTTAAAAGGCTATCTTTATGTGTGACAAAATGAGTGCTGCAAGACTGCAAGTAGCATTTAATTTACAGGCCCCGGGTTTGTGGTGTACCATTTACTAGGGATCCATAACTAAATTAAATGTGCTCATTAGGGGTAAGCCAATTTGACATGTTTTAGGGAGAGTGCTCACACATTTTTGCACTGGTTAACAGTGGTAAAGTGCACAGAGTCTTACAGCCAACAAAAACAAATTTAAAAAAACAGTCAGGGTGAAGGCAAGCAGTTTAGGGGACTACCACCCAAGAGTGTCAGCTCTAACACTCTTGAGGTTCAATAAACATTAAAATGAGAAATTGTGAAGTACTTCTTGAGTGACTTCTTTTTTTTCCAGTTTACAGATCACTAGAAGGTGATCCAATTCTTTGTTAGAACGCCTCTGGCCTAATGGAATGTAATTGGACAACCTTCTTTTAGAAATAAACTGAGGCTGTTTCTTAGCTTATACACATCAACTAAATTCTGTTGTTCCAAATGTTGCTTATTTGCAATGTTTTACTCCTGAAATTTAACAACTACTTTTTTTGTGCTCATTATTAGTCTCAGTGCCATCTTTCTTCAAATACTTCTTCTACCAAACCTTGTCTGCCTAGTCCTTAGTATGGTGGCATTTTGGTAAGGCAATGCAGAGTATAATCATCATATTAGTTGGTGCAGGAACTAGTTGATGAATTCATACAAAAACAAACCGGTCTCTTTATTAGTAAATTTCACCTAGGGAAATAAGTAACTGTTTTGGGGTTTTACTTCCTGTACTAACTTTTCGGGACTTAATTTTCATTGAAAAAAGTTTGACTAAAAGAAGAACTGTCTTGGACATATTAGACTTCATTGATGAGGTCTTTCAAGAAACTTCCCAATTTAAATTCCTCTAGGTAGGTTTATTAATCACTGCTTATGCGGATCCTAAGCCTTCCAGAGGAGGTTTCACTGTGTTTTCTGAAGGTATTTTAGAATTATAAACTATGGGAAAAAACATTTCAGGACTGATTATGAGTCAGGTAGCAAATTCCGATTTGTGAATAAATAGGTGTCTGCATAGGGATCGACTTTATCATTTGTGCAATCATTTTTGCACCCTCCAAGATTTCTTCTGACATTATCTCGGTGGGAAAACTTGGCGACATATATTTAGAGAAGTGCCAGTGATCCAGCGGTAATTTCACGGTAATTTCTCAATGCACAACCTCATTACCTCTAGTTTACCGCTTAAAGGAGATGGAGCTTTGCCACCGTGTTATCATCCATCAGGAGACTTTACATACACATGAAAATCAAATGCAAATAATATTTAAGGCAATAATGAGAGTTGTGAGTAGTTTTAAAGGGTTTTATTTTCTAGTCAAAAGTTAAGGTTCTCTGACCCTTTATTCATTATTCAGATATCAATCAGGTTAAGAATTGAAAAAATAGGAAAAATAGAATTAATACAGAACATATTATAGATTGCATACAAGGCACTCCATAAAGGAAGGGAAAACCTGTTTCTATGTCAGTCAGAAAACTCTTAAAGAGTTTTAAGAAAATACAATTCTAGAGTGAGTTTTGCAAGGCTAATCACTAATTAATAATTAGCAAAAATCTCCCATAGAGAGAAATAAATGCATAAGACAAATATGTCTCTGCAAGGCCAGTTAGTCAAAGCATGAAACTTAAAGTTTAAGAATCTAAAACCTGTCCTGCTCTCAGCTGCTCTCTCTGCGCTCGTCTGTGCATCTCTGCCTGTCTGTGTCTGACACAGAAGCTGGGCATGGCCCCCAACCTTCTCTGAGGCTTCGCAGAACCTTAAAAAACTGTCTGTTCTGCCTCGTGTCCTGCTAAAAAAATGAGCAGCCTGCCTCTCTCAGCTTAGCAACCAATATTTCAAGCAAAAATTCACGTGACTTGGTCTTCGTAACTTGTCCAATTTGGAGCTTCAGAACACATCGACACCCCATGGGCTGACTGGACACGTCATCAATTAGGCGAATTCTTGTATCACATTTGAGTCTTGTACTAAATGACTAACATCCTGAAAACAATTACATTTTCTGCAACAAAAAGTATTAATCATGCGGAAACAGAATACATATTATAAGAAAAATGTGTGCCTTGCACTTTTCACTCCACGTTATGAAGTGAAGTAAGCTTTGTTTAAACAAATTGTAAACTGAGAAAAGTATGCGAAGGTCTTTCATGAAGAGACGGAAACAGAGGGTGTAAATTATAAGAAAAGTTCTTTCATGAAAGATGGGAGGGAAAGAGCACACATTCCATTCCTAATCTTCAAGGCTAAAAGCCACAGTAAGTTGAGCCTGCCAAAGCAAAGTCAGCCTTTCTACACCATAAAATGTGTGTTAATTCAGCACAATTTATGCGACTTTGAAGGTTCAAAACACATTTGTAAATTAAATGTACATTCTGTAGTGAGGTTAAATCTAGAATAATCACAATTAAACAGCCATGATTAATTAATTGTGCATGGTTTTACATGAAAGCACTTTAGACTGAAAATATGTTTTACCAGGCCTCATTCATGTGTCATCATGTGTCATGTGTTTTCACTTGCACCAGAATTCTGCGTGCCATTTTTTTAAGATGCAGTTTGTCTGAAACCCAAAGCAGAGCGATGCCTAAATCTAGGTGAAATCTGGCTCCATCACCAGCTAACAGGAAAAGAGCAAAACATGCATATCTTGGTGCGATAACTATCACATCACCACTCACAATAGAAGTTATTTAAATCACAGTGTAAATATTGCACCATCAGATACTAGTTACAGGATGGGGTAAATGTCTTTAACTTTCGCTCAACTTGTAAAAAAAGCCCTTCGTTATAAATTCACTCAGCAAGTTGGTGACCATCCCCACTAACAGGTGCTGTGTGGAAATAATTTAAATTATTAACACTCAAAGCAGGAGACTGGTCCAAAAAAAACATTTCAGGGAACTGGTTTGCCAAATTCTCTTGGCGAGCCAAAGTTTGAGTTGCTGGAGGGAACTAGGGCTTACATTGAAAAATTCATTTCGTGGAAGTGCTACACATACCTTGAAAACCTGCAAATAGCTTAATTGCCTTCAATCTGTACATCGAAGACACATGCTTGTCCAACAGTTCACGTGTCAGTAAAAATTATAATTTAATAAAATACTTTATTTTTATTAATATTATTATTTTTCATTTGTTTCTACTGGTCACTGCAAACCTGCAACTCTTTTCAATTAGCTTAATGTGAAACAGAATGAAAGACATTTTGTCTTAGTAATCAACATGAAAGAACGTGTAGACATCAATTTAATAGCAGAAGCACAGCCATTTGCTGCTTCATCACCTCAGTATTTTTCAGTATGTTTAATGCAAATATAAAGCGGCGGCTCCTCCGCTAAGGTGGAGAAGCGTCGCCCCACTGCTCTGTTAGCAAGTCGGGAAAGGTTGTGCACACCGTTTGGGCTGCAGTCAACATTTTTATGTATTGGAGGTATTGTCCCATACCCAAAGACAAAGAGGCTATGGGGTCCTCCCTGGTAATGAACTGCCCCCCTGGATAAAGGTCCCCCATAGTATCACAGCCCCCACATCTCCATCTCTGTACCGACATTGAATCAGCGATTTGCATAAAGGGTTACTGTACCCAGACTGCCGTATCTGGTGCATAAGTGGCGAGACAAAACACTCTTCGAACCACTCCCTCCCAGATACCCCCCACCAATCGAATGATGTAGGCAAAAGTAGAAGGAACCCTTGAGCTGCTCATTAGCAGAACCGGGAGGGGTTTTCCCAAATGTGTGCCCTGCAAAAGTTGTCTTTCCAAATTGTCATCTGGTTCAAGCCAATGTTAGAGGTGCGCTACAATTTAGTAAAGTTCCAGATGGGGAACCTCAAGACTTCCCTGACCTCATGTTCTTTGAAGTGTGGTTAATTTGACTTGTCTACGTTTATGGCCCCAAAGAAGATCCACTTTAAGACTATCCAGTTGGTGAAAACAGGGCCTAGGAATTGCAAATAAGGTGCTTTGGAGTGCGTAGAGGCATTGAGGTAAGAACATAATTTTTACAATGGTTATCCTGCCCATGAGGAAAGCGGTAAGTCCCTCCAGAAACGGATGGATGCCCGGAGCCCCTCTCTCACCCTCCCTATGTTTAAAGCTAGATAAGTTGGGGCCGCGAAGGTTAAACGATCACCTAAATGTTGAACACCATCAGTCGTCCAAGGGAATCCCACCTCAGGAAGCTCCTCCAGAGGAACCCCGGATAATCTCCCCAGTGGAAACATTTTGGACTTCTCCGGGTTGATGCAGAGTCCGGAAAGCTCTCCGGAATTCACTCATGGTTTGGAGTAGGATAGGCGCGAGCCATCTGGACGCAGCAGATGCACTAGGACGTCATCTGCATAAAGGGAGACAACATGATTGACTGTCTCCTGTGTTATCCCCCAGGGACCCATGGTACATTGCAGGGCCACCACCAGGGGCCCTTACGGCAAGGGCAAACAGGAGGGGGGAAAGAGAACACCTCTGCCTAGTGCCCCTAGTCAGTTTGAAGAGGCTAGAAACCACACCACCCAAACATATCCGGGCAAAGGATCAGAATAAAGAAGAGGGATCCATTGAATAACTTTAGTGCCTAAGCCCACTTTACGCAACACTTGCCATAGGTAGGTCCAATTTACAGAGTCAATTGCCTTCTCAGTGTCTGAAAGGGCAAAGGCATAGGCATCATCTTGGAGCTGTGGGGTATGATAGATGTGAGCTACATGTTGGAGGTTGTGGCGAGTGTTCCGCCTTGGGATGAAACCTGATTGGTCCATGTGTACCAAACTAGGGACCTACAGAAGTAGGCGAGCTGCCAGCACACTGCTGAGGTTCACATCAATGCTTAGGAGTGATATTGGCCGATATGCCGAGGTTATTGTGTTATCCCTACCAGGTTTTGGCACCATCACAATCAGTGCTTGCCACATAGTGGATGGTAGGCTTCTGACGCTAAGGGCTTCATCATATACCTCTAAAAGCTTAGATACTATAATCGCCGCATATTTGTGGTAAAATTCCAAGGGTAAACTATCGCTACATGGAGTTTTTGCAGTCTTAAAGCATCAGATCGTGGCAAGTATCTCTTCCTTAGAGGAAGGGCTATCCAGGGATTTGCTAGTCTCTGGGGTAAAACGGGTAGGGGATTTTTTGCTAGGAATTTGTTTTGCAGCCTGACGGAGGAGGGAAACAGTTGCTCATCTTATCTGTTACATAAATGGGTATGAAATACACTATTAATAGCTGTTTGTGTACAGACCAGAGTTCCTACATTATTATAAAGGGTTAGGATAGAGGACTGGGGAGCTTCCTGCCTGACTAACCGGGCTAATAATGCACCCATTTTATCTGCTTCGATATGGAGTCTCTGGCAAAAGTTGGCAAAAGTATGTATTTCAAGTCTGCACCAGTCCTCCAGTAGCTCAGTTCTGACCACACACCACACAGGGAGTTGTTGTGGCTGGGAAGGCAGCAGAGCTTCCGCTTTTTAAATCACTTTTCATGTTTGTCGATGTCACTTTCCAACTCACGACAAGCCCCATAGGAGGACTTGATACAGACCCCTCGGAGGACAACCTTCATTGCTTCCCAATCTAGGGTCCTAGTGCTTGCCAAGCCCCAGTTGTCAGCAAAGTACTGCTCCAGTGTCTGATTAACAGTCTCCTCGAATGGGGGATCAGACCAGGCCTCAGCACGGAGATGCCAGAGAGAAATTGCCAGACGTCCAAGTGGACCTAAGAAGCTCAAAAGGACTGGGGAATGGTCTGAACGGTAACTGGCTAGTTAGGAGAAGTCTCAAACAGAGAGTGCCGAATCGGTTGTGATAAAACAGTAATCAAGTCGACTATGTGTATTTGTTGCAGGGATGTACCAAGAGTACAATCTCTTTGTTGGATGCCTGTCTCTCTAGACATCACGTAAGTGCAAGCCATGTATCAGATCACAGAGCACTTCAGTTAGGTGGGGCTTAGTGCAGTTTCGGGGGGATCCCGATCTAGTAAGTCATCCAGGGTGCAATTTCAGTCCCCAGCCAATATAACGGTTGCGTCTAAGTATGGGGAGGCTGACGTTTCTACCTCAGCATAAAAGTCTGTCCATATTTGGAGCATAGACATTTATGAAGCATACCTCCCTGCTGTCTAACGTTCCAAGCAAAATAACATAGCGGCCCTCTGGGTCAACATCGTGATTTCTGTAGCCAAAGGGGACTACAGGAGCCACCCAAATAAGCACCCCATGGGCGTACCCTGAATATGAAGTAGCATATACGTGCCCCCTCCAACATTTCTACAAACAAATTTCTTGAAGAAATGAGATCAACACTTTGTATCATTTCAGATAGGCAGATATACGACTGCGTTTCTCGAATCGAGCAATACCCCTAACAGTCCGGGGAATACGTTTTAGTGCAGGAGTAGCCATATGTCAGAATCACACACATATCCTCTCAAAGTCAGCACATTTCCACAAACACATAACCTACCCTAGGATAAGATCCGACCAACCGACACGATCCACATGCACAAGAGCAAAACCACTGTCTTGAACTCCACCCATATCGAGGAATTTGAACTGTCTTGTCACTCCCCACCCTGTTGGCAGCGTTACCAACCCACCCCGTCTAGACGTAGAAAAGTTGCAAGTCAGTGAATGTCACCCCATTCCCACAACTGTGCAATTTAATAAAAAGACAACAGTGCAAAGAAAAACCACCTTGTCCCTCCCTTCCCCTAACTCGGTGCTTTGCGAGAGGTTAGGTCTTCCTAGAAGGTGCACGGCCTAGGCACTGAACCCCCTCCCCTGTGGCTCCTAGCCTCTGGGTTGTGGTTACTCCCATCTTCATGTTACAGAATCCTAACCAACAATGTTTTTCTCAGCATTTGGTTCCTCTAGGAGCAAACAGTGCACAGTACCTTAAGCTGCCAAACCTCCAATGGTATCTTATTTGTGTGGCAAAGTGTCCCAGCCACTTCCTGGGGTGCAGGTGGAGGAGACAGGTAGCAGCACAGAGGTACCCAACCACATGGGTCTATCCCCTAGTCTGGGAGACAAGGATAACCTGCCGCTCAAATGCAAGTCGTGTTGTGACTGGGTGAACCATGGTCTGTTCCTTGTCCTAGGGAGCCATCCACTGAGTCAGTAAGTATTACTGTGGCTTGTAGGATGCCATCCAGGCAGACCACAATGTTCTCCCTCCCGCCATCATCCTTCAGACTCTTCCAGTGTCCTCTTCGTCACCGGAGATGCGCCAGTTGCTGCTGTGTATCTGGCAGGGACAGGTTTAGGCAACTTGGGCCCTGGCCCGAAGAGCAAGGCAGATGATCTAGCCATTCGCTGTTGTCTCCTGGAGAGAAAAAGAACAACGCCTTCCCTTCATTTTGTACTTTTAGTTTAGCTGGATGCATTAGACTGTATTTTATGTTAAGGTACCGGAGTCTCCAGTTTCTGCTTCTCCTGCACTCATTGTGTGTAGTAAGGGAATATAGAAATAGGGTGTCCTTCGAACATCAGCGGACCACGTGTGCAAGTGCTTTGCAGGATAGCGTCACAGGAATTAAACAAACAGGCAATAATTGCTGTAGGAGGGGCTCTCGTTTGTGGCTGGGGAGCTGGGGAGCCAGGGCCCTATGCGGCCACTCAACAATAAAAAACTTTGAGAGTCTCTTGGTCATAAGGACCAATGTGATCCAGTCCTCCAAAAAAAGCTCAGTTGACAGTCCTTACACCTTTCCGCGGAGCCCCAAGAATCTTAGATTGTTCCTGCGGGAACGTCCTTCATAATCTTACCTTCTTTCATTCAAGCGAGTCATCAATGTTTGGAGCTTTAGTACTACATCGCGTAGGGTATGGACCTCCTGTTGCAGGGAACCTACATTCTGCTCTGTAGTTGTTCATAGCTGCTCTGTCACTTTACGTAAGTCTGTATGCAAAAAATGTATATTAATGGCTACAGAGTCAATTTTATGAACCATTTCATCCGTGAGTTTTTGGTTTGCTGCTAGGAAGTCTGCCAGTGGCAAAGTCACATCCGCTGCTTCCTCTGCAGTTTCCATTGCGCCAACCAAGGGATCATTTCGCATCTGGCCCTCCGGGGGAACAGGTTGCGTATAATGGATAATTTTGCTTTGTTCAGTAGATTTGGGTCTCTTGTCTTTAACCATTGCAGGGGTAGATCACTCACCATGTAGGGAGGGTAAGACACGTGTCACAAGTCTCCCCTCTGCACAGCCTTACCGGTGTGAGTATCTAGCTGAGCCTACCATGGTTCTGTGCACCTCAACAGTCTTAGACCACTCTCATCTTTCCACAAAGGTATATAGATGTCAGACATCTTTGAAAGTTCTGGGACGCAACAATCAGGGCCCCTCTGACAACATAGGTGGGCAAGCACGCCTCATAGGTATTTTGTAGCACTGTCCAGGTGAACCGCTGTTCTTTTCTCATCATCACCCTCGGGTAAGTGAGGGCTTCAGGTCAGGATTCCCAAGTTCTGCACAGTAAGGTACCTCCAGCCCCTCACCCGGCCCCACCGGGTGACACCCTTTCTCTTTGTGAGCGACTGATGTGGCCAGGCTCAGTGGGAGGCAAGGGGTGCAGTACTAGGCCACATGGCAGCAGATAAAAGAGGCATGGAAGGTTCTGTCTAAGCTGCTTACATCAGTGTACAAGATGCTTAGCAACTGACCAAAAATGAGGCTTGGGCATTAGTGATTAAGCCACAGAAGTGGTGGGGTCCTGCAGCAGTTAGGCCAGCCAATCACCAGCGAGCTCCTTGGGATCACATACACCTGCCCGTAACGGTGTGCTTCACTGCATTGCCCCAGGCATTCTAGTCACCAATGGTGGGACACACAGGTCCGGTCGCAACCCGCTGATAATTGTTAGACGTGTGCCCCTCTACCTCAAGTACCACTTGAAAGTCCTCACTGTGTGCGCGCACCTCAGGGGCCCTGGTTCAGTCTGCAGGGTTGGTATGCTTTGTCACACTTGCTCCAGTAACTCCCGGGGGGGGCAAGCAGCCTCGTAAGGCTCGCCAATGGCTGAAACTAGCAGACCCCTACGGAGTGGGCCCCGCACTGGAGCAGTACCACAGCATGAGCAGGCCTCGTTGCAATCGCCCGTCTCCCCTTCAGTAGGGCAACCGCTCTGCAGAGGAGCACACCAGTTCTCTGGGGGCTCCAGTAGCGCCACATTCACCCGGGGCCCACACTATCAATTGCCCAGAAATATGCAGGGTCACCACTCAGCAGTCTGAAACGGAGCAGTGCTCCGATCCAAAATGACACTGGCTCTGTTCTCTGTGGCCGTATTCAGGTGGGTGCTGCAGGGCGGCTCAGATTTCAGTGAGAGAGCCTGTAATATACTCAGCCGTGATGCTGGAGGTGTGGGGAAACTGTTGGGGGATAGCTAGACTCAGGAATTCTTAGGTTTAAGTCAGGATTACAATTGCTATGCCGGGAGCACCGGGAGAAGCATCTATTTGGCCATCTTGCCTTGCCACACCTCTTAGCACTTCAAACATGTCTCAGGTCAGCCATTTTAGCTTGTGTGTGCAGATTTCAAACTGCCATTTTGACCTGGCAGAACAAACCTTTTGCCAGGACCAAACCTTCCTTTTTAATACATATAAGTCATCCTTAGGGAAGGCCCTGAACAGCCCAGAGGGCAGGGTGTAGTGTATTTAGAAATTTGGACATGTACTGTTAAGTTTTATATGTTCTGGTAGTGAAAAACTCTGCTGCAAGGCCTGCCTCTCCCACAGGATAACATTGGCTTACCATGTTACATTTGATCAGTGATAACTTTCAATTGGGAGAAGGTTGGAATATCGAGTTTGGTGTCTAAAGAATTATAATTTAATGGTAAAGTCAGAATTGAAATCACAATTCTAAAAATGCCACTTTTAGAAAGTTGACATTCTCTTGTCCCAACCATTTGGAGCTTGCAGCCTGTATCCTGGGTCATATGACTAGGTGAAGCTGGCAGTTGGTCTTTGTCTATTGCTCCCAGATAGTGAGACAAAGGGAGAATAGGTGTTGGCAGGATGGGCCGTCTCTGACTCTGGTGAAGCTTTCAGTTCACAAAGCTCTGCCTTAGTACACTCACAAAGGGTTTGGCACTAGTCTTTTGTGTCCCAGACAAGCTGGGTCCAGGGCAAGGAGGCAGGAAATTCCAAACACCTCTGGGGGTGGAGACCTCTAGAACCTTCTCTTACTTCAAAGCTGGCACCAAGTATAACTATTGGACCCTCAGACCCAACTCTTCAGGACATCTCTAAACCTGTTGATACTACAGAAGAAGGACTGCTGTGCTACTCTGCTCTACTGCCAGAAGGACATCTATCCTGCTGCCCTGTTACTCTGCTGCCCTGCTGCCTTGCTTGCTGAGAAGACTGGACCTGTATCCTTTATCCCAGGCTGAAGTGACCTTAAGGGTCAGCTGACTGGCCTCCTCTTCTGCGCTACAGGGACATATCAAGCTCCAGAGGCCTCCCTGCATCTCCCATCTGGACTGCTGCCTGGACATGCTTTCTGGAACTTCAACTGGACCTGCAACTGGAACTGCCTGAGCCCTGCTGGCCTCTACTTAAGTGGGTTCCTGAACCTCAGGTCCTGAATCCTTGGCATGGCTTCAGTTGATCTCCCTCTCGAAGAAAAAGCGAAATCCTGAACTTTTGGGCTCTCAAAACCTCGAACTGGCCTGTTTGTGCCAAATATCTTGCTGCCCGTGTCACCTGCCAGCGTGAAGTTCCGGTGATCTTGACTCTATGTGCCACATTGACCGCCAGCACCAAAGACAATGAGACATCTGCAATTTGTGCAACAGCATCAACTGCCTGCCTGGGTGACTGCCAACATGAATTTCCAACAATGACCATCCATGGCTCCCAACAGGACTTCGTGCTACAGCGATGACCACCTGTGATGCCTGCCCTGCTGTTCACAATACAGTGACGGCCATCCATAACGCTCTCCCTGCTCCAAGCGGCCCCCTCCACCACAAACGGAACACGTTAGACCAACTTTTAAAGGTAACTCTTTCAGCTGGACTAAACTGGTCCCTGTATTCGGCCACACTCCATCGTTGTCAGCCTGAACTTGTGACTGTCACCCGGTCTTGCATGACTACATAACTTTGAGTGGCGCTTTGTCCTTTTAGGTGCTATATACACCTGAAATCATTGAAATTGCACATCTCTGGTTCTACTAATTCGATTTTTGTCATTTTAGTCTCAAATAATTGATTAAATTATACTCTATTTTTCTAAAATGCTGTGGGATTTTTTTGTGCTGTATTTTCACTTTGTTACTGCATGATGTGCAGCATAAAGACTGTACACACTGCCTCTAATTTAAGCCTGATTACTTTTGTGCCAAGCTATCAGAGGGTTAAGCACAGGTTAATTTGGGGTTTGCTTTTGACTCCACTCACATAAGAATTGTGGCTGCCCCCCTCAACCAGTAACCCAATTTCCTACACCTGCATCAGCAGAGAGATTAGGACTTGAGTTTCTGCAGTGTAATACAGTGATTTTTTTGTAACAATAAAAATCCTAGATAAATAATTTGATTCTTTTTCAAGCTCTTTTAAATTCTCCTTGTTTGCATCTTTGCTTTTTCAAAATCATCATAATTCTACCCGACTGTCTGTGACCATACCTGCAGAAATGGAATTCAAGCTCATCAACCTCAAAAGCTACACTGTGGTTGAACTCAAGCAGTTCTGTAAAGAAGGGGGACTTCCAAACCAGAAAAGCTATAAAGGCTTGGGGCGGAGGCTCATCAGTTGCTGACAGCAACAGAGGATCGGGTTGAGGAGGATAATATGGAGGGGCAGGAGTAGGGCCTGGATGCAAGCCCAGAGATGCAGCCTTCACGGAAAGGGGATGACTTGTCTCCTGAGTTGGAACTCCCAGCCAGAACGGAGAACATTGTGTCTTCACAAGGCCTGCCCCCAGAGAACCTGGGAGAAAGGAAGGCTGAAAGGGAGTTTAAGTTGAAAATGGCCAAGCTCAAGTTGGAAGCAGAGGAGAGGAAGGCTGAGGCTGCAAGAGCCTTGGAGGAAAAAGAGACTAGCTATGGAGGAGAGGAGAAAGGCCCAGGAGCTGAATTTCAAAGAGCTGGACATCTGAGGAAAAGCAAGTGGAGTCGAGCAATAATGGTTGCAGCATACCTGGAGGGTCTGAGGGAGGCTAGAAGGTTTGCATGCCTAAAGTTCTGGGGGCAGATTTACAAGAAACTAATGCAGTTCGGTGCTGCAAGTCATTTTGCTGCGCCCGGCTGCATTTGTTTTGAAGCACAGGGATGTGACATATTTACAACAATATGTCACATCTCTGTGCTTCCCCTGTGCTGGCACACAAACTGCTGCCATGCGCCGACGCAGGCACCTTTGCACCATGATGCAAGGATGCCTGAGTCATGGGGAGATGGTTTTTGTGCAGGAAGGGGCACCTTCCTGCACAAAAACAATCAATTGAGGTGATTTCCTCTTCCAATGCATGCTGTAGAATGCAGCACGCATTGAAAGAGGAAATAAATGAGGAGAAATGAAAACCTTTCTTATTGTTGCACCTCGCAACGCCGCGTACCATTCTGATGCATTTCCAGATTAACGATTGCTCGTAAATCTGGAAATGGATCAGTGGACATGGGTGTTGTGTGGGAACACCCACAGCAACACACATGTCACGCCCCTAACATGCAAAGTGTTGCGTGAAAAGGGGCAATTTAAAAGCACAGGTAAAGTCACGCAGGGCAGCTTTACGTGTACTTGTACATTTCACTCAGCAGGTTCCGCCGCCGGTACGTCACGAAACGTGACGCACCAGCACCACAAGGGGCTTGTAAATATGCTGCATGCTGGCTCTCCATAACCAGATGCAGTGCTTCTGGAAAAAGTCCAAAGACAATCTTGAGGCCAGTCAAGAGTGATGAAGGCCAGAAGTGTGACCAGAAGGCCACTGGTGGCCTTCTGGTGTCTAGCTTTGTGGTAGGGGCTTATATTGACAAGCGGTTTTCTGCCTATGAGGTGGTTCTTAAGATGCATAGAGTGTAGGAAAATGTTTGGGGAGCAGCACTCTGGAAACACAAGCTTACAGTGTGGAGGGATACTTTGCTTACACTGGTGGTGGGGGACCAGATGAAGTACATTCTCTGTCACTAAGTTTGGACTCATCCTAGAAAAGTACTGAATTTTGCTCAGGGATAGCCAAAAGAAGGGTGTTGTTTAATCTGATATTAAGAGAGCAAATATTCAATATCTGTTTTACAGAGCTGTGCCAGCAGCAGATTGATAGTAAGCTCACTAACCCCAGGAAGCCTGCTAAGAAGGCGGACCTCTGAGTCAGCATTAGAGTGTTCAAAAAGGTATCTGGGGAATCACCAGAAGGGTGGTGAGGATTGCAACCAGAAGAAAGAGGGGAAGAAAAACCTTAATAATAAGTTCTCCAAAGGACACCAAATAATTCCCAAGGGAACAGCAGTAACCAGTCACAATCTGAGCCTAAAAGAAAGGAGTTTTATGACAAACAGACAGGAAGGTTCATCTCCCAGTGTACTGAGTGGTACAATTATGGACATTCCAAGGGAGATACCAAATGTCCCAAGAGGGCACAGCCTCCCAGCGGTGGGCAGACATCTGGGTTGGCCAGTGAAGGGCTTGGGGAGGATGTGGTCCCAGTTAACGTGGGGGGGAGAGAGCAGAGTTACATTAGTGTCCCTAGGGGATAAACAGATACTGCAAAAAGCCCATATTCCTTCAAATACAGTATTGGCAGTGGTTCACCATCAATGGTCACCAGGTGGAGACTCTGAGGGACACAGGAGCTAGCTTGACTACTGTGAGGTGTCATCTGGTATCTTCAGAGCAATCCCTATCTAATATATTTCACCAGGTCATAGAAGCAGACAGCAGTATGAGTAATTACCCAGTGGCTCTGGTTTCCTTTGAGTGGGGGGGTCTCAGGTTCTCTAAAAGTAGCTGTGAGTCCTGCTATGCCTGTAGACTGTCTGTGGCTAATGACCTAGAGCACACTATCTGGAAGGAATTGGAACTCAGGTCACACCTGGAGATGTTAGGCTAGCCAAAATTGGTCTGTATGACGACACGGTCCATGGCTGCCCAAGTGAGCAGTCAAGGAACCCTAGAGCCTGGAACGATGGCCCAGTCAGCTGCCAAGAAGAGGAAGGGATTGGGCACAGGAAACAGCCCCTGAAGTTCCCACGGTCCAAATTTGCGGGCACCTGAGGAAGCCGCCGCATAGCCTACCAGGGACAACATTGCCGCTCTGGGAGACCTGTCTGAGCTTGCTGGCTAGCAAGTTGAAGGTGGGTCCACCAGAGAGGAATTCTGCAGGACACATAAAAAGTGCCCTACTCTAGAGGGCTTGAGGTGGCCAGATGAGGCCTAGGCAGCAGGTGACACCTCTAGAGATCACCTTATCTATTGGGAGAATGACGTACTACATAGAGAGCCTAAGGTTCCTGGACCTTGGGCAGCCCATGTGCTGGTGGTCCCTCAGTGTTGAAGAACCTTCCTCTTGGGTTGGCTCATGGCATAACCCTGCTAGGACATCTGGTGCAGGACAAGACCTTTGCCAGGCTTTTCCCTTACTACTATTGGCCGTGAATGAAGACAGCCATAGATACATTCTTTAGGGCTTGTCCCACCTGCCAGGTCAGCAATAAAGCAGGGAAAAAGCTAAAGACTTTCTTGGTTCCCTTTCCTGTCTTTGGCACTCCCTTTGAACAGGTGCTCATCGACATTGTTGGTCTCTTAAAAGTCAAGATAGCCTTAGGCAACAGGTCTATCCCGGTCATGGTGGAACACACCACACGGTAGCAAGAAGCCATCTCTCTGAGATCAATGACCAGGGCCCCATGGGGATTTTTACCAAAGTGGGGTTCCCCAAAGAAGAGGTGTCTGGCAGAGGCACCAACTTTATGTCTGCGTACATGAAGTCCATGTGGGAAGAGTGTGGGCAACCTACAAGTTCTCCACACTCTATCACTCACAAACAAATGGGTTAGTTGAGAGATTCAACAAGATCCTCAAGGGCGTGATTGTGGGCAATCCTCCTGAGCCCATGAGGCAGAAGTGTAATGTTCTCTTACCATGCCTACTGTTTGCCTATAGGGAGGTACCACAGAAGGGTGTTGGGTTTAGCCCATTCCAGCTCCTCCATGGAAACCCTGGTAGGGGATCGCTCAGCCTTGTGAGAGAGGGGTGTGAACAACCTGCCCAGAAACCCCCTAAGATGTAGTCAGCTACATGCTGGCTCTCCATAACCAGATGCAGTGCTTCTCGAAAAAGTCAAGAGACAATCTTGAGGCCAGTCAAGAAGTGATGAAGGCCAGAAGTGTAACCAGAAGGCCACTCTGGTAGAGATTCAGCCTGGCCATAAGATGTTGGTCACGGAGCCTGTAGAGCCCAGAGCTCTTCAAGAATGTTGGGCTGGCCCATATGATGTGAAGGAGCATCCCTTAAAGGTGTTCCACATAAACCACCCCAAACCGCACTTTGAGAGGTCTGTTGGTAACAGATAGCAAAGTGGAAGAGGAGAGCGAGCCTTTCCCTGACCTCCTGCTTATCCAAGAGCACGATGGATCAGTAGAGGGTGTTAACAGCTCCCCTACTCTGATCCCAGATCAGCTGAGTGACTGTCACCAATTACTGGGCCAGTGTTCTTCTCTGTTCTTCCTCACCCCTGGGCTCACACAGTTGTGTACCCAAAACATTAATACTGGGGATAGTATACCTGTCAAAAACAAAATGTATTGGCTGTTGTATAAGGTGAGGGCCAGTATCATGGAGAAAGTCATAATACATCAAAAAGAATCCGTAGGTGACGGATCAAAAGAACCTAGCCAAGAAACAAGGGCGGGTTCACCAATTGGGGTGAAGGCCACCTCTACTGGTAGAAAAGAAAAATTTATTTTCTTGTGTCCCCTCACTCACCCAGGGTTGCCCCTAGGTGACATGCTTCATCATTGGGGCCATCCCAAACATCTACTGATTGGGGCGTGCTGCGACTTGCGGATTTACGTAGGAGCACTTACCTTGTGAGGCTATGTGTCGTGCAGTGTAGGGGGAGTGGTGTAAGTGATGTTTTAAAAAATTACCTAACTAGTGAGCTATTGTTTTATTCCTGCTCCTAGTTGGTAGGGATAAAAAGGGGTTAATAAAAGGGAAATGTAACTGTTATGTAATTATAATTCCTTGTATTATGTCAACATGTTTCAAGGTATCCCCTAAACCTTTTCTTCAGGATAACAAAGGGACCAGCCCTTTGTGTACCACTCCGTGCCAGACCTATAATAAAGTGAAGTGAAAAATTATTAATGCAAACCTATTGTGTGAGCATTGGGAAAAATATATACATACGGTTGCTTCTGAACACGTAGTAACTGTCATTGGGAAGAAAAAGCAAAATGCAAATTAATACATACTGCCTGCCCACCGTTCTTGTGGGCAGGTAAAGGCGTAACTGAACATGGAGAGAATTACGTTCTTTCCCTTTTCTTTCTTTTTTTAAATGTACAGATATTCTAGACAATTTATAATAATAAATACAACAATAAATATTTTTGATACCCTTCACAGAGTCTGCATGTTTTGATAAACATTATCCCTGTCTATAATCAAAGTTGTCATTCCTATATTGTGATACTTACATTTGAGCTATTTTCCCTGATTTAGGAATTTGTGTCAGAGGTGCCCCTTTTTCTTACAATTATGTCCTTATTGTTGGCCAGAATTTTAATTGCTTCCTGTTCCTCTTTCGTCGTATTATGGAATGTTCTCATGGTGGTTGGGTCCATCTCTCCAACTTCCCTCAAGACCGCCTTCTCAAAAGCCAGTAATTCCACTGGTAGGGTGGCCGAAGGTGGTGTGAATGTTGACTTTCGGTATAGGCCAGTGTCTCCTTTTTGTATATCACTTGTTTCTTTATTTTCGAAAAAAACCCGCAATTTTATTTTCCTGATGAATTCGTTCAGCTCACAGTTTAGTAGGAATTTGTCCAATGTTGGGGTAGGCACGAAACCCAATCCTTTCTCCAAAACAGCTATTTGTATTGTAGATATAGTGGTTCCTGATAAGTTTACAACTATACTCGGTTGTTGCTGGTGCTCGGTAGAGTCGGTGGGCCCATACTCCTCGTGTGACTCCGTGCTGACTCCAAAGGTTGTGCCCATTGTACCTGTTGCCCTCTTTTCGTCTTGCTTCTTTGAGCCCCTCTGCCTCGTCCTAAAAAGGAACCAGTGAATATTCTGCTTGGGGGGCTGTCTCCCAGTAGGGATTGTCATGGAGAAAGTCCCCAGGATGCTGGTGTTAGGGATGATTGAACCCTCTAACAGTCCCCGGTCCAGCCCAGCTGTACTGGTACCCAAGGCTGCCCAACCAGCTGCTACGCAGGTTCTGTGTAGACTACAGGGGACTCAATTCAGTCACCAAGACTGACACTCACCCCATCACCCGAGCTGCTGAGTTCATTGATACATTGGGCACTGCCAAGTTCCTCATTACCTTTGACCTCACATCAGGGTACTGGCATATTGCTCTGACTGTGGAGGCAAAAGTGAAGTTTGCATTCTCAACCCCAGAGGGCCACTTTCAGTTCATGGTAATACCCTTTGAATTAATGAATGCCCCGTCACAGTTTGGTGAAAAGGGTCCTGCCTGAGAAGGAGGCATTCTGTGCCGCGCAACTTAATGACACCACTGTTTTCAGATAGGGGAGGAACATTTGTACATCCACCAGGAGGTGCTTTAGGCCCTGTAACAGGTGGGCCGACTATCAATGCCAGTAAGTGCCAGATAGGGCAGAGTACTGTGGTGTGTCTGGGCCACATGGCGGCAGGGCATGGAGCATTCCCTCTGGGCCAAGATTGAGAGTATCCTGGCCCGGCAACTCTCCAAAATACAGACTAACGGGAGGGCCTTCCGGGGTCTAACTGGATATTACAGGAGGTTTGTCAATGATTATTGCAACATTGTTGCCCCCTTAACTTAGCTGATTTCAAAGAAGTAGCCTAAAGTGATGATCTAGACAGGGGCCTGTCAGAAAGTATTTGACACTCTCAAGGAGGTCATCTGTACATCACCTGTACTCAAGGCTTCTGACTTCTCTAAGGAGTTCATAGTGCATGGTGTTGGGGGTGTCTTGGCACAGTTAAATGAGAAGGGCCAAGACCAACCTATAGCCTTCAATAGCAGAAGGTTACATCCTCGAGAACACAGGTGGAGTGCTATTGAGAGGGAGGCTTTTGTTGTGTTCTTGGCCCTGAAGAAGCTGAGACTATACCTGTTTGGAACTCACTTCTGGGTTCAGACAGACCACAGGCCCCTCAAAGAATATATGACGTTACAACGCATACCATTACAATGCATACTTTTACATCTCAGTTTTTACAAGGCAATTACCATTACATCGCATGTTTTTAGAACGCATACCATTGCAATGCATGTTCATTGAAATATATTAAACCTACCATTACAACACATACCATTACAATGCATACTAATACAAAGCATACCATTACAACGCATTATATGTTTTAATTGTTTTTTACTAAAATTTCAGTAACGTAATATTTTTGCATCCATCCACTGGGACGGGATGCAAGGGAAATAGGGGTTTTGGGTGGGGGAGATTATTAAAACTCAGGTATTCATTTTAATACTCGGGTATTTTTATAGTACCTAACCATTAAAATTCCTGGGTATTAATAATAAAATCTAAAAATATATTTGAAAAAACTGCGAAAATTACAGATATTATTACAGCATTTTTTTTAAAATACACACTAGTGTCAGAGGCAAAAAAAGATTATACATACAATCCATTGGAAGCACATAAAACGAAAGTCCTTCAACTATTTTTATTACAGACCCAGAGCCAGCATCTACTCAAAATGGCTGACATTCCGAGAAGAAACGTCTAAATGAACATTTTTACACAAGACAAAATAAATATACATTCAGTCATGGTATGAATCAAGAGACAAAACTGTTTACAAAACATATTTTCTTTTAAATTCCCGTTTACCTCCAAAAAACATATAAAAGAAGCCATCCACCATTTTGTACTCAGTGGTAAACTGACTTCCATAGTAACCACACACAGCAGGATTAGCAGGAGAATTTTGCTGATTTACCAGTTGAACACTGCCATCTGCAGACTGAAGTAAGTGTACGTTTAAAAATAAACAGCTTCCAAATAATTACACCTTATTCTCAAGTACTTATAATATATTTTTAACTTATTTACAGCATTTACTGAATTTGAAAAGCAGTCCCAAATATACAGCAGATATTCTTAAAATTATCTTTCTATTGAAAAGTAAGTGAATAAAAGCGCAAAATGTTTTTTGAAGTAAAAAAGCCATAAACAAAAAACAAGAATATTAAAATTTTCCTTTTGATATTAACAGAGATTGGACATATAACAACACCAAATACCTACCAAGAACAAACATACCTTTACACAATCAAATGTAAGTAAACAGTAAAAAATGATCCGAACAAAAAAAAACTTTATTAATGTCAGAAATAATATATTAGCAGGCACTGATAAGTGATATGTTTTAAAAATACTATTTTTTTACCTTCATGACTTTGCCTCAGGGAACATGCTCAGGGAAAGTGCTGGATGGTGGTGGGGGCAAATTTATTATTCCTACTCCGACAGGTGCTTGCCTCAGGGAAAGTGTTGGATGGTGGTGTGGGCAAATATACTATACTATTCCTACTCCGACAGGTGCATGCCTCAGGGAAAATGTTGGATGTGGTGGGGGAAAATTTACTATTCCTACTCCGACAGGTGCATGCCTCAGGGAAAGTGCTGGATGGTGGTGGGGGCAAATTTACTGTTCCTACTCCAACAGGTGCTTGCCTCAGGGAAAGTGCTGGATGGTGGTGAGGGCAAATTGATTGTTCTTAAATTAAATATTAAAAATTAAAACTGTTAATTTCACATTTTCATTTCTGTTCTTTGTCAAGCATGCAATCACACAGTTTTTTTTCTTTACAATTCTCCATAGATAAAATCGTTATCCCGTTTTCTTATTACTTGTTGACTTATGTTTTAAAATCTGCTCTTTTGCACTTTAAACGGGGCATTTTAGACAGGGCATATACTCCCTTTTATAACTAAAATGATTCTGGTATGCATATCTGCTGCTTTTAGCTAATTTTTAAAAGAAAATAAAGACAACACTCACTGCTTTTTGTTTTCTCTGGTGCCCACGGTCCGCCGCGGTTTCCGTTTGTTGCGGAGGGGCTTCCAGACACTCACCCCCACCTCAGGTGTTTCTGGTGGGAGGGGCATAGTGCGCTCATCACTTCCGGCCAGCAATATAATCCATATGCTGAGCCGGACGCACAGTGGACGCGCGCAGTGGGCGCGCCTTAGGCAAGCCCGTCTGCGCCCGTCCGCGTCCCGAGCGAGGCCAGGGCCAGATATGCTGCCGGTTGTAATCCAAAGCACGGATATTCTAGAGATGAATTATTGTTGGTAAACACACAAGGAAGTGATTGTCATAATTACTTGCATTTAGATAAAATATTAGGGTCAGCCACTTGCTTAAAATGCCGCTATGAACTGAGGCATGAATCCAGCATCACCCCTGGTCTAGTCCCTAAAGCAAATCTGACTACGGATCTTAGACTACTACGCTGTGGCCTGGTTAATGTCAGATCACTAGGAAAAAATGCCCTGCATATATTTGATTTAATTTCCAATCTTAACCTAGATGGTCTCTTTATCACAGAGACATGGCTAAAGGATTGGTCCAACCCCGACATTGTACAATCCCTTCCTCCAGGATATACTATATCCAGAAGAGATAGACCTGTACAAAGAGGGGGGGGCCTAGCAATAGTTCACAGGAACACTTTAAAATGTTCCACATTTGATATCACAGAGATTAAGGGAGCAGAAAGTCTAGGCTTTTGTCTCCAATTAGCGAGCTCAGTGGTATTTGCAGGAGCCTTGATCTACTGGCCACCTGGGACTTGCCTTAAGTTTCTAGATACCCTGGTTGAAAGTTTTAGTGCCTTGATAGTGAGGTACTCTAACTTCATCATACTAGGGGATTTTAATCTTCATCTGGAAGTAGAAAACTGCCCAACTACAATTTTTTTTATAGAAACGATAGAAACTTTAGGACTTAAGCAGCTGATAACGGCCTCAACGCATAATGCAGGGCATACCTTGGATGGAATTTGTACTAATTCCAACAACCTTATAGTGGACTCTCCAGCCACTTTAACCTGGTCCGACCACAAGTTCATCCCATTTGGGATTGGAGGTACTACTACACACACAGGTAAAAATTGCGGTCAGACCTGCAAAATAACCAGAATAAAATGGAATAAAATGTTAATGAACCCTAACCTGTACATGTGGGCAGAATCAGGCAAACCCACACTAACAGCGGATCCCTCGCTTGACACGAATATCTTTAATGACTGGATGGCCTCAATCGCCAATAAATTGGCGCCGGTGGCCACAATCAGCAGAGTTTCCCGGGGCAAAAACTCTGCTCGCTGGTACACCCCGCAGCTAAAAGATCTACAAGGTAAATGCAGAAAAAATCGAGCCGAAATGGAGGTTAAACTATAATACCGAAGAGCTTATCATCTTTAGAGCAGCACTCAAAAATTATCATCAAAATATTAAGTGTGACAAGAAGGTCCATTATACCAATCTTATTGAACAGGCAGCGTCTGATCAAAAAATGATCTTTAAAATTGTAGAATCCTTCGCCCATCCCAAAATGCTCGATCATGAAATGCCCCCGTCACAAAAACTATGTGACCTGATCGCGGACTACTTTGATGAGAAGGTCAAAGACCTAAAAAAGAATTTTAAACCAACTGACATACCTCCGACAGAAAGGTCTAATCTGGATCTGGAAAAGAGGCAGATGTTAAACGGTTTTAAGGAGATCACCCTTGAACAGTTTAGACATGCTATCATCACATGTAAATCAGGCTCTCCGTGCGATCCCTGCCCCCCGAAAATCCTACATGCATTTATTGATATTATCAATCCTACAATCAACCAAATCATAAATTCCTCACTTAGGCAAGGGATAGTACCTGATTGTTGGAAAATTGCCTCAGTTAAACCCCTCCAAAAGAAACAGCTACCGGATCCTACCACCCTGTCGAATCTTAGACCCATCTCGTTATTGCCCTGCCTAAGTAAAATAACGGAGAAACTAGTAAATAGACAACTAAGGGGTCGATTCCGATTCGGGCCGGAAAAAGCACCGACCGACTCGGATCCGGAAAAAATACCGACCGACACGTACCAGTGGCGCCCGACACGCCAAGTACGATGCAAGCCGCGATAAATCCGACCGACACGTCAGGAAACCAAGCCGACCGACCGACCCGCTCGGAAAATAGCAATCCGGCCGGAAAAACACGCGAATCCAACCGACCGACACGCACCCGGAACAAATCCGACCGAATCGTACCCGCCAACTCCAACCTGCAAAGTACGATGCAAGGCGCGAAAAACACGACCGAGTCGGACGGAGGACAAGCCGTACGACCGACACGCATACAAAACCGAGCCGAAGCAACACAATACACCGCGACCGACGCGTACGCAGCATACAAAACTGCACAAACACAGCGTGAACGAAACGGAAAACACCGTACGAGACCAATGCACGGTCCGACTCGGTCACAAGAACGTTTCCAACATACACAAACAGCACAAAGGAAAAATCAACCAAAAAAAGGCCAAACAAGCAATTACCAAGCCAATAAATACTGGGGGGGTGGGGACAGAGAACAAAGACACACCCACAACTCCACCTATATAAAGGACACAAATCACTACCATGAGCCTTTGCAAATGCCATTTCACTGCCAGCACCCAAGAGAAAGCAACCACACACCCACAGCTCATCCCTCACACAAGCCACACACCATCAGCACACCAACAAATACCTACCTCACATACACCCAGCAAAACACACACTCACACACCCTCACCTGCACACCAACACACACATCACTCACCATCACCACCCATCACCATGCCCCCCAAGAAGAATCCCAAGTTCCTAGATTGTGAATTGGAAGTCCTGGTAGACGAGATCCTCAGGGTGGAGCCACAGCTGTTTGGCACACTGGTCCAACAGACCCCCATGTCGCAGAAAACCAAGATGTGGGAGAGGATCATCAACAGGGTGAACGCCCAATCACCATGTCGGCGCACAAAGACCGACATCCAGAACAGGTGGTATGACGTGCGCAGGAGGGTCCGGGAGCTGCTCAAGAAAGACTACATCAACAGCCAATACACCGGCAGTGGCCCTCCTGCCAAGCCAGTATACCTCAGGCCCTGGGAGGAGAAGGTGCGGGCCATCCTTCCGCCAGTGAGCGTATATGGACTAGAGGACATCCCAGAGCCTGGTGAGTACACAACAAATGTACACAATAAACTGCCACAAAACACACACATCACTGTCAAGGGGAGAGTCAAACCATGCACTCATAGCAATTACACAGCAACTAGAACAGAATCATCCCAAAATGTGTATGTCAGTCAGATAAACACAACACATGCCATCAAAAAAGTCACATCCAACTGTGCCAACACATGTACAAACACAACCACAACTACAGCTAGGCAGTGGCACAAATAGAACTAACACACACATCCACACATGTAGCCACCACAACAACACCAACACACAGTGAAGACCACTCAAAGGAAGGAATTCTGTGTATGCTGGCCAAGTCAGTGTAGCCAATAGCATCATGGGAGTCGCACTCACACATATTGCCCCCCCCCACAACTGTCCCATCAACACCACCCTGAACCATGCTCACATCACAGGGAGTGGAGAAGGACTCACAAGATGGCTGACACTGGCTACTGCTGTGGGGAGCACAAGGCTCTGCTGCCAACTGTGCACCAACAAACAGCAGGACACCACTGACTGACATCCTGAGAGACAACTTACACTCCCTGCAATGCAAGCACGTTCCATGGTGGGATATCTGGCTGGCTGGCTGGGTGGGAAGGGGGACTTGCAGCACTGACCATAGTCACCAGCACCTCCCCTCACACCCCCCCCCCCAACACAAACTCCACAGTACCCACCTGGTAGAATGCAATGCCCTCCATCCTAACACAAGATCCCACAAAGCACCACCACCCTGGGTTATGTTGTGTGAAGCACAGGGACACTCTTGGGACTCTTAGCCAAACAACTGCCAGGACAACACTCCCAGCCATCCTGTCAGCACAGCCAGCCCACCCCACAGGGAAGCAGAGTCAAAAGGAAGGAAGCATGGGCATGCTGGGAAGGGGGGTGGAGGCAATAGCATGATGGGAGTCGTAGTCACAGACATTGCTCAGCCTCACAACTGGCCCATCAACACCACCCTGAACCATGCTCACATCACAGGGAGTGGAGAAGGACTCACAAGATGGCTGACACTGGCTACTGCTGTGGGGAGCACAAGGCCCTGCTGCCAACTGTGCACCAACAAACAGCAGGACACCACTGACTGACATCCTGAGAGACAACTTACACTCCCTGCAATGCAAGCACGTTCCATGGTGGGATATCCGGCTGGCTGGGTGGGAAGGGGGACTTGCAGCACTGACCATAGTCACCAGCACCTCCCCTCACACCCCCCCCCAACACAAACTCCACAGTACCCACCTGGTAGAATGCAATGCCCTCCATCCTAACACAAGATCCCACAAAGCACCACCACCCTGGGTTATGTTGTGTGAAGCACAGGGACACTCTTGGGACTCTTAGCCAAACAACTGCCAGGACAACACTCCCAGCCATCCTGTCAGCACAGCCAGCCCACCCCACAGGGAAACAGAGTCAAAAGGAAGGAAGCATGGGCATGCTGGGAAGGGGGTGGAGGCAATAGCATGATGGGAGTCGTAGTCACAGCTCTACATCCCCCACCACATGGCCCAGCAAGCTCACACTCACGCATGCACATCCCACAGAGAGTAGAAAGGCCCATCAAAGATGTCTGACACTGTTGCTGTGTCGTGGGGAGCACAAGGGCATGCTGGGAACTGCACATCAACCAACAGCAGGACACCACTGACTGACATCCTGAGAGACAACTTCCACTCCCTGCAATGCAAGCACGTTCCATGGTGGGATATCCGGCTGGCTGGGTGGGAAGGGGGACTTGCAGCACTGACCATAGTCACCAGCACCTCCCCTCACACCCCCCCCCCAACACAAACTCCACAGTACCCACCTGGTAGAATGCAATGCCCTCCATCCTAACACAAGATCCCACAAAGCACCACCACCCTGGGTTATGTTGTGTGAAGCACAGGGACACTCTTGGGACTCTTAGCCAAACAACTGCCAGGACAACACTCCCAGCCATCCTGTCAGCACAGCCAGCCCACCCCACAGGGAAGCAGAGTCAAAAGGAAGGAAGCATGGGCATGCTGGGAAGGGGGTGGAGGCAATAGCATGATGGGAGTCGTAGTCACAGACATTGCTCAGCCTCACAACTGGCCCATCAACACCACCCTGAACCATGCTCACATCACAGGGAGTGGAGAAGGACTCACAAGATGGCTGACACTGGCTACTGCTGTGGGGAGCACAAGGCCCTGCTGCCAACTGTGCACCAACAAACAGCAGGACACCACTGACTGACATCCTGAGAGACAACTTACACTCCCTGCAATGCAAGCACGTTCCATGGTGGGATATCCGGCTGGCTGGGTGGGAAGGGGGACTTGCAGCACTGACCATAGTCACCAGCACCTCCCCTCACACCCCCCCCCCCAACACAAACTCCACAGTACCCACCTGGTAGAATGCAATGCCCTCCATCCTAACACAAGATCCCACAAAGCACCACCACCCTGGGTTATGTTGTGTGAAGCACAGGGACACTCTTGGGACTCTTAGCCAAACAACTGCCAGGACAACACTCCCAGCCATCCTGTCAGCACAGCCAGCCCACCCCACAGGGAAGCAGAGTCAAAAGGAAGGAAGCATGGGCATGCTGGGAAGGGGGGTGGAGGCAATAGCATGATGGGAGTCGTAGTCACAGACATTGCTCAGCCTCACAACTGGCCCATCAACACCACCCTGAACCATGCTCACATCACAGGGAGTGGAGAAGGACTCACAAGATGGCTGACACTGGCTACTGCTGCGGGGAGCACAAGGCCCTGCTGCCAACTGTGCACCAACAAACAGCAGGACACCTCTGACTGACATCCTGAGAGACAACTTACACTCCCTGCAATGCAAGCACGTTCCATGGTGGGATAACTGACTGGGTGGGTGGGTGGGTGGGAAGGAGGTCTGGCTGTCAACCAAACACAATCAATGCAGACCATGTTCACACCCCAGAGAATACATAGAAATGCCCAAATAATGCAGGACAATGTGCCACACCAATATCAACCCCTGACTGTGACGACTTAGGACAATACAATGTACAGGCCCGCACCCCGAGGCACAGTCACAACTGTCAGGTGTGTCAACCACTGATGCCTGCAGAAACATGACATACATTGTTTGTGTCTCCCAAAAACAGGTGATGATAGGGACACAGCAGCAGACGCTGAGGAGTCCCAGTCCCAGGCTCAAGAGGATGCCGAGCTCACTGGCGTCGTACAGCCTCTGTCCTCCTCGGACGATGAAGAACAACCTGGCACATCCGGTGCAAGTCAACATGCTGCACCAGCAGGACCACCAGCTGCAGCACCAGCAGGTCCACCAGCTGCACCCCCTGCACCCACCCCTCCAACGACTGTCACCACGAATACCATCCCTGCCGACATGGACAGAATAAGGAACAACACCAGCGCAGTGACCCTGGACCAACCTGGGGCCATGGACACCACCACCACCACCAACCCCCAAGGTGGACCAGGGTTATCTGTGCGTGCAACTGCACACACTGCACATGTCAGCAGGGGTGGTGGGAGGGGTGGGAGACAGAGGTCGCTGCTTGCAGACGTTGCTGGTGTGCATGAAGACCCACAACTGGTACGCATAGCTGATGCGTACCAGTCCAGCACCGGAGAGCTCAGCCAGGTAGTGGGGCTCCTCAGAGACATCAAACAGCAGCAGGCTGCCCATCATGCCCGCTTGGACTCCCACATGTCCCATGTGGAGTCACACATGTCACGTGTGGACTCCCACATGTCACGTGTGGACTCCCACATGACCCGCGTGGAGTCCAAGTGGGATGTACTACATGAGATGACGGCGGTGCACAGGGACATTTTACAAT
Source organism: Calotriton arnoldi (assembly GCA_963921515.1). Taxonomy (NCBI): domain Eukaryota; kingdom Metazoa; phylum Chordata; class Amphibia; order Caudata; family Salamandridae; genus Calotriton; species Calotriton arnoldi. Next base: position 410,847 of record CAWUFW010014269.1, read on the forward strand.
GCCTCCGCCAGATGAACAGCAACCAGTCCACACCTCCCTGTGTGCCAACAACATCTGGTACCGAACAAACTGCAACTGCCACAGGGAGGGAGGAGGACTCTGGCGGAGAGTCCCCTGCACCGCAGCAGCCTGCACTTGAGGGCCCCCCCCCCAAGAAGAGGGGTCGTCCGAGGAGGGGAAAGTGAGAGGCTGATGGCCAAGCGCAACTCCCAGGAAGCCTGAACCTGTTCTGGATTTTCGCCTTTGTGCACAGACTGTTCACCCTGTTGATGGCAACACTACTCCCACACATTGCATGGGGAGTACAAGTTGGAACAATGTGTCAGACAACTGTGGCCCCGATACTGGGGATCCTGTCTACCTGGACTTTCTATTCATCTAGGAACTTGGGATTGCAAGATTCATGTACAGCACAATCCATCCTATGCACTATTATCACAGATGTATCACAATAAACACAATAATACACCATACTTGCCTCTGTCGTGATTCCAACGTGGGTACTGTTATGGGGATGATGAACAACAAAATTACACTGTGTATGCGAACTGCAACAGCAAGGACAACACAGGCATGTGAGTACAGGCAACGTGACACATATGAGGGAGACACACCACCAGGGCTACACAACACATACACACCTAGGCCATCTGACTCATTGCCTACACTGATGTTGCCAGGGAAGACGGTGCAATGCACAGACACCACACCCATTCCCAGTTGTAGTCAAGTAGCCCACAGGTGCAGTAAGCAAATGGCAGTCAAATGTGTGACCACAGACAACGCACATCACTAAGTGAAGCACAGGTTTATTACACAGTAGCAACATGCCGTAACCACTACAGATGCAAGGTAACCCCACCTGGTAGCGGGCACACAGTCAACAACTGTAGACAGAAGGAAGTCCATGGGTGTGGCGCACATCACCTGTAGGGACACAACTGCTACCAGCCTGGATGTGCAATCACGTTGTCGGTGGACACAGTTGACCAAACGAATCTGAAAGTACCCTGTGAAGGACAGAAATGACACACAGTCAAAAGCAATGGAGTACAGGACAGAACAGCAAAACTCATGCACAATACATGTTACAAGATACCCACCCAGAACCAAGTTAGCATGTCAACACTGTTGGGGAGTACAGCCCACCTGTCACCACACATCGCAACACACATCCAGTCAAGTAGCCCATGGACACACTCCAACAGCACCAGAGCACCACCCACACATCATGCCAACTCACATCATTCACATGACACCTCAGGATACTCACATTCAGCTAAAGAAGTTGGTGATGAGCTGTGTGCGGACATCACCATCACCATCATCATCATCATCGTCACTGGCATCGTGGTCCAGGCCAGGATCCTCCACAGGTGGCGGATGTTGGTCATCGTCATCCTGGATGAGAGGCAACTCCTTCCGCACTGCCAGGTTGTGGAGCATGCAGCAGACGATGATAATCTTGCACACTTTCGCAGGGGCATATGGGAGGGACCCTCCGGTCTTGTCCAGGCAGCGGAAGCGGCTCTTCAGGAGACCAAAGGTCCGCTCAATCACTCTCCTGGTCCGACCATGTGCCTCATTGTAGCGCATCTGGGCAGGTGTCACAGGGTTCCTGAGGGGTGTCAGCAACCACGGCATGTTGGGGTATCCCGAGTCACCTACGGACAGACAAGTGCACATCAGCTGACTTGGAAAAGTGGGCGGAATACTACAGATCAGATCACACACAATGGCACAAAGTCAGTACACACCGACAAGCCAGGCACGCTGGTTCTGCATCTGTGCCATCAACCTGGGGATGCGACTACTCCTCATCACAAAGGCATCGTGTGCTGAACCAGGGAAACGGGCACACACGTGTGTGATGGTCATGTCTGCAAGACACACCACCAGTGCATTGACCGAGTGGTAGTGCTTGCGGTTCCTGTAGGCCTGCTCCTGGGCCTGTGGTGGTACCAAAGCCACATGTGTCCCATCAATGGAGCCAATTACATGCGGCATCCTCCCCAGGGCATAAAAGTCACTCTTCACGTCAGTGAGTCGTCGCAGTCTAGGGAAATAGATGTACCGGTTCAGGAAGAGCAACATTGCCGCCAAGAAATCGCGGAGCACACGGCTGAACATGGTCTGTGACATCCCACCAGCAGACGCCACAGTATGTTGGAAGGTACCGGTGGCAAAGAAGTGTAGGGCTGCCATCACCTTCACCTTGGGGGTCAGCGCTGTAGGATACGGCCGGCCAGGCTGCAAATGTGGGGACAACTGCACTGCCAAATCCTCAATCAGCTGCCTGGTGAAGCGGTACCGTCGGATGCTGTCCCGTTCCACCATCGTTGCCAGGTCTGGGAATGGCCGATGGACAGCAGGAGCCCTGCAGTGCAGAGGAGAAGTAAGCAAGATCGTCAGTCACCCCACATATGCGGCATTGAACACACTCAAGATCCCAACATACATCATCATGAGGCACAACTACATGAAGTGTGCAGTACCGGAACGACATGTATGGTACATACATGGCCAACATCTGTCAACACGGTCCTACAGGTGGCATCAATTTGTCCCAGGTTGGCCCATTGGATATCATGATGCTGTGTCACAGTCACCCCCCAGTGACATGTGAGGACAGATGTGCCCCAGGCACCACAGCTCAACGACAGGCACATTCCCAGGGACCCTGTAATGCCACATGGACACTGGCATCACCTGGAGTATCATGTGTACACCACAACAAAACAAACATGACCCCCACAGGTAGTGGCCACACTTGCCATGGCAGGAGAGCCATGGACGTCTGTGACACACACGCACAACATCAGAGTCCATGCACACACAACGTGGATGTGGAGACTGTCTCCCATTGTGCACATGAAATCAGAGACATTGTAAACACTACATGCACAAAGACTGTGGAGGGCCATCACTATTGTGCCACTGGGACACCCTGGCTCAAACATACCGTCCCACATGGGACTCACGGGGTATGTGACATGACATACACAAACACCACTGTGAAATGTGACCATGGCACATGCACAGATATGAACAGTTGCACATCACAGTGGTCACGTACACGTAACACCCAGGATCCTGTCCCCATTAACACGTGCACAGCCTGGGGGTGGCTGCCCACAGGTGACACCCACAGGACAACATGTACACCAACATACACACAATAGGAAATGCAGCCTTACATGCCTTATGATAAGGTTTGGACAGGCTGTCGTGATGTAGGTGTGCCCCTCACTCCCTGGGAGCTATCTGTGGCTGGCATATGTCCATCTGAGACAGGCATGCTGACATATGCCAGTCACATGTACAGTGATGCGTTGAACAGCAATGGACCGATCGGTGCCTCCGGCCGGCCCATTGCTTTCAATGTGTGCGGGTACGCGTTGTACCCCTGTGCGCGTTGTACTGCAATGGACCGATCGGTGCCTCCGGCCGGCCCATTGCATTCAATGTGTGCGGGTACGCGTTGTACCCCTGTGCGCGTTGTACTGCAATGGACCGATCGGTGCCTCCGGCCGGCCCATTGCATTCAATGTGTGCGGGTACGCGTTGTACCCCTGTGCGCGTTGTACTGCAATGGACCGATCGGTGCCTCCGGCCGGCCCATTGCTTTCAATGTGTGCGGGTACGCGTTGTACCCCTGTGCGCGTTGTACTGCAATGGACCGATCGGTGCCTCCGGCCGGCCCATTGCATTCAATGTGTGCGGGTACGCGTTGTACCCCTGTGCGCGTTGTACTGCAATGGACCGATCGGTGCCTCCGGCCGGCCCATTGCATTCAATGTGTGCGGGTACGCGTTGTACCCCTGTGCGCGTTGTACTGCAATGGACCGATCGGTGCCTCCGGCCGGCCCATTGCATTCAATGTGTGCGGGTACGCGTTGTACCCCTGTGCGCGTTGTACTGCAATGGACCGATCGGTGCCTCCGGCCGGCCCATTGCTTTCAATGTGTGCGGGTACGCGTTGTACCCCTGTGCGCGTTGTACTGCAATGGACCGATCGGTGCCTCCGGCCGGCCCATTGCATTCAATGTGTGCGGGTACGCGTTGTACCCCTGTGCGCGTTGTACCTCAATGGACCGATCGGTGCGCACCCATTGACAATGGGCTTGCCTGGCAACGGACGCGTTTTCGAATATTCGAACGAGTCGGTTGCTGGAAAATCAGTTGGTCACCCACAACAATGTTGCAAAATCATGTATGTCATGAAGTTGAAATTTTGAAGGATGCTGTGGGCGTGTTTTGGTGCTGCTATTCCATGGATTGGCCAGATTCAGAAGATGCAAACGACTTGGACCTATCACTTTGGACACAAGGGACAGTATCTGCCTCTCCAGCACATATATATTGCTGCATGTTCCCCTGAGAGCCCACTTGCCTGCACTACATGCTCCAGGACGACATCTGCCACTGCACTGCTGCTGTCTCTGCCCCTCTGGACCCTGCAATGGCACGTACTGTGGAGAGAGCCCCAGCCTTCAGCCTTGAAGAGAACCAGGCCCTGCTGGACAGCCTACTTCCACAGTACAGCAAGCTGTATGGGACACCAGGGGAGCAGGTGAGTGTTCTGTGCACTGCCTTTCTGAATGTGCATTTTGTCTGACTAGCAAGGCTGAGAGTCAGCACACCACTGGCTAGCAGGCTCACTGAGTAGTTGTCACCCCCCATAGTGTGTAGTGACTTGCACTGGACAGGTATGGTGCAGTGACAGTGCTTCTGAACAGGGTTTTACTCCCCATGCTATGATACCATGTAGTGACTTCTGGAAAACTGTCCATGGGCAGCCGTGCACTGCCTGGGTACACCATGTGCCCCTGTGATTGCGACATGTATATGCAACTGTGTCATGCACGGATATGTTGCATGTGTAGTAATGGCCTTATCACTTTGTCATCCTGACAGGCTTCTGCCCATCGGAAGCATGAGATATGGAAGGACATCGTCCGGGCTGTCCGGTCCGTGGGGGTCTACAAGCGCCGGATCCGCAACTGCCAAAAGAGGTGGCAGGACCTTCGGGGCTGGACCCGGAGGATTGCACGGGTCCAGCTGAAGCTGTCGCCTCCTCGCAGGAGGGGCGGAACACGGACCCTGACCCCCCACATGCTCAGGATCCTGGCGGTGGTCTTTCCAGACCTGGATGGGCAGCTGAAGGCCAGAGAGCAGCAAGGAGGGGGTGAGTCAAAGACTGCACTGTGTACTCTGTCTAACATGTTATGTGCCCTCCTCGGGCCAGGTTGAACTGCCACAGTACAGCAGTCATGTTGTCCAGGAGCCATGTCCCTCTATTGTGCACTGCCCACTCCTCATCTGATACCCAGGTGTGGCCCTTACATGCAGGGAATTCTGTCACTTAGGACTGTGTCCTTGCAGTTTGCTTGACTCAAGGTGGGAGACAGCATCTGTTTCCCTGACTCTGTGGTGGGCATCATGGGTGGGTCCATTGCTTACACAATGCCTGTATTCTGACATGTATTCAGCGTGTTACTTTGATCTGTGGTCCAATTGCTGAGCTGATCCACCACATGTGGCTGGGGTACCTGGCACACACCCATGCTGCGGGTGGGAACAATGTTTGGGCCCCAGGAGTATGTATATGACGTGTGTCACACATACTTAGCCAGCTGCCTACAGTCCAGGGCTCATCCCTCATTCATGTGGGGCTGGACAGTCATGCCTACTCCAGGCCATACAATACACTCTGTACTCCCACTCCCGTGTATCAGAGGACACATTGTGCACAGTGTTTTGACCCCTCAGGTGTCTGCCTCTGTGTCAGTGTGCTGTGGATTAGTCGCCAGGACTGCTGTGGAGTTTCTTGGTAGGGGCTCAGCATGCCACTGGAGATGTGACCATAGGAGACGATACTTGTGTGACACATAGGTGTCTGATCAGCTGCCCATGCAGACTGGGGCATGTAAATGTGAAGTTCAGGCAGCTGTTCCCCATGCACAGCAGAGTGTGAGGGGCTCAGGTTCAGAGGGTAGTGTCACAGGTCTCCCATATGTCCAATAGGTATGACCTGGACAGATGAGGGTTAAGAGGATGTGTTGTGGGGGGATGTACATGTGCACTTGTGCAGCTCCAGGACTTGCATTCCCCATGACCTACTATTGTGACACAGTGCAGAGTGTTGTTGTCTGGCTGCAAAGTCATACATCACTGAGACAGTGATGTATGACTTTGCAGTCATGCCTCCGCCATGGCATGTGTCTACTGATTGGTGATCCTGCAGGGGAGTGACATGTGCTACATGCACACCATAGTGGCGCTGGCTATCAGGACATGGGTGCATCATGGTGTCTGTCGCTGGAATGCATCACATGCATTTCCTATTTGACTCTGGGCATCCCTTACATCCGTAAACCTGTACTGACTCAGTGGCAAGAGCTGTGATGTGTCCACACCGTGTCCTCTGCACTGTCCAACTACTGTGTACTTGGTGCATGTGTCAACACTGGGGTGTTGCAATCCAACAGACACCAGACAGATGGGTGCAAGGCCATGTGGGATGTGAGTGCCATGCTTGGCATCAGACTGACAATTGACTTCTCCTGTTCAATTAGGGCACTTTTAGCAATGTACAACTAATGATGCCAGGGCTTGCTCTGTAATGTGCTGTGCTCACAGTGGTGTGTGCGTTTGGTGCAGGTGACTGATGTCTGTCTGTTTCCCCATTGTTTGCAGATACATCCACGGCCACGGAAGGGGACAGCTCCACGGACCAGGAGGAGCCGGAGAGCCAGACTGGGTCAGCAGCCGAGGAGTGGTCGGAGGGACCCAGTGGCACGGAGGGCGAGGGAGCCACACCGAGGAGTCCTCAGCAGCATCCACCTCAGCTGAGGACCAGAGCAACTCGGAGGATGACTCCCTTGTGGAGGCGGGTGTCAGCAGCCACCACACCCCAGCTAGTGTTGCTGTCCCCGCCACCACCAGCACCACCACCGCCCTCCCATCGGCTCCCATTCCCCAGGTCCGTGGAGGCTCCCATGTCCGGGAGCGTGTCTCCTTTGGGCCAGGCACCGCACCCCTGCCCCTGTGTCCCCTGCTGCCCTGAGTGAGGAGTCTGTGTACCTCCTTCGCCAGCTCCATGTAGGGCAGACAGCCATGCTGAGTGTCCTCCATGCGCACACCGCGCTGTTGACTCAGCTGGTGTCGTTCATGGAGGGCATCTCATCGGGCATGTCTGACCTACAGAGGGGCAATAGGTCCATGGACTCCTCCCTGACGGCAGCAGTGTCCCTCCTCAAACGGTCCCTCACCCCTCCTGCCTCTGCTCCATCCACACTCCCCAGCACCTTACCCATCCCAGGCACACACACACTGGCACAGGCACACACCAGCACACACACATCCAGCACACTGACACACACGCCAATGACAAAACGCACACGCACGCACATTCAGGGGACTGAAGCCAGACTCACAGGGGATGGGGCCCTGGAACACACACACGCATCCACATGCACTGCGCAGTCCTCAGTTCCCTCTCCCTCCAAAGCACCCTCCCTTGCCTCACCTGCAACCCCAAAGTCACAGCAGCTCTTCCTCTGTGACCTCGGCCTCTTCCCCACCGATGAAGCTGCTCCAGCATCCCGGGGAAGAGGAAGCCCACCCACACGGAGCAGAGTGCCCCTCGCCCCCGGACACCCTCCCCCAGGCGCAGACGGACTGAGGCCCCCACCCGCAAGTCCCCCCGGAGTGCTAAGAGCAAGACCCCGCCACCACCCTGCAGCTCAGGCACAAGGTCTCCGTCCTCCATCCCTCAGGCCCCCACTGCACAGGTGCCCCCACCACACCCTGCCCCAGGTTCCCCCACCCACAGATATACCATCCCCAAGATGCTCCGGCCTTCTCCCCCTGCCACTTGCTCTCCCAGCACCACACCCCCGCTGCGCTTGTCTGTGCCACTGATGTGGTGAGGGTGTCCCCCCCTCTGTCCAACCCACCTTGCCTGTTCCCCATTCTCCTCCCCTGGAGGTAGGCACTGCAGTGGAGTCCACTACCGCCCTGTCTGACTTGGGCACTGCAGTGGCGGACCTGTCCACCCCATCTGCAGGGTCCACTGCAGTTGTGCCGGCACCCACGACATCTGTGTCATGCCCCCCAGTTGTGCCGGCACACACCATGTCAGACACCTCCACTGCAGTTGTCAGTGGCTCTCCTGCACCCACCACCCCTTCCCTGACTCCCCCTGGTGAGCCCTGATCCTGTCCCTGCGGTGCCTGGCCTGCCCCCCGGTTGCCCCTCCTAGTGGATTGTCCCTGGTATTGTGCAGGCATGCGTAGGGTGACATCTGCCAGTGTCACCCTGTTTGAACTTTGACAATGGACTGGCCATTGGCCTTTGCTCTTTTTTCAGGACTTCGTTTGGCCTCAACACATATGCTGAATAAAGCAACTTTCTTTTCTCTAGTGCTCATGCTTCAGATGTACATGTTGTTGGTGCAGCTAACCATGCCCTTGCTGCAGTGATGGTGATATCTGGTCTCATGATTATGAAGTGTTACTGTGCAGGAACCCATGTGGTCCAGGGGGAATGTGTCCTATCATGTGGTGTATCCATGTCATCAATAGCAGCATCTGAGGGTGTCATGTGTTCAGTATTTGGCAATGGGTTTCCTACTTACATTGGCAATTTCATATCTGTGGCTTCCACCCCTGCACATCTGTTGTGCCTGCCATCGTTGCATTTGTCTACTTCCCTGACCGTGTTGCCATCTCCAGTGGACATGCAGGTTTGGGCATCAATGGGGAGGGACTCATCCGTGTAGTCAGTGCAACATTGCTATACAAGTGTGTTGGATCTGTGCTGATGATTCCGTTGGCACATCCATGACCAGGCTGATGTGATGGGAGCCCTCATTTGGTGCTAATTGTTGATTGTGTGACCAAGTGCTCAGCTGACATGATGGGGCCCTACTGAGGCAACATATGGCACAGCTTTCCTCACACAGGAGTGGAGTCCCCTCATGGCAGTGTGTACACGTGTGACATTGCCTGCACCCAAGGTGTGTGTTGTATGTGCATGTCTGTGTGTTCACTTCCATTCATCTGCGCATGCTGTGATCCCTAGTGTTGTACCTGTTTGTGATGCTTGCTGACTTGAGCTATGTTCCCCCAAAGTCTTCTCCCTGTGTTCTCTGTGATGTGGGTGCATGGCACATTACTGGTCATCAGGGTGTCACCCATAGGTGTGTTTGCTGTCAGGGCTGAGTTTGTGTGCAGACGCAGATGGGTCACAGTCAGGTTTCCCCTTGGCACTTGTTGTTTGCCCCTGTCATGTGATTTCCAGTTTGTGTTATCTTTCAGTGATTGTGACATGTTGTGTGTGTGACTGCTGCCACTCCTCAGGGTCAGAGCTGCAATGTTGGAAGTTGTCTATGTGTGTTCTTTGTGGGTGACCTTGGCTTCTTCATTGGTGTGTGACTGTGGCTGGGATCCCATTGGTCGGTGTGGTATTGCCGTCATGTCCATGTACAGCGTAGTGTGCAGTGTGTCAGACATTCAGGAGTCTTGTTGAGTGTCCATGTGTGATGTGTTTCTACACCTTGGTTCCCACCCACCACCCTGGAATAGTCATGGGTGCATGTGCAATGTCACCAGTGCATGTGTACTTCACTGCTGCACATTGTTGGAGGTCGAGGGGTGTGGTGTTGAGTGTGTGCAGATGAGAGTTGTTGCCCGGCTAGGCCCCTGCCTCCATGTTGGCCTTGGCTTACTGGCCATGCTGATTGATTTGTGCTTGTGTAGGTGTGATGGTAGTTTGTTGCTCAGGACACCTGACTGTGGTTCATAGTGTGAACGACATTTAGCTTTGTCATCACAGTGGTATTTTTCTTCAGCCCAGGGTCACCACATTGTGGGGGCCCTGGGGGTGGTGCTGTGGTGTGTCTGTGACTTGCTGTGTCAGTTGTTGTTCCTACGTGCCTGTGTGACATGTGTGTTTTGTGCTCCCTCTCACCTGACAATGCCTGCTTGCCCACATAGGGGATTTGGATCCATGAGTTACCTTAGTGTGGCAGTGTATGCACATCTGTATGATTGGTATTCAGCTCTCCTCATGTGTTGTGTGGTTGCCTGGGGACACTGGCACCCCCACCCCTCACCTGCTGTGTATGATGACAGTGTTGGTCTGCCTGTTTGTGTTTGTGCATCTGCACCACTGCATTGGCATATCTTGGGTGTGCCATTGGCTGTATGTTGTTTGGTGTGTTTCCCCTGCTGTCCCTGGGACTCCTAGGTCATCGGTCAGCACAGTGATCATGGTTTGTGTGTCCCATTGCTGCCATGGTATGGTATCTGTTCACCTCACATCTGCTGTCTCCACAGGGTATCTGCATTTGTGTGCCCATTGGTGCAAATATGTGGTTCTGCATTCTGATGGTCACTTCTGTCATTGTGTCATTGATGACTGTTGACGGTCTCAGCCCCCATGGGTGTTGTTTGTCTGCACATGGCCAAAGGAATGTTTCATTTGCACTGCAGTATTTGGCTCCCCCAATTTATGTTGCAATGGGACACATACACTACTTTGCCACAGATGAGTTTTTGGTTCTGTGAGCAGGAATGATCCATGCAGTTTGGCAGTTGCAGCTCTTTCTTTGTCAACAATTACCTTTTGGTCACTGTGATGATGAGGGTGTAGACCCCATTGCCACAATGGTCAAAATGTGCTTCAGCTATGGACCCCACACTTGCCTTTTGGTCACTGTGATGATGGGGGTTTGGACCCCATTGCCACAATGGTCAAAATGTGCTTCAGCTATGGACCCCACACTTGCCTTTTGGTCACTGTGATGATGGGGGTTTGGACCCCATTGCCACAATGGTCAAAATGTGCTTCAGCTATGGACCCCACACTTACCTTTTGGTCACTGTGATGATGGGGGTTTAGGCCCCATTGCCACAATGGTCATGGGCTGCTTGCATTGTGGGTGCCACACACATATATGTGTGGCACATGTGCTAGGGGGTCACATTGTATGTTGAAAGTCATGTTCGGTGTTGTAGGCATTTGACACAGCCTACACACGCTTGTCATGGTGGTGGGGGGATGTCTTAATCTTGCATTCCCTAGGTTGTGGTGTGCTTGTTGTGTCATGCATTGTCCATCCTATGAGTGGGGGTGGTAGTAGTGGTAGGCATCCAGCCCCCCTGGCTAAGGGTGGTAGTAGTGGTAGGCATCCAGCCCCCTGGCTAAGGGTGGTAGTAGTGGTGGGCATCCTGCCCCCTGGCTAAGGGTGGTAGTAGTGGTAGGCATCCTGCCCCCTGGCTAAGGGTGGTAGTAGTGGTAGGCATCCTGCCACCCTGGCTAAGGGTGGTAGTAGTGGTAGGCATCCTGCCACCCCTGGGTGAGGGTGGTAGTAGTGGTAGGCATCCAGCCCCCCTGGGTGAGGGTGGTAGTAGTGGTGGGCATCCTGCCCCCTGGCTAAGGGTGGTAGTAGTGGTAGGCATCCAGCCCCCCTGGCTAAGGGTGGTAGTAGTGGTGGGCATCCTGCCCCCTGGCTAAGGGTGGTAGTAGTGGTAGGCATCCTGCCCCCTGGCTAAGGGTGGTAGTAGTGGTAGGCATCCTGCCACCCTGGCTAAGGGTGGTAGTAGTGGTAGGCATCCTGCCCCCCGTGGGTGAGGGTGGTAGTAGTGGTGGGCATCCTGCCCCCCTGGCTAAGGGTGGTAGTAGTGGTAGGCATCCAGCCCCCTGGGTTGGGGTGGTAGTAGTGGTAGGCATCCTGCCCCCTGGCTAAGGGTGGTAGTAGTGGTAGGCATCCTGCCCCCTGGCTAAGGGTGGTAGTAGTGGTAGGCATCCTGCCACCCTGGCTAAGGGTGGTAGTAGTGGTAGGCATCCTGCCCCCTGGCTAAGGGTGGTAGTAGTGGTAGGCATCCTGCCCCCCTGGGTGAGGGTGGTAGTAGTTGTGGGCATCCTGCCCCCCTGGGTTGGGGTGGTAGTAGTGGTAGGCATCCAGCCCCCCTGGCTAAGGGTGGTAGTAGTGGTAGGCATCCAGCCCCCCTGGGTGAGGGTGGTAGTAGTGGTAGGCATCCAGCCCCCCTGGGTGAGGGGTGGTAGTAGTGGTAGGCATCCTGCCCCCCTGGCTAAGGGTGGTAGTAGTGGTAGGCATCCTGCCCCCCCTGGGTGAGGGTGGTAGTAGTGGTAGGCATCCAGCCCCCCTGGGTGAGGGTGGTAGTAGTGGTAGGCATCCTGCCCCCCCTGGCTAAGGGTGGTAGTAGTGGTAGGCATCCTGCCCCCTGGCTAAGGGTGGTAGTAGTGGTAGGCATCCAGCCGCCCCTGGCTAGGGGTGGTAGTAGTGGTAGGCATCCAGCCGCCCCTGGGCTGGGGTGGTAGTAGTGGTAGGCATCCTGCCACCCTGGCTAAGGGTGGTAGTAGTGGTAGGCATCCTGCCACCCTGGGTGAGGGTGGTAGTAGTGGTAGGCATCCTGCCCCCCTGGCTGAGGGTGGTAGTAGTGGTAGGCATCCTGCCACCCTGGCTAAGGGTGGTAGTAGTGGTAGGCATCCTGCCACCCTGGGTGAGGGTGGTAGTAGTGGTAGGCATCCTGCCC